>BMAW01096740.1:0-13482 GCA_019974015.1 Nephila pilipes | reverse complement strand
TGCCATTAATAATAAGTACAGTTTTTCGATCTGATTTAGCGTATAAATGTATCGTTTTAAGCTAAAAAATAAAAAAAAATTGTTTTCGAGTTTTCATTGCTCTTCTATGTAATTTTAATATATTTCATAAACTATTCTTTTAGACATGGTTAAGCACTAATCAACGTTTTATTTCTAAATGATAATTTATCTCATAAAAGAAATTCAAAAACTAGGTGACAATCATTTTATATATAACCGGTCAATTGAAAAGTCCCCGGCTTGACACATAGATGGCGCTACTAGAATTCAATCCATATGTTTTCTAGTTAGCCCTAACCCTCAAAAGATGCGTGTATAAATTTGACAGCTGTCGGATCATTAGTTTGTGAGTTATAGCATTTTGAGTGAAGCAGCTTTTGTTATTGCGAAAAAATGGATAAAAAGCAATATCGCGTGTTGATAAAATATTGCTTTTTGAAGGGAAAAAATATAGTTGAAGCAAAAACTTGGCTTGATGCCGAGTTTCCGGACACTGCCACAGGAAAGTAAACTATCAAGGATTATTATGCTAAGTTTAGACGTGGTGAAATGAGCACCGAAGACGGTGAACGCCCAAAAGAGGTTGTTACCGACGAAAACATTAAAAAGATCCACAAAATGATTTTGAATGACAGTAAATTGAAATTGAATGAAATAACAGACACTCTAAAGATATCAACTGAACGTGTACATCATATCATTCACGAATATTTGGGTATGAGAAAGCTCTGTGCAAAGTGGGTGCCGCGCGAGCTCACTTTTGACTAAAAACAACGACGAGTGGATGATTCGGAGCAGTGTTTGAAGATGATCAAGCGTAATAAACCCGAGTTTTTGCGTCGATATGTGACAATGGATGAAACATGGCTCCATCATTTCACTCCGAAGTCCAATCGACAGTCATCCGAGTGGATTGCACACGATGAACCCGCTATAAAGCGTGGGAAGACGCAACAGTCGTCTGGCAAGGTTATAGGGTCTGTATTTTGGGATGTGCATGGAATAATTTTCGTTGACTACCTTGGAAAAGAAAGGACCATCAACAGTGACTATTACATAGCGTTATTGGACAGTTTGAAGGACGAAATCGCCGAAAAACGGCCGCATTTGAAGAAAAAGAAAGTGCTGCTTTACCAAGACAATGCACCGTGTCACAAGTCAGTGAAAACGATGGCAAAAATCCATGAATTGGGCTTCGAATTGCTTCCTCACCACCTCATTTTATTCTTCAGATCTGGCCTCCAGAGACTATTTCCTGTTCTCAAATCTCAAAAGAATGCTCGCTGGGAAGAAATTTTCATTGAATGAAGAGGTGATCGCCAAAACTGAGGCCTATTTTGAAGCAAAAGACAAATCGTACTACAAAAATGATATCGAAAAGTTGGAGGGTCGATATAATCAGTGTATCACCCTTGAAAAGAATTATGTTACATAAAAAAAAACTAATTTTGCCAAAAAAATGTGTTTTACTATGGTAGGCCGGGGACTTTTCAATTGACCTGTTATTTGTTAACCATAGCTAAACCTGTAATTAAAGGTAGTGCAATGAAAAATAATCAATGTGTAAAAGAACAAATTATTATTTAAAGCACAATTTATGCAACTGGCAGATAAATCACAATTTCACAAATACAATACTATTGCAATTATATGAGTACAAATTAGAGTAAAATGCAATTTTTACCACAAAAATTTAGTAACAAATACTCTCTAAAAGACTAAAACTACGAATACATATAGTCTTATACAGAACATTAGCTAGCATTTGAACGAAGCAGAACCATTTGATTATAATAAATAAGATGAGCTGAAAATAAAAAGTACTTGTAATGCAAGAAAAGGATTTCAAGTCCTTTTAAAAAAATTAGTTATATGAAATTTCAAATGATACAAATACATTACATACAACTGATTCTTTTTTTTTTTTTTTGATGATATTACGCTGGCAGATATTTTGTTATTGTTGTAATTCTGAACTTAACGAAGTATTTTACAAAACTGTGCCAATTCCCTTTAATTGCAACTCGCGAGTAGCTTTCACCTGATAATAGAACGACTCCTATGCCGATATAGTAAGAGTGCGAAATGTAAGAAAAAAAAACTGTTCAATGCCCAAAAGCAATTAATTTGTTTCATTCTCTGTTGGTAAACTCAAACTGATCTATATACAACAGGAATCAATTTATTTCCTTCCCTTTTCCAAAGTTATATGTAAATATTTCCAAAGTTATATATTAATATGTAAATTATAATGTTACTCCAAAACATAAAAAAATTAAAATATTACAACAATTTTGTTAAAATATTATATCAGTCTAATAAACAACTTTGTGTAGAAAATCTCTAAGAGTTTGATTTGCTTGTGGATGCTTTACGAATGGTGTCCATCTTGTCGCGAGTGCTCAGTTATTTTTGTATAGTTTATTAAACTGCGATTGGCAACAACAGTCGAATTCGGAGAAAGTAAACAGAACTTGAGAACATAGCGATGCTGCAAATGCGTCGAATTCAAACTGCTTTCTAGAACGATAATTCACCCCACCTTCTGATTCAAACTATTTGTCTTTTTGTGTGTGTCCGTCCTAGTCATTAATAAACTATTGAAAAACATTGAAGCTCTCCCAATCCTTCTGATGAAAACCTTTTAGACATAACACATCTTATCTCTTAACTTCTGGAAAATTGGTTGGTGACTTGTTAGGGCAGTTCGCACATAAACTCAGTTAAAACAAAGCAATATTTTATAAATTTAAATGTTGAATTCTAACCCTTGAAACAAAGCAAAGTGCTGAAACTTTTCGGTTTTCGAATATTTTTTTTCGCCGTCTTTTTTGCAAAAACAGACAGAACACAACGACCAAAAATTTTCATTGAAAACAAACAAATCCCCTGGTCTCAATCAGCCAAATATCTTGGCGTAGTTCACGATGAAAGTTTCACTTTCAAGCATCACACACATCCATGAAAAATTCCGGCTAGCCACGAAGAAATTTATCCCACTAATTTGTCGGAATTCTATGTTACCCAAAAAATATAAGATGCTTATCTATACACAGTTTCTGCAACTAATCCTAACCTACGCTTGTCCAATCTGGAAAGCAAGCCGCTCAAATCCATCACAATAAAAAAAAATGAAATACTTCTAAATAACATAATTAGAATGATAGAAGGGGCCAGATGGTTCGTGAAAAATGAAGATATAAGAGATTCACTCAAAATCTTAAGATTCCAATCCTACTCAAGTAAAATTACAGATAAATTCCTCAACGATACAATTAATAATCCAAATCCATCCGTCCAAGAAATTAAAAATTAAAAGCGAACCTACCCTTCGCGGGTTCGTAGAACAACAACTTAAAACTCCATTTCTCCGTAACTCTCTTCAAATCACTGCTCCAACCAATAGGAAACCTCCCTTACCGCATAGAGACAGAAATCTGAACTCTCTCCCATCTGAGTAACTGCTTCCTAATTGGACAATCTCTATTTACCCTGTACTCACCCACCCCTCTGCAATGAAAAATGCTCGTTTTCACCCCGTATTCAACTTAACTTTTCTCAAGATAAATTCTTATTAAATATGCCAATAATTTAAATATAACTGCTTCCTAATAAAAAGATAAAACTTTTAAATCTCATGTATTTTAAAAATAAATTAAAACTCTTTAAAAACTTATGCAATCATCCATTAATTGTCATGGGCACTAGGAACATATCAGGTTGAACTCACATAGGAGATTAAAGCCCCTATCGGGCTTGGCACTCCATAATTTAAACTCACTACTTTCCAGGTTTGTTTGTTTGGTTTAATTAACGTCGCAGTAGGAGCAACAAGGACTGTTGGCGACGGACCTCGTAATTTTGAACCTCGGTCAAGTGACGAGGATGACCCCTGCCCGCCCCCCCCCCCCTTACGTACCAGGTTTTTCCATGAATCTTATTGACGGGTAGTCCAGCAAACCAGTCGTAGTGATCCACTCTACCCGTATGTTTGCTGTAACAACTAATCAAATTAGGCACCTTCGCGTTAAATTTACCTTTGTGACTTTTTATTCGCATCTTCAAGGTTCCAAAATGCTTAAATTTGTAGTAACAGTTATTCCATCGCACCAGGAAAACGTCAGAATTCTTGTCAAATGCAAAATCAGAATTACCTCTTTCTTTCTTCTGCATAGACTTCGATGCATCTGACGAACACTCATGTCCATCCGATTTTCTCGTATGGTTCCTGTGGCTCAATAACCCTGTTCACCGAAACTTTTCAAGATGTGAATGTTGGTTAAAAATTATCGAAATATAAAGTATAATTTGAAAGGCTCACAATTAGTTTCATCACAACACGGGTACAAAGAGGAGCATCATTTATTGCATCGGATTCCTTACCGCAACAATATTCTTCGCTTCTAACATTGAGAGCACAAAGTTTGTACCGAAAACGTATTGGACTGCTTCGGATAAACTGTATGAGATTATTCCTACCGTAGTACATGATTATCATTTCATCAATGCTTAGAATTTCTGAAAAGTATCCGAACTTCATAAAATTATTACTGAACGTAGGAAACAAAGGTTTTATCTCAAAAGATCAATCCTTGGAATGTTGGCTTACTGTTCTGTTGTCCACAGATTATAAGTAAACTTTCAAATTTTGAAACGGTTTCATGACAAGGTGTTTTTAACCACAGTGATACTAAGGTCTTCAGCACCTGACTAACAGTCATATTCACAGGTATTTGAATGATAACCAGTTAAAAGCAAAATTCCTAGAAAATCATACATTCTGTTAGCTATGATAAAAAAAAATTGTGTTGATTTTTTTTTTTTTGAATATTTGTAGCATATCCCATGGTTCCTTTTACAATTTGGTTGTTAAAAAAAAACTTCATTGGCAAAAAACTGCTCAAAGCTTTTGCTGGACTTTTTCTTTCAAAGTAGTTTTCTTCAGCTTGAGAAAATCATTTGTAGTTGAAACAACCTGTATTTTCTATTTTATGTACTGTGGGGGTTTCATATTTACTCAAGATGACTGATGTTTCATAGCTTTCCGTCTGGGGCGGCGCCCCCGGGGGGCGGAGCACCGGGGCGGGGAAGAGCTCCTAGCTTTAAATTGTCTCTATTTCTAACCTCCAGAAACAACGTTTACAATAACCTCACAAGTATTTACTTCAGTGTCAGCCCTTTCGTCATTTAGTTCATTGGTATTTGGTGGTAACACAGCAATTTCAACTCCGCTATGAATTGAATCTAAGCTATTTGATAATTCCTATGTTTCCTGAAATTTCAAGTGGCCATGGTAGCCTAGTGGTCTTGGTCGCGGACTCGCGACCGGCAGTTTTCGTAGAGTCACGGACTCGAGTCTTGTTGCAACTAAAGACCTTCCCCCGAGTAGCTGGGACTGATGCACGTTAATTCTGTCGGGGCCCAAAATCCTCCCGTTGGAGTGATATAGAAGTTAGGAGAGGGAAGTGCCAGCTTAGGTGTCGTCCTCTCCACTTAACCCAGATTCAAAATTTCGAGCTCCGTCGCCAATAGCCCTCGTGTTGCTTCTAGTGCGACGTTAATATGACCAAGTCCTGTAACTTCAGAAATTTTTGCATGGACATAACTACGCAAGGATAAAACTCTAGTCAGAAAAAAAAACCTTCTAGCTATATAAGGGAAGAAATAATTGTCAATTGCATGCTTACTATCCCAGTGTCTTATTGAGAGGACAGTTAAAGAATGCGCTACAACGTACTTAACAATAAAGCTTTAATTAACCTCCAAGATGTTTAAAAAAATATATTCTCACTTTAAAAAAATGCCTAGCCTAAGTGCTTAACGTAAATTTAAGAGGAATTCTGCAACCGCAAAGGGAAGGTACAATTCGTGATCATAAACAAAGTTTCCAGGCGGAAGGATTGAGACCCATAACTCATGCTAGCAAAAACTCATACTTACCCTTATTCGTTCTAACACGTAAGCTATTCGCAACGAACAAATACTGATTTCCACATACTGTTTACCAGCTGTTCTCTAAATAAGACAGTGGGGTAAGATGGATTAATCCAAATTGCAACCGAAAGTAAAACCGAAAACACGATTTTATTATTAAAAACACTCATTAATGTAGAGGAACTATAACAAGTTAATTTAAACACAGGTGTAAGTAAAGAAATAACCACCAAATATTAAATATTCTTATCTTAATGATAAAAAAAAAAACATGCAAGAGTAGTCCACAATTTCATAAGTGAATTTTAGCGTTCACATTTAATAATTATCTGCTTCTCGCAACGTGAGTGCCTTCTTGTGTCCCTTTCCCTACGGGTTTTTGAGATTATAATCATTCTTGCATTTTTTTTCACTTTGAAAGAAAGAGCAATTTGAAGATATTATATTTCTTTCAAACAGTCTATTCTAAAAACCAATTACCGAATGCAACTACGAGCAACTAAACTTGGTAGCCGAGCGCGACAGGAGTGAGAGCAAGTAGTATTTTTAAAGTTTCTTTCTTTCTTCGGAATGGAGAACAAGAAGAATTTGGTACCTGAGCTTGTAAAACAAGAAAACATCTTTGGAATATTAATGATATGAGTGATTTATAAATTGCAGTCTTCAAAATAATATATTGTGATTTTTGTTTTTAAATTTCACACTACTACAGTAGCGCCTCTAACGGTTTAACAAGTCTTGCTCAAAATCACTTTACTTTTATATACTAAAATTAGAAAAATGGATACCAAATTTAAAAATAGAAATGGGTACTAAAACTAGAAAATACTTTTAGAACATTGTTTGTAGCAAGTTATGACTTAGAGTATTATAAACTGATGTAGGGATTTTATTTTTTATATTATTAAAATAAAAAATACACAGTAGCGAGTAGTTGAAAAAAAAATTCTCAAGTTACTATTTTGTAGTTTTTCACTAAAAATAGAGGTGATGGTGCTTTTTTTTTTTTTTTTTTTTTTTTGAATCTTGTATTGGAATAGCTATGCGACTTTTTAGATGCAAAACCGGTCAAGTTTTCCAATTCTATGTAAATATTGTTGATACCAGTCGTGCATTTAATGCCTTAAAAATTGCTCTCAATTAAAATGAATTAAGAAATAAGGAGACCGCGAGGTCTACGAAACCTACGATTAGTGATGTCGGGAGTGTAACTTCCAATTTTCTGGAAGGATGAATTTTAACAAATTTGTTATAGAAAAACTTTTGGCTATTTTTTGAATGAAATTTTTCATGATAGGGATATTTGTCGCTGTTCTGAGGTCCTCATTTCTCATGAACTAGCTCATCAATAAATCTCATTGTACTATTTTGTACAGTAATTAATTTATGTATGTGAAACTGAGCTGCCTACCCCCCCCCCAAATCGAACATGCATAAATTAAAGTAGGACGCACAATATGAGTATAGATAAGAAGTTTGTTACTTATAATCAACGTGGAGTTTCGTCATATTGGGGAAGTCATTTTATTCACGGCATATCGAAGCTTTATGTCTGTGTAATGTGTTGTTTGAACGTGAGTTTATCATCCAAAACGATGCCAAAGTGCTTGGCATTTTGATACCAGAGAAGTATTTTTATTTACGAGATAAATGTTCGATGGCTTTCTTTTTGGGCATTTGTTGATGAAGACAACCTCAGTTTTGGAAACAATTAATTTAATTTTCCATTTGGAGAACCTGTCTTTTTGGATGGTGTCCGATAAATTTGGGGGCTTTGTTACTCTCAAGTATTGCAGTGTCGTCTGTGTACAATCAGAAAATAGTGTTGGCGTGTTTGGGTATATCATTCATATAGGATAAAAATAAATATGGTCTCAAGGGCGATGCTTACGGGGTTCTTGCAGTGATTGATCTTGGTGAAGAATATATATTTCTTTAACGTGCAGAATTTTCTATTTGTAAGGTAAGAGTTGATCAGTACTATTAGATATGGTGGAACTTGGTTTTTAATTAACTTGTACAGGATACTAATGTGCCAAACTCGGTCAAAAGCCTTACTCAAAATGACAATTGGTTGGCCTTCAAAATGACAGTTTTGATGCTATGTAAGATATGCATCTCATATGTAAAGAAATGTCAAGGAAAACTCTGTATAAGAAATTTATTCCCTTTAAAACTGAAATTCATTTCGTAATAATTAAAGAAATAAAAGAAAACAACTGATCAAACAAATGGGTCTAACAAATGATTTGTTTATAATTCCGGATATTAGGCTGCTAATATAATATAAACATTTAATTCCCATCTTCTCTGTGATTGTTGTCTCTGTAAGCACAAGTGACAACAAATCACATGCGCATATAAAAACACTAAAACATGCGAACGGTCCCAAAGAGTTAGGAGCAAATGAAGTTCTATGCACACTTTTCATGATTCCGCCTTTTTACAGAAGAGAAATTTCTCTGTACTTTCAAATTTCAGCGCCCTCTTGAGGACTGCTTGTTTTCAACATTATAATCGTTTCTATGCTTTTTAATTGGACTACATTGGAAGTGAAAGGTCGAAATAAAACTTGCAATTCTAACTGCGTCAATTGTACTGTGAAGTTTGTCCATTATAACTGCGCAATGAAATAGTAGAAAAAACAGTTGCCGACAGCCTAGAGGTGATCGAACATAGTGTCCTAAAGTTACGCAAGTGGGGGCGAGCTCTATTTTTAAGAGCTGCTTTTTCAGAATAAAAAACAAATGGCAATGGATACTTAAACGCATAAAATTAGAAAATACTTTTAGAAAATATTTAATGAATGTTTATCAATAAAAAATTTTATTTTATGATTTCATGTTTTCAATTTTACATTTATATGCTAGCGCCTCTAACGGCTTTTTAAATCTTTATTAAAATAATTTCTTCTACACTACTAATCTACTATATTACAAGATTAATATATCTATATAATTTTTACATTTAATGGATTCACTGAGATAAAAGGACTTCGAATACGTGTTGCTAATTTAAATCTGAGGAAATGTGTTTATTAAAAAAAAAATTCCAAGTGACTCCAAATTTTTAGCAGTAATTTATCGTAATTTTTAAAAATGACTGATTATTTTTAGTCATGTAACTCATTAAGATCTTTAATAAGTAACTTTTTTCCTTGTACAATATGAATCAAACAGTTTTTATTTCTTAAAAATGTTATGTCATTTCCTTATTTTAATAGATGGCGCTTCAATTGCTTTTTAGGAATAATTACATTTTAGTTTGTCTATTTCTACCAGAGAAATTTTTTTTATCACAGCTTTAAGAATGGAAATTAAAAATCATTGTCAGCTGACGAGTTAGACACCATCAGTCTATTCTCACCATCAACAAAAATGCGTCATGAGGACTTCGCGTCTCGATAAATTTAGGCAAAACCTGCTGTTTCAATAGAACGGAGTTTACTCTGAATGAATTGTGTTTGATCTCATTCTTAATTTCTTACTTATGTCACAAAAAAAATTGACCTTGATTGTTATTGAGGAATCCTTGAATACTGATGGCGCTGCCCATCCATTGATTTGGATAGCAGTCTCAAAAAACAGAACTCTGCTATCTCTGAAAACTTTAACCTAACCCTTCTGATGCATACGGATTACGACCATGGAAATGTTAAACGACTCGCAAAATGAAATGGAATTCAAATATGATTCATGATCCTCCCTCTCTTCATTATCTTCCATCCCTTCCGTATCAACCAGTTCAATCGACACTAGCTCTACTTGTGAAAGAAAACAGCAGAATAAATCAAATATCCAATCCTATACGAGAATACCTCAAGTTACCAAACGTAAACTTGCCCAAAATTTCTCCATTCACAATGACTATGAACACCCAGAATATAAAAGCCTCAAGAATTCAATCAGTTTATTCAATGAAGAATTGAAGTGACTTGAGGGTGAGTACGCTTTCTTAGCGCCTTGCGAAATTGCTGACTGCCCTGTACATCACACCCCTAATATCTCACCTAGTATTAAATCAAATAAAAGTAATGACAACAACTCTGACGGTTTTGCTACACTACCTAAAAGGAAAAACAGCTAGGAAATTAACTTTTAACTAATAACTCGCAAATTGAAATTAAAACCAAAAATAAATACCAAAAACTTTCTACCATTGAGATTAATCAAAATTCTGAAAATTCAACCCAATCTAACTCAGAAAATAACACCAACAAAAATAAGAATCTCCCTCCCCCAGTAATGCTTAAAATAAGCCAAAACTATAGACAACACTTAAAAGAACTAACTTCTGCAATTCCCATTTTACGTACTCGCCTTTCCGGTGAATACATTAAATTGTACACAAATAACTTTGAAGAATATCGCTCACTAAACAATGTTCTAACTACTAAACCCTACGAATACTATGTAATTGAACCTAAAATCTATCGTGTTTTGAAAATAGTTATAAAAGGTCTACCAAGAAATACTGATGTTAAAGATATTCATGAAGAACTTGAAGAACTCGGCTTTAATCCAACAAAAGTTAACCAATTGATCAAAAGGCGAACGAAGCTATTCAAATGTTTCGGTGCACACCCCACTCGCGATTGTCTAATTCAAAACAAAATCCAAGAAAGAACCTGTATTAACTGTAAAGAAAAAGGACATTCTACCTCCTACAAAGGTTGCTAACTCTCTTCCCTAAACCACCAAAAAAAAAAAAAAACCACCTAAAAACAATAATATTCCACTTTTCAAACAAGTAGGTATGGTCACGTTGGAATGCGGAAGTGAGTACGGAGATAAGCGAAGCGAACAAAGAAGTAGTAATATTCTGTTCATCTGAAATTTCACTGACTGCAAAGTAAATACCTAAGCAGCAATTTTCAGTGCTATCTTGCGAGGGAACCCTCCAAAAATTTCTCTAAGACCCTTCACCGACCATGGCTTCGAATTTCGACAATCAGGATATGGAACATAGCGACGAATCAAGATCATCTTCACCATCTCTCTCTGAAGGCTTCCCCACCCACTGCATCAGAAGACGAGAAATTGAAAATCAAATTGGAGCCTGTGCAAAGATCAAAGAAGGCTACAAAAATCAGCTTGCTCTTTTCAACTCTTTTAATTATGACACGGAATGCCAGGAATACACTGAAACTCTGAACCGGATATTGGAAAAAGAAAATCAACTTAAACAACTAACTTCTTTTCAACAGATGGCGCAGCCTACGACTGAAACTCCTAAAACTCGCAAAAATACACCTCACTATTATAATGAAAATAAAAACCATAACCCAGTGAACAACATTATACAAGCAATTGAACAACTTAAAGAACTTGCAGAAATTTTCGCTCTAATAACAGGTCTTTTAACTAATTTACATAAATCCGCTAAAAATAACACTGCAAAGATAACGGCAATCATCTAAGCTGTAATGTTAAATGAATAATTAAAACACCACTTTTTTAATTTTTAGAAATTATACTTTTATATATTATAAATTAAATTACTTTGTGATCCTCATCTCATATTAGCATTCATTCTCTCGAGTCTGAGCTTCGCTACGGTGAAGACACGCTTGAACTCGCTACCGTTTTTGCGGATTTTGAATTCTTTTCGCAAAGTTTTTTGCATCATTCACTTATAATAGTGTCTGAAAACCTACTGAACATTTTAATTTAAGGAAAAAACGCTGTTTTTTCCCCAAAATTTTTTTTTCTTCTGACGTCATTTTTTACATCGGATTCCCACCCTCAGGGGTAGGAAAGACTTTTTTCCGATAAATCATGGACAATTCCATCCTAAAGACTATGTCCGACATTGAAGCAAGTCTACCAGCCGAGGTAAGTGCTAGCCTGGGTTCCCTTCGCTTGCTTACTGCTGACGAGTGTACTCGTCTAATATCTATGCTTGCTGTTGCGCAGTACGACTTGCTGTCGTCTGCTATTGCCTCCATTTTAAGCAGTCCTGGTTCAGAGGACATACCCCTCACCCAACATAAGAACCTATTAAACTTAGAGCACACCATATTCAGATTTAACCTGCAACTTAAATTTAACCAAGCAAACGAATCAATAGTCAAACTTTCGGCTGAAAATGAAACGGTACAACAACTTAAACATACACTCACCAATGATCTCGATAATTTAAAAGAAAACATTAAAAAAGAAATATTAGCATCACTAAATGTACCCTCTCCCCCTGAAGATGGCTTTGCGACGGTTTCTCGTCGTAAAAAAACAAAAACAAAAAATATTAATAACCACTATACTTTCAAACCTAATTCTCCATCCACCACAGACACCCCCCCCCCCGATCTCAAATCAATTCGATTCGCTTGTTATCGAAGAAGCGAACATGGAAACCACTGAAACAGAAAATACAGTTAACTCCAAAATTCCACCAATAATAATTACTAAACTTAATAATCCTAACGAATTCATAAAAAAAATAAACAGCATTACAAAAGAAAAAACAGTAGGCAAAATTAATGGCCACAACTTAAAATTATTTCCCACCTCTGCAGATTCCCATAGAATTATCCAAAAACATATTGCGGACAATAACATTGAATCTCACACATACGACTTGCCAGGTCAAAAACTGGCAAAATTTGTAGTCAGAGGACTTCCAGTTGACACTGACCCCTCCACCATCATTAATGAACTGAACAGCTTTGGCTGGAAAGTGGAAACATGCCATATTATGAAAAGCCGCAAGACAAACCTTGCTATGCCCCTATTCTTAATACAAGTTCCAAAAAATACAAAAAATTCCGAACTATTCAGTATCGACCACCTTGGATACCTCAAAGTGAAAATTGAACCACTCAAAAAACGTATAATCCCAAACCAGTGCTATAGATGCCAATCCTTCTATCATCACAGTAAATTCTGCTCCCGATGCCTTAAATGCGGCGACAACCATTTCTCCAGTCAGTGTCCGAAACCAAAGGACACTCCTGCTAAATGCTGTAATTGCGGTGGTGAACACACCGCTAATTTCACCGACTGCCCCAAAAACCCACTAAATTTCAAACCCTCTCCCCCCCCCTGCCGTTAATGCATGGGAGGAAAGAGCCAAAAAACGTCAACAGGCACTTGATAACCAAGTAACCATTGAAACAAACATTGCCCCCCCCGCACCACAAACAGAAAATTCCACACCCACCCCTGTTCCCGACCCAAGCGCCACTACAGAAACAAACAGCTCATTCTCCAGCGACATCAGAGAATTGTTCAACCTATTTAACCCATCCAAAATAATTGAATCAATGAATCTCTTCAAAACGATTGGCTCGGAGTTAAAAAAAAGCTCCGACTCAATGAAAAAATTTGAACTCATTTTCGAATGTATACCCAAACTGCTCGACATTTAGTGTTAATTTTCAATCCTACAATAGATCCCCCCCCCCCACTCACAATAGCTAGCTGGAATGCCAATGGCATTCGACAAAAAATAGAGGAATTAAAAAACTTCATTACACAACATAACCCAGACATCATAGGATTACAAGAGACACACCTAAACCCCCCC
>BMAW01096736.1:16318-34619 GCA_019974015.1 Nephila pilipes | reverse complement strand
GCTGAGCGTTAAATCAGTGAAACTGAACAGGGTAGCCACATTTGGCAAAATACTGCCAAATAATTCTTGTCGCCAAGGGTAAACCTTTTCTGAATTCTGGTTCCCATTTTTTTTAATAAAATGACTTACAAACTTTCAAATGCATGTTTTGATTTTATGAGTATTATGAATTTCTTAATATGCTCACAAATGTATCTTTTTAAGTAAATTTTAAAGTTAAAAATAACTAACAGTTTTAACTAATATTTCAATAGTTTTCTTTAATATACTTTGCTACCATATAAAAACGTTATTTTTAAAAACGTTGGTTTTTATATCGAATTATTTTTGTTGTACTGTTATTCTGTTGCAACCTGTGTCTCGTCTTGTCCTGTATGTTTGTAAAGTGTCATTTGCACTATCCTCCGTGTTGGACTGATTTCTCTCGTTTTACCTACAGGAGACTGAGAGAGAATTTTTGTAACTCTATCGATTCGTTTTAAGTAGCATATATTCGAATTTTATTGGTGTGAAATCATTATTTTAAAAAGTATAAAATATAATAATACTGATATAAATTTTATTTAATCCATTGGTTTGTTAATAATCGATTTCTGGTATTAAAATAATTAAACTTTTTTAGGTTACTGCGGTAAGATAGTGGTTACATTTCCAGTTCAATGAATTATAAGCATTAAAGTATGATAAATCACGAGATCACAAAAATGTTTTCGATAAAACTGTCAATGAATTTAAATTGCATTTTTCGCTTAGTTACAATTTGAATATTCAAAACTGTTTTAGTATTAGAATTTCAAATGTTTCCGTTTAGGGAGAAAGAATATTTTGAACCTTAATGAAATATTTATCTGTTGGAACTTTTAAATATAATCAATATTATGTAAGAGTTATATTTTTTTTAAAAAAATATCTTGTTTATAGAAAGAAAAAAAAGAACCTCAGAAACATTTACGAATTAAAATTCTATAAACATTTTGTAGGAGTACATATTGTTTCTTGTGGCTTGCATTTAGTAGAAAAGGCTTAGTTGCATTTTTATTTCTCAATCATACACAGATGAAAGTGCAAAAATTACTAAAATATTAAATTGAAAGTTTGAAATTTCATTCAGCAATTGTTTTGATTATTATTAAAATTCATACATTCAAATTCTTATATTTTTTTCAAACAGGAAATTTCAATTGAACTAGTAATTGCTTCTTATAGCGCATTTTTCTTTCGGATTCTTGGTATTAAAGCTTTTCATTGGAAGACATTGCAAATAATTTGGATTAAAATTTTTTTTTGTCTAATTAGATGCATATTATTTCGTATTTTGGTGATCTCCAAATTATGTCTATTAAAAATTTTGAGAACAGTTATATGTTACAAATTGGTTGTTTAGAATTTAGAATATTCTCTAGTTTTTGTATATTTGTGCATTCTTCAATCATGACTAAATCTTCATCATATTCTGAAAGTAGTTTTCGGCAGATGACTTTTTTCCCTACCCCTTGGTGGAAGAGGAGATCAGTTGACCTTGAGCGACAGGTATTATTTTAAACCTCGACCTGTCAGGTCGGAGAAAATTAGACTTGCCGCTTTAGCATTGCTCAAAAAAGATTACATATTGTGCTAGTTATTAAGGCATTTTAACAATTGTCGTCGTTGTTGAAGATAGCCACTGCATATTCCCCTGCCAGTATCATCGATGATACAAAGAGGAACATTCAAAACGATACTCAAGAAAAGCTTGTTGTTTCAGTCTGTTGTTGCATTTTGGCCTGCTATTGTTATTTTCTGTTTCCCTTATTTACAATATTGTGTTTTGTTTGGTTAGTTTCCATTTGGATGCTATCGGATGTCTCTAGTTGAGATGGCAGGACTTTGACGTGTACGCATAGCCGGTACATCACTAGTTGTGATTTATGTGCGGTAGTCTTAAATACACATGGATAAGTTTTTTGCGTCGTGGATATGCAGCGACTCTCTTTTTACAACAGTGCCAGAAGTTAAAACGCCTTACTTAACTAACCAGATGAGATGTCTTTTCAGCCTAGTTGGTAAGAGGCACAGCAAAAAGCGACCAGTCAACTTTTCTTCAGACCCTCTGGACCAGGGTTCGAAACAGCAGCGGCACTCAAGGTTGTCAAATCTCACTCTCCCCTTCCAGGGGACACTGGTAGAAAAACATCCCCCAATGCCTCGGAGAAAATGTCCAGCATCGAAGATATATGCGATAAATAGTTCTGGTCTGTACTACCAGCTAATATTCAAGACCTGGATCGTCAATTCGACAGGTGATGTTTTCTACCCAGGAAAAACCTGACAGCCGCCGAAAGTATTCTGAATTTGAATATCTTAACTTACTATAAGAAAAGCAAATTGTACTCTTGTAAAGACATCTTTTCTCTTGCATTATTGTTAGAATCAGTATTTGAATTACCATTATATATTTTATTGTAGAAAATTAGGTTTTACTCCATTTGTTGAAATGCAGATGAGCCCATTGTGCTTCCTTACTGTTCATTTCCATAAATATTTAAAAGTCTTGTGGAAGATTTTATCTTTAGGGTATTCTGTTATTTGTATTCAAAGTTATATAAATACATAGCCCTAAGGAGAATAATACAGATACCAATTTTAATTGTGTTTAATAATTTAAAAAAAAAACACTCTTTCAGAGCATTTATATATTTAATGCTTTAGAAATACATTACGGTTAATTTCTTTGTCATCATTTATTAAAACGAAAGAAATCATTATCTTAAAATACTCATATTTGCTAATAAAAAAAACCTTTAGGAAACTATATCACTTTTGAGATTACTAAATTTATTTCTTTAATACTATTTGTGTTTATATTCAAAACAATGTATTTAAAAAATTATGTAGATTTAATATTTATCTTAAATTTTTTTTATACAAATTAATTGATTATTAAGAATATTTTAAGCTTTATATCTGAATCCAAAGAGAATTTTTTTTTTTTGGGAAAACAGATAAATTTTTAAACTAAGCATTTAAAGTATAGTTTTTAAAATTGTCAACATCTTCCCATCCTTTTTGGATTTGAATTTTTTTTCATTTGAGTGTGTTGGTTAGCTCTTTTAAATGACTCTGTTTCCAAGCTGTCCAAACTCAATATTTGTTTTTACTGAATTAAATCATGAAATTAAGAAATTTTTATTTGACTATATATTTAATCTTATATCTTTATTTATCAAAAGTAATCTTGTTTTTTAAATATGTAGTGCAGCAGGAAAATTTTTTATATTTCTTCTATGGATGGATAATTAGAATGATTATTTTGTATAATTTCAGATGTCTTTTCGAATAGTTCGCAGCAGTAAATTTCGTCACATCTTTGGACAGCAGTTGAAGCGTGAGCAATGTTATGACAATATTCGGATTACGTCAAACTCATGGGATTCCAGTTTCTGCGCCGTGAATCCAAAATTTTTAGCCATTGTCATTGAAGCTGCTGGTGGAGGTGCTTTCATGGTACTTCCACTGAACAAAGTAAGTTTGACTCAGATAATAATGTAACAAAAGAATAGTTCATTGCAAACTCCTTTAAATTTAACAAACTTTTCATAGAAACAAAATAAGGTTTCTTAGTAGTAGTCATACCAAACTGTTTTCCCAAGTCCAAACATTTTAGAAGAAAGAAATTTTTAAAGTTCATGTATTATTTCTCTGATTGACCCATTTCAGTTTTTGTAGAAAAATATTGTTTTAGTTAATATAGTTATTTTATAAATTCAAATGAGGAAAAAATTCAATATTTTTCATAAAAATTTATGTACTGTGTATGGTTATATTCTTTCCTTTCGGTCATGATTTTTGTGACTTCCAATAGTGAAATATTAATTATAGGAAAAATTTAATTAGGTTGTGTGATGTTAAAAGAGATTGAGATTACATAATGACCAGTTCCGCATCATTATGGGATTTTATTTTCCAGAGATCCGATACACGACAACATGTTAGTAGTCTAATAGTTCATGTCCATGTTAGAAGCTTCAACATGTTAGAAGTCCAATCGAAGTGGTTCAATCACCACGTTTTTTCCAACTATACACAGTTCGTTTTACTATTAAAAAGTTAAAAAGAAAATTAACCAAAAATATTTTTAAAAAATACAGAAATAAAATTAACAACTGAAGTTTAGGAATTTACAGTGATTATTTATTGCACAATTTATAATTATAGTTATTTTGAATTTATAATTAATTATAATTATTCTTAACTGTCGACAACCAAGTTTGGTGAGACCATCTAGTGAGTAGCCATCTACTGAGGAAAACCTCAACTAAAGCTGTCCTTGCATCCTATTTTAAAATTACACTTTGTTGGAAAATTTACTGTTAAAATGAAAGTATCAGATTGAACTAAAATGTTATTTAAAGATTTATTATTTTTCATATGATTAGTTTTTTGCTTTTTCTTTCATTTTTGTTAAGCTGAGAATCTGATTAATGGTTTTATTGAATTTTTGTGTTCACATTCTATACAAAAACATTAATATTTTCTCTAAATCTTTTTTGTATTTTAATGTATGATTATTTAAAAAATGAATTTAAGGTTGAAAATTGGAATGAATATTTTATTTTGAAAAATAAATAAATAAATAAATAAATAAAATGTTTTACTCTATTAAAAAAATATATAAATATGGAAGTGTTCAAGCTTGAAAAAGAGGAGAAACGGTTGCCATTGATATAATTCATTCTTATTGAGCTAATTCATTTGATACACTATTGTAAATTATGGAAAATATCAAATTAAGGTGTATTGTCGGAATTGTGTTCTGAAATTTCGAATATATTGTCTTGAATTAAAAATATTAAAAAAAAAAAAAAAAAGGTTTATGTGTATGGTCTGTTAAATTGCACATCTTTGTGATTGCATCTATGTTGGATGAAAACAACCACACAAACATTTATAATTTATGTAGTTATTCATTGCAACTGCAAGAAGTTCAATTTATTTCTTATATACTTTTAGTTTGTGTAGTGGACATTAACGTGAAGTACATGTTGTATATGATATGAGGACTACTTTATTGTAATTCATATGTAGATAAAAAAAAATGTACCTAGTATTTCAAATGTTTCTCTAATTAGTCGTAAAAAGAAACTCTAAATTAGTTGTAAAAAATATGTTTTGATATTCTTTTCTTATGAGAATTTGCTTTTTACCAGTGTTTTATTCATCTATGAGAGTAGTGTTACTTTTTTTCTTTTCCAGACTGGTAGAATTGAACCTAACTACCCTCTGGTGAGTGGACATAGAGGTCCAGTCCTAGACATTGCATGGTGCCCCTTTAATGACAATGTCATCGCAAGCGGCTCAGAGGATGGGATTGTGCGAGTTTGGCAGATACCGGATGGAGGCTTAGTTCGCCCGCAGACAGATCCCATCGTAGAGCTCATTGGCCATCAGAGGAGAGTGGGACTCATTCAGTGGCATCCAGTGGCCAACAATGTTCTCTTAAGTGCTAGTAAGTGTTTAAAATTTTGTATCTTTTTACGAATAAAGGAAATTTTCAACGTTTTGATGCTGTTAATTCTTGAATTTTGTATCGTAACCTTTGAAATAAAAATTACCATATTTAGTTATTTTTACCTAAATTTAAAAATTAAATTTTAATTATAATATTGAAAGTTATAAGTATTGGAGAATTTTTTTACTTTTGAGTGTCACGCTATTTGATAGTGTATTGTTATTAGCTACTAGTAACCTGATTAATTGAACAAATGAGTTGGAAGAGGGCATTTAGTATAATTGAGAAAAAAAATATCATTTTTGATTAAGTAAATTTTGGACTTTCCTAACTGTTTAAAATATCATTTTTAAATATTTTATCATTTTTAGAATACTTCATATTAATTATTATAAAATTGAATTTGACCTTTAGAACTTTTTGTATTGCAATTTCTAGTACATGGATATTACTTCTGTGATAAATGTTTTTTAGAATGTTATTTAATCTAGTGCTTTAGTTAACTTAATGTAAGTGAAATATGTCATAATGATTTGAAAGGAATTTTACATAGGGGCTTGTACTAAACCTGAATAATTCCAAACTATATCATTGGATAAAATACTTCTTGTAATTTTACTTTGAGGAAAATTTTATGAATCGATTATTACTACTGCTAGATATATTTTGCATATTTTTTAGTAATTGGAGGGCATGTAGAGAGATGTTTAATTATTTTATATAACATGTTACCTGAAAACATATTGTATTGAATCTTGTAATTATGTTTAATGTTTAACATTGCTACAAGAGTATTTACACTTTTTTACCACCAATATACTTTTCTAATTAATACCAGGTGTATACTTTTGAAAGGCAGGTTTTTCTGACAGTGGATGCCACTCTTGCATTCTTAAGTATAGTGATTTGACATATATAGCATTCTGCTCGACTGTTCCAGATCTACTAAACCATTCATGTGAAAAGTCATTAGCATATAATTTGAGTATTTTTTTCTGCTTTGAAAATGTCAAATTTTATATCAAAAAAGACAATTTTCAGGTGGTTTTGATCCATTACTTCATTTTAAAGAAAACTACTACTCAAATTTATCGAATATTTTTAGAAGCTTACAGCAGGCAGGATACTTGTGAGTGTTAGTTATATCGATTCAAAATTGGCGATTTTCATGTGAAAGATAATGTTAAGGGAATATCACTAAAAAAAATTTGAAGATTTAATGCATTGTTGGACTAAGTCTCCACTCAGACTCATTCAAAATTGGCAGAAGTATTGAATGCGACTCATTTTTCAGCAAGCATTTGCATACAATGGAGAAAATTCAAAATGAAAGAAAAAGGGTACCCCACTGTTTGATGAAAAATAAATGGAGCGAACTATGACTGGAAAGATATCAATAGATTGAGTTTCATGTATCAAATCATAAAAAGTGATAATCCAAAATGAAGAAGATTAGGAGTTGATTCAGGCCAACCATCAACTGCAAGACCAAGTCGCTTGAGGAAGAAAACTATGCTCTGTGTTTGGTGGGATCAAAAGGATTTTGTTTATTATGAACTTTTTAAACCAGTGATAATGGTTAATGCTGCTTTCTACTGATAACTAATCATTTTGAACCATGCATTAATTGCAAAATGTCCATAATGGGCCCAAAGACATGAAAGATTATTTTACTTCATGACAAAGCATTGGCCCGCATCACGTAAAATCTTTCAAAGAATCTTTAAAAAGAATTAAATTGGGTTCTGTTACTTCACCCACCAAATTCACTAAAGATTGTTCCTTCAAACGATCGCTTGTTCTGGTCGAGGCGCTTAGATTGGTTCCTGTTAATTTCGAATATGTGGAAAAAGGGGTTGATTCATAGTTTGCTTCAAAAAATAAAACTTTTTATTGTCAAGGAATCCATCTTTGTCAGGAAGATGAGGGAAAAGTTGTAGCGTCTAGTGGTGTATACTTTAAATTAATAGCTTTAACCATTCTTTTTCAATTAATACGTTTTTCCTTTAAAAAAAATCTGCATTTCGTAGGTTCACACCTGTATACCCATGCTTGAAATACCAATTTTTGTATAAATTCAGTGTAAATTTTCTGTACCAAAATAAGTGGAGGAATGAGAAATAATGAACAATTTTATCTTACATTTCTTTTTATTGTAAGTTTAGATTTTATTTCAAAAATGCACTTAAGACTTGAAGAATAGATTATTTAGTCTATATTGTGGGTGATAGCTGACGACAAGAAATACGATTATTGAATTTAATTTCTTAATTGATATAAGAAAATATTTACAAAGTTAATATTAAAGTATACAACAAAGATTAATTTAAAGGTTGGTCATTAACAACACATCTGAAAATAAAAAAAAAAGTCATTCATCTCAAGTCCTCGCTGGTATTGTTTGTATAATATAAGAAGGAATTGTCTTTCATCATGTGCCATCATTGCCGTCTCTCGTATAGTAACTGACTGCTTCCACAGGTGTCTGTAGGTGGTGCTAATGGGCCCAGAACGTCTGTCGGGCACCACAATATTATCTTTCATTTGAGTAATATTATGTCACTCGTTGTTTTTTTATTGATGATTATTATGTACAAATGAATAAATAAAGATGCTCTGAGTGATTTTATTTAAATCATTCTGTAATTTCATTTTAAAACAAAGTCAAGTATATTAAGTTGTAATGTATTCTGTATTGTATTTGAATGATATAAAAAACAACTTATGCAGTAAATAATGCTTTATAAAGGATTCATATATTAATATGCTCGTAAAAAGTTTTGTGGAAAGATATATATATTTACTGGTCTTTTTTAGGTGCTGATTTAAAGATATTAATCTGGAATGTTGGAACTGCTGAAATATTGTTTTCAATCAATCATCCTGATCTCATTTATTCTGTATGTTGGAACTGGGAAGGAAGTAGAATTGTAACAACTTGTAAAGATAAAAAAATCAGGATATATGATCCTCGATCTGGTGAAATGGAACAGGTGAGATACTTCAGATATTGTTTTCTTTTTTGTATTTTTTTAAGTGGCTGTGGTAGCCTAGTAGTCATAGTCGCATACTCGCAAATGAATTTTTGTGGTGTCATGGATTCAAGCCATAATGCCACTGAAGACCTGCCATGTATCAAGGCTGATTCATGTTAAATCTGTTGAGGTCCCAAGTCCTGTTGGCATGATGTACAAGTTTGGAGAGGGAGGAGCCAGCTCAAGTGTTGTCCTCATCACTTGAAAAAAGTTCAAAGTTACAAGATTTGCTGCCTATGGACATTGTTTTGCTTCTCAGTACAATGCTAATAATAATAATGAACAATCACATTCATTATTAAATTAAAAAGTGTATGAAGCTAGATATCTGCTGTATTATTGTGTGGGAAGATATATACAGATGAAGAATCTGTAAAATAAATTTTTATTTTGTAGCTTAGTAGTCATGGTCACAGACTCGCAAATGGAGTTTTTGTGGTGTCATGGATTCGAGCCATAATGTCACTAAATACCTGCCATGTATCAGGGCTGATTCAGGTTTAATCTATTGAAGTCCCAAGTCCTCCTGAAGGTTTATTTTTCATAATCCCTTTGCCTCTTACAGCAAATGCAACACTTGTCCCATAGTTTTCCAAATCCTCTTTGCTTTCCACCGTAGCAATATGCGGATTTTATTCCAATCTACACGGATGGATCAAAAGGAACTGGATATGTTAGCTGTGGTGTTGTTTCGAGTGACATCAGGCACAGTTACTGGCTTCATGCTTCTTTCAGTGGCTATTATGCTGCTATCAGCATTTACTGTGCCCTCAGATTAGTCGAGAAATCTAGTTCCTCAAAGTTCATAGTATATACCTATAGCATGAGCATCCTGGATACATTGGTACATCTAGATGATCACAGTCATCCTATTATGGTTGGCATTGTAGACATTATCTGTAGTCTGTATAGCAAGGGTTATATTATTAAATTCTGTTGGGTACCTAGTCATGTAGGTATTTTAGGCAATGAACGAGCGGACTTGGGTGCACGCTCAGCATTGAACTCTGCTGCTAGCCGTATCACTATATGACATAAGATGTTTCATTTTAAATTCTATTAATCGGATATGGCAAGAATCATGGAATCTTCAATTCAATAATAAGTTATACTCGGTGAAGCTTGTCATTGGAGAATGGCCTGCTCTTTCCATGCACAGGGTAAATGTCAGATTGACTCGCTTTTGCATTGGACATACTCTATTTACCCATAGACATCTTTTATTTGGAGAGGGTGCTCCTGAGTGTTCTTCCTGTCATGTCCCTTACATGATTTATCACATTTTAATTGACTGTCCAGTGTTTGATCATCATTGTCGTATTTTTTTTCAATAATCAGTTTTAAACGTAGGCGGGGAAACCCCCCACCATAACTTATTTTTAAAACACATTGGCCTTTTACACCACATTTGAAGTTTTAACTTTTTACCTTTTTTATCACCTTGTATTAGTTTCATATTTTTAAAATAATTGATTCTGATTGATTTTTTCAAATATTTGTCACAGTATAGCCTGCTTTGGCTCTTGTGCATAAATCCCCACAGTCACTCACTAAGTCCTCCTGTTGGTGTGATCTGTAAGTTTGGAGAAGGAGGAGCCAGCTCAAGTGTTGTCTTCGTCACTTGTAAGAAGTTCGAAATAACATTCGTAGCCTATGGCCTTTTCCTTCCTTCACAGTGCAAAGCTACTAATAATAAAAAATTCCATTCGTTATTAAATTAAAAAGTATATGAAGCTAGACATCTGCTGTATTATTGTGTGTGAAGATATATACAGATGAAGAATCTGCAAAATAAATAAATTTTATTTTGTTCCTCTTCCCATACCTTAAAATCTGTTTCAAATTCTTAAAGCAGCTGACATATTCTCTCAAAAAAAATTTTAAAACCTAAAGCAATTGTATGGAAAGAATCTTCTAATCTGTTGGATATACATTCCTCAAACTTCAAACGAATATTAGAATTTATAAATAAGATGGCTTTGTATATGATAAATCATTTTAAAATAACATTAAAATTGATCCCTTAATGAGGATTTTTCGCCAAGATAAGAACCAAATGAGATATATTTTTATAACTGAACAACTACGTTAAGTGTAAATTATTTTTTGCAAAAATTATTTTTTGAATTTAACATTGTCATCAATGTAGAATAAATTAAATCTGTCAGGGGGAGTGAGAATGAGGAGCAGAGATAAAATGTATCTTAGATTTAAAAATTCAGTATCAGGAATAAAAAAAAGCTATGTTTTAATTTTGAGTGGTATCACATTCTCAAAATTGATTTCTAGAAAAACTATGTTTGGAAGAAATACATGTTTTGTGTGTGAACACTGATAAACTTTCAAATTGTGTTAAAATCTTTGGTGTATGACTTATTAATACTTAATCATGTTTATGTATGAAGAGTCTTTGAAAGCTGCAAATTTTTGCTATATTCATTTTTAATTCTAGGATCATTATATAATTTAATATTGATGTGTATGAATGCAATTTGAATTACTTTTTTTAATGAAATAAATATGTTTTTTTAAGTAATTCATTTGTCTTAAAAATTTGATTATTCTCATTGTTACTTCTTGATGGTAACTTTGAATAATCTATCCAAATATGAATATGAATATCCAAATGTGTAGAATATCTAGCTTTTTAAAAATTTGAGCAGTTCTTTTAATAATGTACCAAGTTCACTTTTGGAAAAACTTTGAGTTATCGGTAGTTTTAGTAAAAGGTATGCAACCTCTTTTTATATTTGTGATCACATATGTAATGCGGAAAACAATTTATTTCTAATTTGATCAAACTAATTTTGCCAATATTTTTAACTTGATTTAAAGAAAAAAAACTTAACCATCTCAATACGAGAAAAATGGCTAATTTCTTTATGTGAGAATAATGAAATTTGGAAGAAAAAAAACTTTTTGCGGTGTCATCATACATTCTGAAAATAATGAAATAAAAGTAAAAATTAAATTCTTCCAAATAATTATGAACGAAAAATTATATTTTTGCCGATATCTAAAACAAATAAAAATATTTTTTGAAAATTTAGATAGAATTCAATCTTTTCAAATTGCTTGTTATGTGATCAATTTGTTTTTGTTCTAACTTTGTTTATTCCCATTTTGACATTTTAAAGTCTTGTTGATATTTGCATGCTCTTTGTGACAGTTATGGCATCCAAAATCAGTTTATATTTGAAAAAAATAATGTCTAAATTATAGCAACTGTTCTCTTTCAGGAAGCTCTAGGACATGAGGGGGCTAAGCCTCAAAAGGCAATCTTCTTGAGAAACGGACTGCTGTTCACAACAGGCTTTTCTCGAATGAGTGAACGACAATATTCATTAAGGAGTGAAGTAGGTATTTGATTTTCCCATAAGTAATTGTTTTTTCCCTTTGTGAACTCTAAAGGGTAAATCATATTTTCAAGTGTTATATTATTGTGGGAAGATGTTTAAGATTGCAGTATATTTTTATTTTCTTTACTTTCTTCTTCTAAGTCAGAGGCTGGTAAACTTTTTTTTAAGTAGGGAAGATTATGAATTTTTTTTTTTTTTTTTTTTTTTTTTTTTTGCTTTGTCCGCTACGTAACAGGCTCAATTTTTATTAGATAGTTATATTTTTAGAAAAATTATGTTCACTTATTTATGTAACACTTAATAAAGAAACAAATAGAATATTTCTATTTATGAATAAGTTTATTATAGAACTGGTTAAATTATGTATCAATGCAATAATTATATTTTCTGATATAATACTGTTCAAAATTCATACTTACTTTCAGTAAAGTAGTTTGTAAATCGTCTATTAGTGAATATGTATTCCTTTTTCTAATTCAAAAATATCCTTTCATATTGGCAAGTATTTCCAAATACAGGTGTGAGTGATATGTTTGTGTGCACTTCCCACTGTCGACAAAACTTTTAGCTATTTGTTTCCCTTCACCAAATAAATTCGCCATTTGTGAGAGAAAATTTTATGCAGGCCGCTTTTAAATATAGCAATTCCTTTAATTTTTATGACTTTTTGAAATATTTCTGAACTTATGACTTTGTGAATATTTCTTCTTCCTTTTTATTTCCTTTTGAAATATTTTTTTCTATTTATGGGACATTGTGTATATGTATAATATCCAAACTTTTGGTTTCTTTCTATGGATTTTTACATTTTTTTACCTTATAAATATGTGACTAAATTATGCACATTTTGATTTGCTTGAAAAGTCAATCTTCCATGTAAATTGAATGATTGGGAATAATTATGTACTTAATTCATAGTTAATGCAAAACTATTGATTAAATGTTGTAGTAGGTTATAGTATTACTTTTTTTTTTTTTTTTATTATATTTTTTTTTTTTTTTTCTTTTTTTTTTTCTTTCTTTTTTTTTTTTTTTTTTTTTTTTCTACATTAAAAATGATGAAATGAATGTAAATGTACAGCATATATTTTTTCAAAAATAACCTTTTGGGTAATTTTAATGCATTATTTAAAATCATTTTATATGTTTCATTTCACTTTTCTGATAATGATCTGCTTGTAGGTTGAAAAATATGTAGAGAAAATGCAAACTCTTTTAATTTTTTTAAAAGAATACAGTTTCCATTTTTATCTGGATTGTCAAATTTAAATACTGGTATGTTAACCTTTTAATTATCATGAACAAGTTGAATTCACCATGATTTTTGTTTAAGACATTGATTAGCTGAATTCATGAAGCAAATGCCCCATTGTATGTTATCAACAGAGTTTGCCATTATTTTACAATGTTATATAGTGAAAAGCAGCAGCTCTTAAAGAGTTAATTATAGATTATGCTTTTGAAACCACATTTGTAAATCAAAATTTGATGTTGGGAAAATTGTCTATCTTGTTTATACATGTGTAACTTGTTCAGAACTCAAAATACATTTTTATGGATTAAGACCTCAAATATTAAAAACCAGTCACATATTTGATTTTGAATTTTTTTTATTTTGTAATGAAAAAGTTTTTATTTCTACTGAACAGGTAATAAAATAACATGTATTTTCATTACTTCTCTATTCTGATTGTGAATGCCTGATTTAATTCAAATCATACCTAGATTAATTTAATCATTGTTTCACTCAGATATAATACTACAAATCAAGAGTTGGTGCTACTTTATTGTAGAATTTAAAAGAAATGTACTTGTACTTTTGATTTAAGATTTGTATAATTGAATTAATGTAATAATGCATTTCCCCCTAAAGTATTCTTTGGTAAACACGGGTGACGCACTACAGGGATACCCTAGTGATCCTTCTCTATTTTTGACCCTCCTTCTTGTCAACCACCTTTTACCTTTTTTTCAAATTCATGTCTAGACCACAGTTTAATCTTGTTTGGCACAGCATAGCCATATCTGGCTCTTGCGCCAATAAACTTTACATTCATTCACTCACTCACTCGCCTTCCCCTAAAGTATACACTAACTGAATTAAAAAAAAAATTGAATACAATTCCAGTTTTGAAATTCTGAACTAAATTCATTTGATTGATTTAATGTATAAACGTTTTGTAGACTATTATTCTTTTGATGAATGCAGAGTGGAATTTTAATTTTGTTTTTGAAAAGTTGTGTACAATAAATATTCAAAATGGAATTGAATTTTATTCTTTAATTGGGAACAAATTTCTCTTTTGCTTGCGATTTACTAAAAAATGAAATGTATGTCAGAGTATTCCCTTTAAAATAAAGAAAAATTAAACATTTTTAGAATTTATAATTTGTACCAAGTTTTAAATTCAGTCTCAGAAATGTAAATTCTACTTGCAGGTTGCTATATCGGAACCCATTGTTCTTGAAGAATTGGATACTAGCAATGGAATATTAAGTCCTATATATGATCCAGATGTTAATTTATTATATCTCTGCGCAAAGGTAACTTGAAATTTAATAAATGTAGTTTTATTTTTTTCTTCAAAACTTTTTAATGAGTAATTAAAATATTGAATTTTCATCACATTTGTTTATAGTAATTATGTTATGAATGAAAAGTAGTTAGCAGTAGGAAACTTATAAATTATGAACTATAATTAATTATGTACACAGGAAAAGGCAAGAAAAGTTGATATTTTTAAAAACTCAAACGAATATCTTAAATAATTACTTGAACAACAATTTTGAATTGGATGTATTTGAGAATAAAAAACAGCTAGAAAACAAAGTAAAATGAGTGTACAAAATCATTGGAAAAACTCTTTATGCTCTTGATTTGGCATTAAATTTGATTTATTAAATAATATATTAAGTCTTTTATAGAATAAAAAATTTCATAATGAATTAATTAAAAATGTACACAGCAAACATAAATCAACCCTGTATTTATAGATGATGATTAATTTCCTAGCATGGTGTCGCATTCTACTTTGTTTAGTCTTTATCATTTTCAAATTGTTTCAATAATAAAGTTGTTTGTTTTTATGTGTAACATAAATTTTTTTTTTTTATTTTGCTGTATGATAATTTGAATATTTTTTTTTTTTTTTTATATCTATTTGAAAAGATAAATTGCTTTAATAGAAATTAAACTGATTTGAAGTATTTAGTAAAAGTTTGTTTATTCTGATTAATAAACATTACTTAAAAGATCAAATTAAACATTGCATGTATGAATAATACTGTCATTTTGCAGGGTGATAGCAATATTCGGTACTTTGAAATCACAGATGAACCTCCATTTGTGCACTACATAAACACTTATCAATCCACAGAGCCACAGAGAGGTGTAGGATCTATGCCAAAGAGAGGATGTGATATTCATCAATGTGAAATTGCAAGGTATGGAGGAAGAACAATTCCATTTGTATTTCTGAATTTTGGAAGTCAAAATTTTTGATAGATTTCAAAGAGTTCATAACATTTTTTTAAAAATCATTTTATGTACAAATAAAAAAGTTTGCTTTATCAAAAAAAAAAAAAAATTTCAATGTAATTAATGTGATTATAGTAGATGGTTATTGCATTTTTCTGTTGTTCCAATGTAAACATTTTTATACTCTCTTTATTTCTATTAATATCTGTACATTAATATATACTTTCGAAACAAATGATGAGAAACATCTTAAAAGAGAAATTGCTCTTTTATTATCTGATAGCATACATTTTAAATAATTTTATGGTGAAGTATAAAGTTGAAATAATTGAATTGGGTTTAATTTAATGTATTAAATCATAAATGTAAATTATTTTTCCATCTTTTTGGATTCATGTCCATGGTAGCTAGTAGACATAATTGAAAACTCTTTCCATTGAGTCGTGAGAGCCAGTAAAGACCCATCATGATGTGCATTAAGTCTGTTGAGGTCCCAAGTCCTTTGGTTGGTGTAATGTGGAAGTTTGGAGGGAGAAGCTCTAGGTCGGGTCTCTTCATCACTTGACAAAGGTTCAGTATTGTGAGGGTCATTGCCAATAGCCCTTGTGTTGCTTATAAATGCAGCATTAATAAATAATCAATCTCTGAGATATCTAATATATATGGTACCATTCATCTAATTTTATATTAACTTTTTGTTAATTGGAGACATTTTTTTGCATTAATAAAATTCAATAAAATTAAAGACATCTAAGCCAATTCTAAACACATGAAGTTAATATTCAATACTTAACTGTATTGCATATTATGTGTTATCTTTCTTGCATTTTATCTAAAATCTTGTATATATATTGTTATTTGTTTTGGAACTTTCAAAATACTTAAGTAAAATAATTTGATGTTTACAATAGAGAATGCTCTTGAGAAATGTAATTTGCACAGGATACCAATACCAAATTTGAATTCTGTAAAATTTCAATTTTTTTTATGTGGGGAGGGGAAGAACTATAAGCATGCATGGATTCCCCCCCCCCTAATTTTTTTTTTTTTAAAAAATCAGAATGGACACATTTATTGATGAGAGTGCAATTTTATTTTCAGGTTTTACAAGTTACATTCAAGAGGGTTTTGTGAAGTGATAACATTTACTGTACCTAGAAAGGTAATATTTTATCATCTAATTAAATTAATAGCAAAAAACGGGGGGGGGGGGGATTTTGTATTGGTTTATCCTTTCAAAAACTTCAAATCTGCTTGTAATTCATATATTTATTGTTCACAATTATCAGTTTCAAATGATTTGATAATTTCTGAATTACTGGTTTCGGGATCATTAGCATTTTTTTTTTTTTTACTTCAAATATTGCTCTGTAATAATTACTTCTTTTTTCAGTAGAGTAGAACATCTGTATCATATAATAAGTAATTTATCTCCTAAAATTTTAAAATCTCAAAATTCAATGAAACAATTTGGCATTGTGATTTCAAATTTTTGGTCTAGTATTAATTATTGTGCAAAAAAGAATTAATTGTAAAAAGGTAAGGAACTATTTATTTTCAAAAAAGTTGGAAACTTTAATTTTTGTGATATTTCCACTTAAAATTTTGAACTCCAAGAATGGTGCTGAATTTAATTTTTTTGAGGAAAACAAATATTTAAAAAAAAGTCAAGTAAACTGTCAGAAGTGTAGTATTCTAAAACTATTTTTTGATAATAAATGGCTGTAAATTCTATATTTTTAAAAATGAGCATGTATCAAGATTACTTTATCATCCTATTTTATTCATTTCTAACCACGTCATACTTGCCTGTTAAAAATAGAAATACAAATTAAATTCCCATCACTTTTATTAAAACAGCATATTTATATTTAAATGTGTCTAATTGGTGTTGCATGTGTAAATGCTAAAGGACAATCAAAGGTGTAGAAGTAAACATGTTTTCAAACTGTTTTAGCATTAGATATTGCCATTTTTGCGAGAAGAGTAGAAAAGCTAGCACGAGAAGTTTATTTTGAATAAATAGGCAGTTGAATAACTTCTTTTTAGGTATTCAAAAAAAATTTCTGGCATCATATTAAGATAAATTTCATTCACCTAAAATTTAATAATTAGCATTAGTTTTTACAGCTTCTTGTGAAAACTAAATATCTTTTTAATGAGAGTATATAAAAATAAACTTTAAGGTCATGGTATATTTTTTCCCAATAAGTACATTTTACTGTCATAAATGTTTTATTTTCTATAAATGTGCAAAAAAGTGTTTGCACTTACTCCTTAAAACAATCTTGTGATATATTTCAGTCTGAATTGTTTCAAGATGATTTATATCCAGATACATTAGCTGATACTCCTGCCCTTTCAGCTGAAGAATGGGCTGGGGGAAAAGATGGTGAACCTGTTCTGGTATGTTTGTATATTTTAGCTATATTTAAATAAAATTTTCCTAAATCTATATATAAAGTATGGGGAAGTGTTTTCAAATTCCAATAAGTATTATAACCTTTAGTTTAACTGTATTACTTTTTATAAAAATAGTTTTTGAAATTTTTTGTTCTCTTTATATATGTACACCTATAATAATTTTATTTTCTGCAATGTGTTGTAAAATTTAATTTACTGAGTTTGCTTCTACTTAATAGTATAGTATTTGTTCATTTTATATTCTAATAACTCTGCTAATTTTTTTTTCCAGATGAGTTTAAAAGATGGTTATAAGCCAAGAGCACAGGAGTTTAAATTGTCTAAAAGTAAATCTAATATCCTAGATCGAATGCCTTCCAAGTCTCGAGAGAAGACTGAAGCTGTGCCAGTGAGTAAATTAGATTTTTATTTTAAATTATACGGTTTGCTTGATTTATATTCTTACCTTTTAATTGTTTATTTTAAAGATAAAAAGTGCAGCTAATAAGAACTTTCTCCTTCATGTTTGCAACCTTTT
>BMAW01096736.1:0-16218 GCA_019974015.1 Nephila pilipes | reverse complement strand
AAAAAAAAAAAAAAAATCATAAACATTAGATATGGGTCGCTAGGATATTTTACAACCAATGGTGAACTCAAAATCTCAAACTTCCATATATTAATCATAGAAAACTATAATATTTTTACACTACATGAAAGGCAATGTGTTTTGTAAATTTAGAATACCATCATATAGTCTTCTGTTTGTTGCATAACTATGAAACTTGTGAAATATGTAACAATTACTTAGAACAAACATTATAAAATTCAAAGTACTTAATTGGAACAATCTTGAATAATAGTGTGTTTTAAACTAATGTTAGATTTTTCTCTTGCAGAAAGAAAAGCTAGACGAAATAATGGAAGAGATTCGTAAACTAAAGGGCACCATACTTAAACAAGAAGTTCGGATCAGGGAATTGGAGAAGAAAACTGAAGAACAAAAGACTCCGGCTCCTGAAGTGCTCCCGGAAGAGAACAGCAAACAAAATCAAGTGAACAACAACCATCATGAGCCAGTCAGCATTTTGGTGGATGAAGTTTAACATAACATCCTCCCACCTTCTTTTACAGCCTGAGAAACTATCTACATTTTGTATGTATTTCTAATATACAACAGAGGGAACCTGATATATTTTTTGGATTTTGCTTTCCAGCCAGAGTAGCTCCTTGCATTTTCTCATGCAAAGGCCAGTTGCTGTGTTTGGAAAGTTTTGTTTCTATTTATAGCTCTCAAGGAAGCCGCGTGATACAGAGATAAAGACTGCTCATTTTCTTACTGCAAATCTGGGGAGAAAAGTGTATTTTGAGTGAACGCATGTGTTTGTTTGATGAGAGTTTCAGAGGTCTGTAATTGCCTTTTTATGGTGATCTATGCATATGAATCAGTCATTCGAAAAAATCCTGTTGTCATTTTACTAAATAGTGAATTATTCGGAAGAATTTATTAAGATTATTCTGTATGTATTATTTTATTAAGATTGAAACTTTTATTGGCATTTTATTTTTGTAAATATTTAATTGCTAGGGTTCAAAGAAATTCAATCTTTTTTCTCAGAACCTTAATTCATCAGTTTATAAATAATATAGTCAATAAGAAATCAAAATAGCCCAAGTTTAGACTTCAAATCAGAAAAATAAAAAAAAATCATTTATGCAATTAGCTAAAATTATTTTAAGTTTGCAGTTTTTAAAAATCAATTTCGATATTTTCAACAGATAAAATTATTTTCTAAGAAATAAAATATCTGAAAAATCTATTTAGTAAATCAATATTTTGCATATTAATAAGAAACTTTATTTTTTTAAATGGCTGATTCTGGTAGAGTGCTCAACTTTTTCTTAGAATTTCATATTTAAGAATATTAATAAGCCTTCAAAGTAAGGTTCATACAATTTGCCCTTTGAACCTTATTATTTTTTTAATATTCCTTTAAATTTTTAAGAAACATGTAAATATATAGTAAAACGATAATCTGAATGTTAATGAAAAGGAAAACTGGTACTAACATTTTATGCTGTAAATATAATTGTAGTGCATGAATTACTAAGGAACTTTCACTATATTCCTGTCTTTATCAATGCATTTAATCACAAATTTGATTATGCTGCATTTTTATAAACTTAATTTATCATGCAATTTCTGAAGAAATTTCTTGTGCCAAGATTTTGCATTGTGTGTGTGTGTGTAGCTCTATCTATTTATCTTTCTGTGTTGTCCTTGCACATTAAAATTAACTTTTTGTTTTACAATCAATTGATGTGATAAATAATTCAATTGAGTCAATTACAGATAAAAATTTATATTTATAAGAAAAGTCAAATATTTCTGTAAAATTATAAAATGGCCACATTCTTTGCCAACATTTTTCTACTTACAAGTTCTGGAGTGCAATTAATTTCATATTGTTTTAAGTGTAATTAATTTATAATGGACAATTTTATACCTATTGCTATAAAATTACTTATACTGATTGTTGCCATCACGATTATTTTAATCGTATTATCTGAAAGATTGCTCAAGGTTATGTTCTTGAGACTAACATGTGTATTAGTGCCTATTATTTACAGTGCAGTTTTGTTTTTAAAAGTTAAAATCTGCAATTTTTTTTGAATTTTGTGTGTGTGTGAATAAATCTCTTATTCAGGCATTTTCACTGTACTCAAAAGCTTTTAATTAATATTATATTTAAATATAATGCATTTTTATTTATGTAACTTTGAAATATCATGTTTATAACTACAAATATTTTGGATTATTTAATTTTAGGGTAAAAATATAGATTTAGTTAATTATAAAACTTTATACTTTTGTACATGCTGTGATGTATTTATAATAATGCAGTGAGCTAGACAATTTGAATTATATATATAATAAACTTAAATATTTAAAAGTAGGTATTGTACAAATAATTGAAATACTAGTAATTGTAAGTATTTTTTAGGTCTATATTCTGAAATTGTGTGATTGTGTATAAGGCTTTTGATAATTATGCCATTAGAACTTAGTTGTCATGAAATATTTTTGTATCATAAAGATTGAGTTCCTTATTTTGTATCGCAATTTAGTGTTCTGAAAGCACAAACTCTTAAGCAAAAAGCTGTATTCTGTGATCCAAGCTTTACTGACATTTTCCTACTTTTTAATGTTTTATGCATAAATATTGTGTATTTCCGTTTGATACAAGATCTCAAAATTGATATTTTACCTGACGGAATGTTAACATTTTGATCCTTTTAGCTTCAAAAGCCACTTCAAAAAAAAAAAAAAAAAATTTAATATCTATGAACTTGTTCTCAGATTCTTTCATAAGAAGTATGAATCTCAAGTGCTTTTTTAACTTTTGTATTTACAATTTGTAGTATTTTTAATAAAGTAGCAAATAGCCTCAAATGTTTTTTCCTGCCTTTCAAATCTTGAAGTATTTAGTAAAAGTTTCATCGCTTTTAAAGCTTTCGAACAGAATGGTATAAAAGTTTGAGAGTATAAAAAAGGTGTTATGATCAGAGTTAATGAAATCACACTGATCTTCAACACATATAGGTATGGTTATGTTAATTTTATGCTTCTAAGAACAACTTTTTTTGGTTTGTCACTGTACAACTCATTCTGACAATTCTGAAGGACATCTAATAATATATATTTACCACCATATTAGCACCGTACTTTTAATATTTTTGAAAAAAATTTCATCAACCTGAACAGCAACAAAATTATCTTTAGTCACAAATTCTATTTAACTAGCAGCATATCATTTTAGAAATATTCAATCACATATCCTATGAATTTTGTCATAGATGCTAATTTTTAATTACACTTGAAAAATAGGTAGTAACAAATACATACTAGATCTGTAACATGAACATTATTGTTTCACTGAATTTTATATGTAGACATCTATCTATATATACAGTATAGTTTTAATTGTAGGTGATTTAGTAATGCTATTCTTAAATACATTCATGGAATTGAATGAATGAGGGAAAAATTTAAACTGGATGGCCCAAGAGACCCATACTTGAACATAGCCCAGCTAATGTTGGAACATATTAAAAATGTATCGGGTGACTTAGAACTATTTAAATGGCTACACGTTACATAGACTATAGTTAAGTTTTTGTAAACTTTTTTGAAATATGGCCAAATTTATGAAAATATTTTCTTTTCAGGTTTTTGAGTATACTATACTTAATTTTACTGTAAAAACCATAACCCTGTCTTTTTAATCTGGAAGCTAATTACTATCCCATATATAATCTTCCAAATCAATTAATATCTTCAAATCTACTTCCTATGTTTATGGCAAATATTTTCTGTATTGTCTCAGAAGGGTAATCGGTTTATTCTCTTAAAATTCTTTGCATTGTCCTTTCCAAAAGCATGCACACCACAGTCTAAAAATTACTGATTTAAAATATAAGCTCTCCTCTCTTGCTCCTTGAGACAATCCTATTTTACATATTAAAAACACAAATCCATATATGCTTTATAAATGAGATGACCATGAAAGAAAAATAAAGGATTTATTTTATCAGAATTAAACTACTTCTGTATGGAGACAACCTATATTGCACAACACATCATGAGTAAATTAAAACTCTCCTAACAAGAAACTCAATTATCTAATTCACAAGATCATGTTGTAATTAATCTGCAATATTGGCCACATTCTAAAAATGACCATATTTAATTTTAATGAGCATCAACTAAAGGTTACTGAAGTATTCTTAATAAATATCCAGTAAAATTTCCAGCCTATTTGCTAATACTAGTTTCAATGAAACATATAATAGAATTACAAATAATTGTTAGTGACTTCATATTTGTTTAAGCAGTGTAAATTTTTAACTAATAAGGTTAAAAATTAATTATGGCTAAATCTTTTCATCCAACAGGTTTTGTATCCAGGAACTCTCTATCAACATAATTACTAGCAATTTACTTGTTAATGTTTCATTGGATCTTTGGGAAAAGTTATAAAATGGAGTTGTGATAAACTTTTACAATCTCGCTACAACATGTAAAATACAATTTCAATTAAAAATGTCAAAGAGTAATGAATAAGAAAATATTTCTACATTTGGTAAATATTTAGAAAAAACCCCATTCCTAATAAAACTACAAAAATATTTAAGATAATTTACTTATCTGCAAATAAGTACATTCATCGAGATGCTTATTAAATTGTTGAAACTATAAAAGCATTGATAACATATTCTGCATTAGTTTATTCATATAAATCGGAAAAATTTAATGCAATACTAATTTTTTGTTGTTGCAAATATCAATCTGTGAAATAATTCCCATTAAATACATTGACACTTTTTATTATATACATTAATCATGTTGTAACAATTTGAACAATTAAGACCTTGTACATAAATGGTAAAAGTTACAGAAATTTTTTTTATATTTACCTAGAGTAAGTATCTATTTTTAAAATATTTCCTCAAAAAGCTGATGCAGTATTTGAATTCACCAATTGAAATATTGCTTCTCTAATTTTCAAAATCAATGAGAAATATAAACATGAAAAATTTTAATCTTGGATTAAAAAAAAAAAAACAATTTACATAATGTACAAAACAGTATATTCTTCAACAATTCGATCACTATTTATGTATCATCATCCATATCATCAACTTCTTCTGGATACTATAGGGGAAAAAATTAAGCTCATGAATATTTTCAAAATACAGCAAATAGTTTTTTAAAATTACATGCAATGATTTCTTAGAAATATTACATTTTTCAAATAATTACATGCATGAAAATAAGAGATAATTATTTGTATACATGTATGGGAAAGATAAAATATTCAATAATGATTCATATTCCCAATGAAATCCTTACCCTGATTTTAACATCTAAATCTTCACCATATTGTATAGCATTGTCTATTGTCAACAACAATTCTTCTATACTCTCTTGATTCTTAATATCCAGAGGCAAGAATTTCACAATGCTGAAATTTTCGATCTAGAATTTCAGAAAATGTTTAAAATAAGATACAAGGAAAGGGGGAATTAACATTAAAATTGAATATACATTTGATATAAGAATGAAAATACTTCAAATTAACATTAAAGACAAAAAGCAACACATGTATAATAAACAAAATTATTAATTCTTTGATTAGCAGCGAAGAAATCTGGGGGAGAAAAAAAAAGGTAATTCACAAAGATACCATTCTATACTTGGCACAAGTTTTCAAAAAAGTTAATTATTGTCAAGGTAAATATTTATAGTTCATGTAAAAATCATTACAAGTGGATATATTTTACAGGAAAAAATAATTACCAAACTGCAAATAGCTTCATTTAACTTTGAATACTTTTTACCCCATTTGCAAGAGCTCTGTTCATCTTGTAAAAGTAGCTCTATATCAGGATCTAAAAACCTGAAGATAAGACTTATCAAAATACTTTCACAAATCTACACTTTTTATTTAAATAATCAATACAAATTCGGTAATTACAAAATAGAAAAATTAAGTATTATTAGAAAGCTAGAAATCTTGTGTAACAAATATGATTATTAATTACCAAATGTGATGTTAGATATTTAGAAAAATTTACTAGTTTCTAGATTTAGTTCTTAATTTTTAATAAACACCAAGTTAATTCTTTAATCATCAAAGTAAATATTATGAATATAGATTTCGTATACCAACATGTTTTGTAAGCATTTATATACATTGACAAATTCACCAACATATAAAGATGCTTAGTAATTAAAATTCATGATCACCATTTAAGCACTTATATATACACAGTTTATGAAATAATTATGGTATAATTTTCTTTAAATAATGCTCTTCTATAATATTACAATAAATATATTTTGTTCATTATTTTCCAAGAATGGAATGAAATGCATCTGTTACATATTAGAGGATGGGAGCTTAAGCAGTTCTTGAAATTTTCAAGGAAAATAAACCAGTAATTAGTTTACAATTAATTTTAAAAGCAGACAAAAGAATTACAAACTTAAGTCTCATTGTTCATATTTACTATAATATAATAAAATAAAAACTAAAATGATCAATAGAAATTGGAGCACATAAACTGTCTTATTTAAAAAAAAAAAAAAACTCATTCCATAACTTTTAACATTTTTAGAGCTATTTCAAATACACCTTTAAGATTTTATGCAAGTATAATTAAATCTTTTCAAGTGTCATGAAACTATAACTAGATACAATTAATAGGGTTGTGATTCAATAAAAAATTGATTGTGATAAAAATATAAATGGTAATATTTAATTTCTTTAAAAATTATTTTTACTCAGAAAAGATATATTCAACGTTATTTATTTTTAAAATTTTCAGATTATACAGAATGCTTAATTCAGATTTAAAAATACAACGTTAACAAATTACACTATACGGCATTGAAAATACACCACCAAGAAGGAATGGCCAGAAAGTGATGAAACCCACAAACAGAGAGAGATAGCAACAAACAATAAGTGATCTTTATTTTGAAATGGTATGCATAATACAGAGCAAAAACAGCATAGTCTCAGTAGATTAAGGACCATCTACTGTCCATGGCTGTAGACCACTGTGGATAGTGATACACGAAGAAACATGTTTAAGTACAGAGCCAATGAAAGTAGAGATGGAGTCCAGAGGAACGTCACTCCCTTTCATGTCAACCATTAGCCTCAATTCGTCTTCTGAATGCGATAGGGTTTACAAATAGCATCCCAAATGTGATCGATTGGTGAGATATCAGGAGAGAACAGTGGCCAAGGAAGCATCTGTATACCTTGCAGAGCACATTGTCTGATGACAGCAGTGTGCAGTCGAGCATTATCCAACTGGTAAAGGATATTGGACACCTCCGAAGGTATGGGAGTGTCACTGGCGACAGCACACCATCCATATATCATTGGGCCATCACTAGCCCTGAATATGAACTAGAGGTGACCAGGAATCACATGCAATTGCACCCCAAACCATGATGCTGCGTTGTCACACGATGGGGGGGGGGTGGCGTTCCACAATTGCTGCCAGATTGGACCTATGTTCCCATCGACACCACACTCATACATGGCAACTATCATTAGAGAAATACAAGCATGATTCATCTGAGAACACAACCCTGTGTCATTCCATCATCCACATAGCACACATTGGCATCTATACTGCGGGGTCAATGGCAGCCTTCTTAATGGATGCCATGAATGCAGGCTGCTAGCAACCTATCGATGGGAAATGGTTCTGGTTGATATAGGAACATCCAGGGTATCTTGAACATACTATATAATAGAGGTGAATGCATCAATCCACTTGTGCTAACGTCACTCTGGCTGCACCGGCACCCCTAAAACTTGCCACATTTTCTTGTTCCGACCACCTTCGCCACAGCCAGTGCACTGTGGTCACTTCCAAGTGTGTGTCAGTTGAGATTTGCCATACGGACCAACCTGCCCTTCTTGATCCCGTCACCATGCCTCTCCTAAAATCATCTGTCTTCTGGAACCGTTGGCAAAAACTTGATATTTTCCATTACATGGAACCTCAGAGACGAGAACAAATTTCCTATGATGATTTCCCTAGCAGAAATAACGGCATGAAAATTGAACATTCTGCAGGTACTTTCCCTTAAATCTTCAACATGCACTGGAGAGCTGAGCATTTCACTTCATTCACATAACTCGGTAACCGAGTCTACCCAGAAATTTGCATAATTTTCTAAACACTCCTTCTTGGTGCTGCATTTTCAGTGTCGCTTAGTATATTTTTAATTTATACGAATTCACTTTCGTATAAACACATTTGAAAAAAGAAAATATTTCAATTTAGTACAAGAAATGACAATACATTTACACTAAACAGGAGCCTAATGAAAAAAATTTCGAAAATATGATTGAAATATCAATTGCATATGAACTGTAAATTATACACTTGACTAGCAATAAATTTTTAAAAATATGTTTTTATTTATTATTTCTGCACAACAGGGATTAGTAAGAAACATTATTCGGATAAAAAAAATTATATTTTCTAAAAAAAATATAATGAATCCACATTTGCAATAACTGTAAAATACAATTTTGAATGGTGAAATGACATTCAATTTCACTAACTACATAAGTAACAAAACAATTTAAACCATTAACAAAAATACACTTAAGTTTTTGGGAAAGTAAATAATTGTAAGTGATAGAAAACATTATGATTTTTCCCTTCACCTTATATCTATTAGTCTTATAGAAATGAGATCTAGTTAAAATAATAAATTTCACATATGCAAATATTTCATTATTTTGATGTCAAATTTAATTACATTCCATGAAAAGGATAGGAAAAATAAAAATAAGTCTGAAAAATATAGCATAAATGTCTGCTAACCCATTACTATTGAGCTTTCATTATCAAATTAGTGCCAAAGACACTATAACACTTAAGTACAGAATTTTCTTTCAGGCTTTAAAAACTGCCCTAATAATTTAATTACCGTTCCAGCTGTTTTTTTGTATGTTTAGTCAAAAGGTCCATTTTAGAAAGAACATTCAAATGTGGGATTTCAAGGGAAACCATAGCAGACATGGCACTCATTATTCCAGAAATGAATTTTGAAGGTTCTATCATAAACTGTGAGTCGATGAGAAATACGCCACAGACAGCAAAATCTATCTGATGAAGGTGTGCCACTAATCTTGGCATGACATCTAAATGTGTGTACAATTCAATCTGACCTATAAAGAAAACACAAAAATTAGGATTCTTCATTGTACCTATCTTGTAGTCGATCAAGTTCAAAATAATACAAAAAATAAATATTATATATTTACCTTTAATTTAAAGAGATGTCTGAAAATAGGAATTAATACCAGAAAAGTCATTGATATATAAATAAAATAGAGCATTCATAAAAAATGACAAAATAGAAAAATATTTTTTTTATAAAAGATATAAAAAATATATTCATTTAATTAATATATAAAACCTAAGAAAAGTTTATATATATATATTGCTTGTTAGTTGAGATATAGTTTTAGCAACTTAAAAACTAAATATAAAAAAGCGGACCATAACACATTACAATAGTGTTTTGTTAGCCATCAAGCCCTGAAGCTTCGAGAGTCAATTGAGCTATAGCAGCCCAATAAATGCTCAAATAACATATTACAATATTTGAATGCATACATTATATCATATTACATTATTAAAATAAGAATATCATAATGTAATTACATAATTAATTCAATAATTTCAGAAAGACTGACAAATGGAAAAAAAAATAAATAAAATTTCATAAGTTGTTGAATGTGTAATACTAGTATTGATTTGTTTTTTAATTCCTGTATTATCTTTTTAAGAAATTCACTTGCCAGGACAATCAAATAAAATGTAATCTTCTTGTTCTTCCCCTAGTTGCTCAGTCAGCCAGTCCAAATTTTCTGCTAAATACCTTAAAAACAATTGAAAATAAATTAATAGTAAAATATAATAATGAGGAGATAATATCAAATACTCAGAAAAATAAAAATGCTATTTTCTTTTAAATTAATAAATATTTCCAAGATCTTGTACACTGAATCAATAAAAAGAATGACACATGCAAGAAAAAAGTCAAAACATTACATATTAAACTTATGAAATCAAAAATTATTTAAAACATTTAAGATAACTTTTGCAATGAATTAATAACAGAAATTAATAAATGAATGATCTTTAACATTGTACTAAGAAGCAAAACAGAGGTTATTAGAAACAAACTTTTAAACCAGTTTTTTTTTTAAATCAAGATCAAATGACAAGGATAACACCTGAACTGGTACTTCACTCTCTTATTACCTACACTATCCAAATGTGAGGAAGCAAAGCCTTGACAGATTTAACATGCATCAACCCAGCAACACGATGGGTCTTCAGAGGCACCAGAAGTTAAACTAGTAACTCGACCAAAACAAATCTACCCATGAGTTTGTGACAATGACTACTCCGCTACTGTGAGTAACAGTGTTAAGAAATGTGAAATATTAAACTAACATAAAATTATTTAAATAAAATTTTTTAGAAAGCACTGAATCAAAGAAAAATTTGTAAAGTAAACATTAAAAATTTATGAAATAAAGTGTTTAAGGTTAAATAGAAAATTTGAAATTGGGGAAAAAAAGAAAAAAAAACTCATGAATCCTTGAGGAGGAGCTATTTATTATTTAATAAGACATCTTTTTTTTAAACCTTTGGTATAGAAACTTTTTTCAATACTTTCTTGACATTTTCAGTTTTTCATAAATGTTTATAAATCTATTATAATGTATCATTAGAGCAATAATTTATCCAATTTCCCAACACATTATTTTTTTTTACAATATGCATAAAAAATACTCACTCTAAGCAGAAAATAAGCCCTCCATTAGGTCCATAATGAAGATCTTCATCTTCTAATGCATCATCTAAGTGTATGAGTTCTCTAATATCTACACAACACACAGAAATAAAGTCATAAGAGATTTTAAGGGGAACGATGCTGTTTCAATATAATTCTTTTTAAAGTAAAATTTAGAAAAATTACTATTTGTATCATTGCAATACAAATTAATATGATCCCCCCCCCCACTGCTTTACAAAATATAATTACTAGTTTGAATAGCATCACATGGCAAAAATTACCATCTTTAAAATGTTTTACTAATTACAAACTTTAAAATTTTTCCTTTCTATTATAATATAAGAATTGAATGCTCATACAAAAGCATTTTAATGCTCCAAATATGGACTAAAGATGATTGTTGTGAAATCCTTGAATAAGGAAAGACATCTTCCTGATATATACACAGAACTGCCAAATAATAATAATATCCATAACCAATTTAGTTGAACATCAAAGTGAAATAAGAATTTATGTAATAATTGAAAAAAAAAATTCTATCTGATCTTCTGAATGTTTGATCAAAATATTTTTATTTACAAAAAAGTAGTCAGTGTCTTATGCCTGTCATTACTATTTTACAGATTTACTATTTTATTTACCGACAGATTTAATAAGCATCAGCCCAGGCTGCACAGCGGGTCTATGGTAGCCAAGGATCAAACCCGTGACTGAGTGAATGTAAAATTTATTGGCGCAGGAGCCAGATATGGCTATGCTGCACCAAACAAGATTTATCTGTGTTCTAGATGTGAAGAAACTGAAGAAAAGACAAAAATTGGTTGATAAGAAGGAGAGTCGAAAATAGAGAAGGATCGGTAGAGAAACCCGGGGGAGTGTCACCCATGTTTACCAAAGACAGTAAATCCCATAGGAAAGAAAAAGATCACTAGGGTACCTCGGGGTTGTGGAACCCGTGACTGAACGAAAACCGCCGAAACGATGACTACTAGGCTACCAGGGCCCCATTTATTTTTTAGAACATGAGAAAGAATTTTTTCAAAACCTAATGTGTTCTGATTTACCTTCTATTCTTTATCTTTTAGGGTTCTTAAAATATAAAATTTAAAGTATATATCAATTAATAGGTATGAAAATATTTCATTTTAAACAAATTTTAATCAAAGCCATAACATGTTTCAAGAAAGATTACATTTTAAAAGCAAAAAATTTATATGCAAAGAATATTGTGTCCAAAAATATAAAGGTATGGAAATCAGAAATTAAGACTATAAAACGAGAGCTCCATTCAATAAATAATAAAGACTGGAGGTAACAGATAATTACTAAAACATAACCGACATACTTTTCTCCATACTACTTACCAATAACTGGTTCATATGTAAAAGTTTCAGCAGCAGGATCAAGGTTAACAACTTTGATGGGCCTCCTTGCATCTTCACAAAACTTTGCAATAGTTGAACAATATGTGGACTAAAATAATTAGAAGATAAAAAATAAAATTACATTTCAAACATTTATTTGCAGTAAAATTTCCATCATACAAAATACATGTCCTTTTGCATGTATGTAAATTATTTAAATGGAAGATATCAAGACGAAGAAAGATAAACATACAAGAAAAAACAAAAAAGATTACTTTATCCAAGTCAAAATTTTCTTTTTCCTTAAAAAAGGTATAAAAGAATATCGTTTAGAATTAATCAATCAAAATCTATTATCTGGCTTAAAGAAAGCAGTAATTTAATGAAAAGGAAATTTTTATATAAATTATTTTCTGACTCTATTCATAACACCAACTTCCTCCTTCTAATAAAGCAAATAATAAGGGGGAAGATTAAAAAGATGCAGAAATCTTTTTCCTAATATTTTTTTTTCAGAGTCAAAATAGGAGCAGCTTTAGTATTTATTGCTCGCCTGCCAAATTTGACTCCATTTTTTTGGCACCAAGAATTGTGTTTTAAAAAAGGGTTACCATCAAATTTTCGAACGAAATTCCATGTTCAAAAAATAAAAATACATTTTACAAATTTTTTGATTTATTTAAGGGTAAAGGATATGAGGGCGAAAATAAGAAGTCGAAATCTATCATTTTGTGACATTTATGTTTTAAAAATTATTTGTACAACTTAGGAACTTTTTTATATAAGTAATAATATTTCAATAATTTTATTGATTTTCGCAAGAATATTTATAGTCAAAAAGTTTTTTCCCTAGAAATTGAATATGGACATGATTTTTTAGGTATAATTGCATTTAAATGCTATTTTTAAATATATATATATATATATATATGAACAAAATATTTTAATCATAATATAGAAAACAATTCACAAGATATTTTCTTTGAAACAATTTTGGAAATTTATTTTCTTTACATCAAACAAAAAAATATTTCTTAAAAGTTAGGTAGGTTAGGTATTGTTTAGATTGCCATCCAATTGGATGTGGTATGGGTCAATACAAATTATCTTTCACCGAACTTAGCGGTATTTTTTGGCGAAAAATTTGGGTGAGTGATACTAAAGGTTAGCCAAAAACTACAAACTAGATCCGGATTTTTCTGTGGATTACCGATTGGAAAACGCAAATCTTCATTATGAATATTCTAAAAGGGCACACAAAAAAGAAAAGAATTCACGTTATCTTACCTTGCCTGAACCTGCAGGTCCTATAATTAATTGAGCATACCTCATTCTTATAGAGAACAAAAAGTTTACTGTTTTACCAGAGACAGTTTTTAATTCATCATAAATTTACACCTACAAATTATTATATTATATATGCTAATTTTTCAAAAACATAAATCCCTCTATCACAACAAATCCAAGGGATTGGGTACAAGTGAAGTAACTAAAACGCGTGCTTCTACCAAAGTTTGTAAACTGAAATTAAAAATCAAGGAGCAAAACAAATTTCAGAATAAAACTAGACCAACAACAAAATTAAAACCTACAAATCAAACTGTAATCAACAAGGTCTACAAAAACTAAATAAAATTACAAATAAGGAACTATCAAACTTTCATCTCATTGTTAATGTGTAAATGGAAATAATGAATAAAGTGGCAAATAGGAGCGAAGCAGAGAGAATGAGTAAGGCTGCTTTTTGATGGCAACGATCGAGTCTACAAAGAACAGAGATACAGAAAGATAATGGGTTACCTCTTCTACCTATTTATGAATAATTGGCTGCTTTCTAAATAATAATACTAGTGCAAATAACGTAAAATTTTTCCGAATAGATTTCCGAATAGAATTATTGTTGATAAATATGCCAAAATTTTCAATTTGTTGAGTCCCACAAACAAAAAGAAATTATTGTATTCTTTTATTAAATAACTTGAAAACTGAACAATTTCAGTAAGAAATTGTTAAAATTTGAGCATCATATTTTATTAATGTATTAGATTAATATTTTAATGTGATTGTTAATATTTCAAATGATCAAGCTAATATTTTAATATCATTCAACGGAAACATAGTATATTTTTAAAAAAAATTCTTAAAAATTTTTCTTTTTCAAAAATATTAAATAAAACTTAACTAATGAACATCGAATTGTAGATACGCTGTAAAATGAAAATAAAAGAACATATGTGGCTATGGTAACCTAATGGATAAGGCTGCGGACTCGTGGTCGACGGTTTTCGTTGAGTCATCGGTTCGAGCCTAATGACACTTAAGACCCGCCATGTAGCCGGGGCTAATGCGCGTTGAATATGTCGGAGCCTAAAGTCCTCCCGTGGCGTGGTGTGGATATTAGGAGAGGGGTGCCAGCTCAAGTGTCGTCTTCGTCAATTGACAGTGGTTTAAAATTCTTAGATCCATCGCCAATAACCCTTGTTGCTTCTAGAGCGACGTTAATTAAGTCAAACAAACAGGGAGAGTATAATTTTAACAAATTCTCAAGCAATTTTGTTTGTAAAATCTTAGGTGAACTTGAAATCATATTTTCATTTAAATTAAACATTTGCCATACAAAAAAAATAATGGAGAAATTGTCGCGTAATTATAATAAAAAGCCACATTTAAGTTTTTGTTAATTCATATTAAATACTAAGTTTTTACGTAATAAGTATAACATTTCATTTTTGAATTTTCAATAAAATTCATTCTATAACAAACATTTAAAATAATATACTTATAATCTTTAAAGTAATACACCTATAATGTATCTCTGAAAAGATTTTACAAATTTTTGTTTATATATAATTAACACATCGATCAATAACTCCCGAGACTAACCCAGAGATGGCGCTCGTAGTAAACCAGTAACCAGGTCTTTCTAGAGTACTAAACTTTGCTTGAAACGTGTCAAAATTTTAAGTCGATCGGACCAGGAAAAAGGGTTTTTGAAGTGAAGTGAAAAAGGTTTTTTCCAAGTGGGTGCCGCGATTGCTTTCGATTGAACAAAAACAGCAACGAGTCGATGATTCAGAAAGCTGTTTATCGCTATTTACTCGCAACAAAAAAGATTTCTTGCAGAAAAAAAAAAAAAAAAAAAAAAAAAAAAAAAAATGGGAAAAAAAAAAAAAAGATTTGGAAAAGCGTTGGAACGATTGTATCACCCTAAAAGGTGATTAACAAAAGGTGTTATGTTGATGAATAAAAAAAAATTTTGCAAAAAAAAATGTTGTTTTCAATTTTAGACACGGGAGTTATTGATCGATGTGTTATATATATATATATATTTCTTTGTTTTTCTAAAATATTTTCTTAGGATTTTGATTAATGGTTCGATAAAAGGAAGTAAACATAGGATTGAAAAGTGGAACAATTTAAATTAGGAAGCACAAGATCATTAGTAGATTTTACTTGCGAATTGTTGAAAAACACTGTATAACTTTTATTGCTATGCATTAAAATGAAGCATTTTTTAACAAAATGTAAAATTAATAATTCGAGATAAAAATCAACATTTTGAAAAACAATGTTTTTATATAGTGGCAAAATTTATCAAAAAAATTATTGAAATATTAGTTAAAACTGGTCGCAAGTGTCTAAATATTGCATTGTTAGGCGAGTAAGAACGACGATCGAAAATGTGATGACACACTCATACACACACACCCAAATGAAATACATAAAAACGTTTTTAAAAAATAAAAAAGTTCTATGCAAAGTTTTCCAAAGAACAGATTTAGTCACCCAAAGTGAGCATTTTTTTTTATAATTATTATTAAATTACTCAATTAAATATAAGAATTAAAGTAAACGATGAAATATCGAGAAATGGACAATAGTAAACTTTTTCCGATATTAAAATTAAAGCAAACGATAAATTATTTAATTGAATATTATATCAGCTATATGTAATTAAATGAAATTGAACAATAGAATATTAAAGAGAATATTATATCAGCTAGCTACATGTAATTAAAATTAAAGCAAA
>BMAW01096713.1:19006-36417 GCA_019974015.1 Nephila pilipes | reverse complement strand
CGGTTTGTTTGTGGGGGGAATCTCCGAAACTAGTTTGTTTCCCTTTCATTCCCGATATAGGGGTTCTGTCGTTTTTATTAGCTCTATCACTGAATCTCGGTTTTATCTTTCTTACTTCTTCATAATTGTCAAAAAGTTCTGCCAATTTCGATGCTGACTTAAAGTTTGCCCAGTCGTCTAGGAAATGATCTCTCATCTCAAATTTTGCACGTTTTTTTAATTGGTCCGAGACCATCAGATCTTTTAGATCTTCAAAAGTCTCAACTTCAAGTCCCATTAACCATTCTTCTAAATAATTCCTAATTTCAAAGGTAAAATCTTTCCATGTATTATATACCTTTCTTTGATGCTGAACAAATTTTTGTCGAAAGACTTCTGGACTTAATTTAAATCTTTGAAGTAACAATTTTTTTACATAATCATAATTATCTGCTTGTTCTTCTGGTTCGCGAGCAATTAATTGCACTATATCTAAAGGTAACAACCCCAATAAATGACCTACCCAATCTTCCCTTTCAATTAAGGCCCTTTTTGCCTGACGTTCAAAAATTACAAGATATAAACTTATGTCAGATTGATTTGGATTAAACTCTGGTAAAAATCTCTTTAAATTTAACTGAGGTGTGGAAGAATGTGCTTTTATGGAAGAATTTGATTCCTCCATTCTTAGGTAACCATTCTCAACTTTAAATTTTTCTAAATCATACTTCATTTGGAGTTCCTTTTCTTTTAATTCATGTTCAGCTAATTGTAATCTTTGTTCCCTTTCTACCCCTTCTAACCTTAATTTTTTCTCTTTTTCCCATTCCTCCAATCTTAGTTTTTCCGCTTTTTCCCATTCCTCCAAACTTAATTTTTCCGCTTTTCTATTTGCAATGATAGTCTCAAACATGTTTTTTACGAATTCCTCATCATATCCTTCACAATCAGTGATAGCCACTTTTATTTGCAAAATTGTCATTTCTGACGTTACATTTATCCCTAATTCTTTTGCGATACTTAGCATATCTTGCTTTTTACCTTTTTCCGAAAAAAGCAATTTTTTTTAAAAAAAAACAATAACAGTATATATATATATATATCAAGTACAAATACTACCAACAATTTTCTATTCTCTAGAAACAACACACAAAAAATGTTCCCATACAAGAATAAACACTAGAGTATCATAAAAAATTGTCTAAGAATTTTAAACCAAATTCTCCACTTAAATTGTAAATACAACTCAAGAAATATAAAAGTACTCACCCCTTTTGAAGTACTCTTGCGACTTGATGCATTAATAATCGACGCCTGGTGGGTCACACTATTTAGTGATGCTACTATGATGAATCACTTTTTTCCGACTCCGGGTGAGTCGCTCCTCCGGATGTTTATTCCTTAACATCCAAATAATACGAATAATCTCCTGGACCCCTTTGCTCCTGGCGAGCCGAGTCACGCCTCCGGGTGCTTTTTCCGCAACTCGAGATAATCTCCTTTACTCCTTTGCTCTTGGCGAGCCACTTTTTTTTTCTTCCACGCAGAGGAAAAGAAGATGTGAAGAAAAAAAAAAGTTTCTTCGGTTCTGGGTCCTTCGTAGATGGGTTGAGCCCTACTCGCAGTGATGAAAGCCAGTTCCCACACACAACACTCCTGTCACAGAATCTCAGCTGCTGCCACCATTATTTAACCGCTGTACCGTTTGAAGATAATTTATTGTTAATCAGACAAATAGGTAAATTCTGATTTTTAAGTTTAAAATATTTAATGTGACTATGTACAGCGATTATACAAAAATATGTGACAGGAGATACCAAGACGTCCGTCTGGACCGGGAACCAAGCAGGGACTGACGCTCTTTTAGGGCCATCGACCTCCAACGGTTTTATCGTCGGCGAATTCCCCCAATCTTCACAAGCTGCCGAAATAGCCACGATCCCCCTTCTGCTGACATCTCGGGGATCAGGTGTCGCTCGGGCAGTCCAGATGCATGAGTGTCAAAGTTGGTAGCTCGACCAACAAACATTGAAGAAGGCCGAGGAAAGTGGATATGCCACAGACGTTACACGGTCTTTCGTCAAGAAAGCTTAACTACAAAGATGCGCATAGTTTTCGATGCAAGTTCCCATGAAGATGGACAATTAGCTCTTAATGACTGTATATGGCCAGGTGTGAATTTAAATCCAAACATATTCCATCTGATCATTTCTTTTCGCTTGAACAAGATTGCTATTATCGCAGATATAGAACGTGCATTCTTACAAATTTCATTGCGTGACGAGGACAGATATGCAGTTAGATTTCTGTTTCCAGAACTTGGTTCAAATCAAATCGAGCCCTACAAATTTCAAGTTTACAGATTTAAGCGTGTGATGTTTGGAGTGAACGTTAGTCCTTTCTTACTCTCCGCAACAATTAAGCATCATATCGAGAAATATCGTGAACAGTATCCAGCTGCAACTGTCACAAAAAGAATTGTGCTACAATCAGCTGGTAAAATATACGATCCAGTTGGATTTTTATCGCCTTACACAATTAAGCTCAAATGCTTATTACAAGAACTTTGGCTAAGAAAATTAGCCTGGGATGACGAGCTACCACCAGATATTTATGCAACATGGTTACAATGGTGGTCAGAACTTCCTCTTTTGTCAGAACTAAAGATTCCACGAATGATCCTCGATTCCAGTGCTGGAGATTCAAGTGAAATCCAAATCCATACCTTCTCCGATGCTAGCCAAAGAGCATACGGAGCTGCCACCTTTTTGAGAGTTAAGCACAAGGACAGAATCAGTGTTGATCCCGTAACATCTAAAAGCCGTGTTACACCTCTGAAAAAGTTATCCCTGCCCAGATTGGAACTGATGGGTGCTCTAATTGCTGCACGCTTAACAAAGGAAGTTAAAATAATAATAGATCGAAAATGTCCAACTACAGCCTTTTTCTGGACGGACTCTCAGATCACTTTATATTGGATCAAAGGTCCCAGTCATAAATGGAAAACCTTTGTGGCGAATAGAGTTCGGGAAATCCAATCCCTCACCGATCCGAAGTCGTGGTTCCATTGTTCAGGCAAGGACAACCCAGCAGATCTCCTTACAAGAGGAATCAGTGTCGAAGCTCTTTCAACGAACTCCAAGTGGTGGAATGGACCCTCGTTTCTAAGTCAAACAAATTTTCTGACCAATGGACTAGATGAAGCGATCCCAGAAAGATTGTATTCAGCAGAAATAAAAAAGAACTCAAATCCAGAAAGTGACATTTCCCTGACAGTAACAATTACTCAAAATGATTTTTTTTGAGAACATAATTAATATATCAAACAGTTATGTAAAATTAATTCGAGTTATAGGTTTTATTTTCAGGTTCATACATAACTGCAGAACCAGAAGTGCAAAGATAAAAGGACCCCTTACTTCACAAGAGGTAAGTTATGCTGAAAATTGGCTGATCCGCTCCTTACATGAAAAGGAGTTCCCCGAAGAAATGCGTAAATTGTTGGCAGGTGAGCCTATTCCTACAAGAAGCAAGTTAACTTCTCTTAATATCTTTCTTGATGAGAGTAACATTATTAGAGTTGGAGGCAGACTCGCAAATTCAAATTTGAATGAGAAGGCTAAATTCCCAATGATTTTACCGAGTAAACATATTTTAACTGATGTTATATTGTGTTATTATCATAATAAATATTTGCATGCAGGACCCCACTCACTTTTATATCTTGTTCGTCAGAAATTCTGGCCACTCAGTGGCAGAAATAATTGTCGTAGAATTATTCATGAATGTGTAATTTGCTTCAAAAATAAACCTATCACATCAAATCAAATTATGGCTAATCTACCGAGAGATCGTGTAACTCCGAACTATCCTTTTAATGTCACAGGCATTGATTTTGCAGGCCCATTCCTTATAAAGTTTAAAAATCAAAGAAAAGGAGTACTAAATAAAATCTATGTGGTAATATACGTAAGTTTATGCACAAAGGCTATACATTTGGATTTTGTGACTGATCTCACATCCCAAGCATTCATAGCAAGTTTAAAACGTTTTTTTGGTAGGAGAGGAAAGTGCGCAAAAATCGTCACTGACAACGGTAAAACCTTTGTTGGCGCAAACGCCGAAATTAAAAAATTGTTCAAAATAGTTAAATCGCCTGATCAAACATTAGCTGATTTTTTGACTAGTGAATCCATAGAGTGGAACTTTATCCCACCGAGGTCCCCAAATTGTGGAGGACTATGGGAAGCAGGGGTAAAATCCTTTAAATTCCACTTAAAAAGAGTTGTAGGGAATGCACATTTAACTCTTGAAGAGTTCATTACCATACTTTGTGAAATTGAGGCAGTACTAAATTCCCGACCACTCACTCCTTTGACATCAAATTTCGATGATTTCGAAACTCTGACTCCTGCACACTTCTTAGTCGGCAGACCCCTAACATCCATAATTGAACCACAAGTAACTAATATAAATGAGAATAGGTTGTCGAGATGGGAAAGGGTAAAAAAATTTACTCAACACATTTATAAACTTTGGAAACGTGATTATCTAAATAATTTGCAAGAACGTCACAAGTGGATATTCAAAAAAAAAATAATGTTTCAGTCGGATCCTTAGTGTTAATAAAAGACGAAAATCTTCCCAGTACGAAATGGAGTACGGGTAGAATAACAGAAGTATTTCCTGGCACAGATGGTAAGATCCGAGTTGTGAACCTGCGAATGCCAAATGGAAACATATTAAAGAGAACAATTAGAAACCTTTGCATATTACCTATATGAAATTTTGTAATTAGTAATTATTGTTTGTGTATAATTCAATTTTAATCACATATTTAAGTATTGTATAATGTATCGTGTATTTTGTATTTAAGTAATGTAACCATATTATGTGTGTGTATATTTGCATTGAAATTTCATTTCAATGGCGAAGACTGTTACGACCCGCGAGTGCAGATGGCGCTAGTAGTCATATTCTTTTTTTTACAATTGTATCTTTCTTCTTGTAGACATCAACCAAGGAGTACGACGTACCAACCGTCGCTCAAAGAAACATTCATTTTTTAGTATACAGTCCACAGCTCTTTGTTTGAATAGATAAGTTTCAAATAACTCAAAGTCTAAACATTCAACCCCCCCCCCTTTCATCACCATACACCTAGATTTTGAGAAAACAAAACTAGTATGATAATTTCCTTTAGAAGTTTTGTACCGAAAGTAAGCCACAGCTCCGAAGGATTTTAAGGAAGCATCTGAAAATACGTGTAATTGTATATCTTGGCTATCTATATTAATTTTGTCAGGAAAGTAGTGTCGAGGAATCTTTAAATTTTGAAAATCTTTAATTTCCTTACACCAATTTTGAAAATTTTCCTTAATTTGACCAGTATATACTTCATCCCAACCAATACCAAGCTGCCATAATTCTTGGAGAAGGCATTTTATTCGAATTAAGAATGGAGATATAAATCCAGAAGGATCAAATAATTTGGCAGCAATATGAAGCACATTCCTTTTCGTGCATTCTCTGTCATTAAAATTTGACTACAAAGAACGCAAATCAAGTCCTAATGTATCATCTAAATTATTCCAAACCAATCCCAATACTTTTAAATGAGAATCAGAGAGTTCATTAACTTCAACATCGGAATGTGAGTAAAGCCATAAGTTTTTTAGTTCTTTAGAATTAGAGTCGAATTTCCTCATATTCATATTTGCATCTTTCAAAATTGAAACAGCATCCGAAGATAATGTGAAAGCTTCTTGAACCGTGGAACTACCGAAAAATAAGTCATCAACATATAATGATTCATTTTACATTTCATATGCAAGGGGATGACTTTCTCTATAATTTTTAATATGTGTTTTAATAGTAGCGGCTAAAACAAAAGGTGAGCAAGTAACACCAAAACAATGTCTGTTAAAATGATACATGGTTACTGGCAGATTTTTATCACAGTCTTTGTAATATAAGAAACACAAATAATTTCGGTCCGCTTCAGTAACTTGGTTTTGCAAAAATGCCTTGGCTATATCCCCACAAAATGCAATTTTATGTTCTCTAAATTTCAATATAACATCAATTAGATTAGGATTAAAATTTTCTCCTGAAACAAGACATTCATTTAAACTAACGTTTGTACCCAATTTACTGCTAGCATCAAAAACAATTCTAGTTTTTGTGCTAGAAGAATTTTCTCGCAATACTTCTCTATGCGGCATTACATACCCAATAAAACACTCATCCGAACACATTTCTATAATTCCCTCCTGAATTTGTTCTTTCATAACTGCATTATATCTATCAAACAAACATTCATCGTTTTTTAATCTTTTTTCTAAATTTGCTAATCTCCTTTTAGCAACTTCAAGGTTATTGCTTATATTTTCTTTTAACTCCCGAGATTTCCATTGAAAGGGACATTCATAACGTTTATTCTTTATTCCTTTCCGAAATTGTATAAACTATCCGAAGGTTTCGTTTCTGCTGACTCATTCGTCAATAAAAGGGAATCTATCTGCCACAACGATTTTAAATCATTTTCTATCACACTGCATGAAACATGGAAAACAGATGTCTGTTTTATTTTTTCGGGGTTAAGTAATTGACCTATCAACGTATCCCCAAACACAGTAGGTTGAATGAAAAGATTTTTGTTTATTTTTCTGGCTTCTCCTGACATAGCATTATACAAATAATCAGCTCCGAGAAGAATTTGAATATGCAGGTTTGATTTTTCGTATGAATCAGAAATTAAACAGCTGGCTGGGAGAATGTTTTGTAGATGTGCAGGATTTATATTCGAATATATGTTAGCGCCAGTTATTTTGTCAGATGCTAGAGCTTCGATGTTGATAGATTGATAGGGAGGAAATAAGCTCCTTAATTTAAGAGAAACCACGTCGCAAACCTTTTCAATGGGTTCGCGCTTAGAAAAAGTATAAATTAGAAGCCTTTCTTTCCGTATAACTTTCAAATTTAGAGATTGCTTCAAATCACTGCGTATAAAAGATTTTTGTGAACCAGAATCAAATAGTATTCTAGCTATGACCTTGTGCGAACCACCACCTTGAGCTTCTACTTTCGCTGTTTGAAGCAGCGTTGCAAAACTGCCGGGTTCATCTTGAGAGTTCAAAACAGAACTAATTATTACTTGATTATCATCAGTATCGGTAGTAGGAGAACTTTTAGTTTTGTTTTTGGGGCAAAACAAGGAGTTATGTTGGGAACTTTGGCACGTTTCACATGGTGGAATTTTAACCTGGCATTTAGACATTAAATGTTTATAATTCATACAACGATAGCAAAAACCTTCTTTCTTTAATTTGTAACGCTTTTGTTCATTTGTTAGAGTTTTCATTCTAACGCAGTGTGCCTGTCACATTTACAAAATATACACGCCTTTTTTACTACCGTATTCAGAGCAGCAGATGAAGGAGTATTAGTTTTAATCATAGGAGGTCCGTGATAATAAGAGTTTCTTGAATAACGCTTAAATTCTGAAACTTTTTGATTATGACCAACTACGATATTGGCGGATTCTCGAGATTCAATTTCAAATTTAATAAATTTCATTAATTCATTAACATCGCCAGTTTTATTAGAATCTCTTTTACGATGATACTCTATGACTAAATCTTGCGGTAATTGCTTTAATAAAATAGGTATTAATAAGTGGCCATAATTACCGGAATCAATACCCATCGAATTTAAATTTCTTATACTAATTTCGCTTTCGTTGTGTAATTTCCTTAATCCTCTGAGATTGAAAGAGGATTTCACTGGTTCGATTTCTAAAAGTTTGTTTATGAAATGACTAATTAAATGATCCTGTCTCCCATATCTGTATTTCAACAGATCCAAACATGATTTATAATTTTCCTCCGCAAGGGAAAAACCGGAAACAATTTTGTAAGCTTCGCTGGATAAAAAGGACTTATAATAAATGAATTTGTCGACTTTACTTAATGACTCATTGGCGTCAATCGCATTGGTGAAGCTGTTAATAAATTCTAGCAAAGTGCTAGCATCTCCACTAAATGTAGGAATTCTTAATTTTGGTAAATTAATAGAAGTAGCAGTACGGTTAATTTCTACATTGTTGACTGGAACCTGAATTGGTGGCGGGAACATAGATTGTTGTTCAGTTTTAAATTTTTCACGTTTACATTTGATTTTGAATTTAATTTAATTTAATTTTTCATCATAATCAAGGAAGCTTTGGTATTCACTATCAAAGGTAGCACTATCCGTGATCAAGTCCTCAATTTCTTTGTTAAGCAATTTAAGTTCCTTAGCTTTTTCTTCTACATTGAACAAGTGTTCTAAAAGCTTCGTTTGATCATATTCGTTTTTAATATCGCAACTCTCTAGGAACAAGCTAATGTGATTAATTAGTTTCGTACTGGCTGTTCGAAGTATTTTTCTTTTACTATCAATTTTTAATTTATCAATATTCTCCATTTTAGAACGATAAAAAAAATGTGCACAGTACCTTTGGTTACGATGAGATGTCTTCGATAAGATGAATCCCAGTTGCACAAATCTAATGACGGAGTGTTCGCTGTTATTCCGAGAAACACACACTTATTATTTCTATCTCAGTCCTTTTTAAACGAATTTCTGGAACGTACAATCCATTACGCAAAATTTATATCCCGGGTTTTCGGCACCATAAAATAAATATACTTAAACTTAAAAATAAATAACTCTTAGATTATCTATTCCTTATTATTTACTAGCCGTTTTTGGTGCCATAAATAAAAACCACTTGATGGTCTTTTCATTGTTTATTTTCAACGATAAACTTAACAAACAATTACAATCCTGCAGCTTATTTTCATTAAAATAAATTTGAATTATACAAGACAAATTCCGGGAAACATATATCTGCTGCAGACCTAGAGCAACCGATCGCTTAAAAAACACCAAAAAGGACTCCTAAAAAGCTAGCATCCATCTAGCCCTTTTGGTCTGTCTGAAAAACAAAATACGCTGGAATACGCTGGAATGTTATTCGAGCACATAGGCCACGGAGCGGCCCTTTAGCTCGGTTCGGTGAAATATAGCATTTGAACATTGAAAAAGATGGTGTTTGAGCATTCTGATAGATGGTTTCAGAAGTAGGCTTGTGATTGGCTGTCTGGGAAGTCTGGTAAAGTAGGCACTTTGGAGGTATAGGTTTTGGTCAGGGGTGGCGCTGGTAGTTGATTTTCCCATTGGTTGTTGCTTCTCGGAGGGGAGCTTTCCCATTGGCTGCCACTGACTGAAAAACAAAAATAAATTTAACTTCTTTATATATAGGTACACCACGTGGGTCTGACGAACGAGGGGCAGCTAGATCCTCCCACGAAACCCACGTGACTACCACCCACGTAGGCCACGGATTCTCAACAATGATTGTATTATCATTCATAAAAACAATATATTGAAATATAATTCCATTTACGCTTAAAATATAAGCATTTTACTACCATAGAGATGGGAAACATTGGATTAAAATTCTACAATGGTCAGGATGACCTAAGTTTCTCGTTTTGTTCAGACGAGAAATTTTACTTTTCCATAGACAATAAAATTATACCATGGTCAGGATGACCAACAGATTCGTTTTAAAATTAAGAATCTAAAACATGTTCAGTTAGGAAAGAGTATACTTATCAATGGATGTGCTGGCTGCAACTGAAGACACCAAGTGCGGGCTGCACTGTATCCAAAATTCAATAAGAGCAACTGTTGCTCTGTTAATATAACTCCAGATCTCACCAGCAATCAGAATCAAGGGGTTGCAGGACTGCACAAACTACTTCAATATAGCAGTACCGTTGGCTACGGTCATAAACACAGGAGTGCAGGATTGCACAAATATCAAAATGACTGAAATAATTTTTCGCGTTGGGTGCCATTATAACTACTTTTCGTTGTTACAGAAGAAAAGGGCCCAGATCACTAAACAATTATTTTATTACAAGGACAACACATTTGTAATTTACATACATAGTAGAAACAAAGAGATATTGAGCCGAGTATGCGCTGAGGGATTTCCCCGTTAATGCACATAATTGTTTTAGTGCTCCGAACACCTTGAGTTCATATGCTAAACTGAATGCGTAACGCAGTTATTGCAGAGGGCGTTGCAGGATTGAGGGGAGAGGAAATACATTGGTTACAATATTTTATAAAATTAATATATTATATTCTTATTTAAAATTAAATCCTCCTAATTAAATCCAAACTTATATAAAATTACTATATTATAGCATTATTATAAAAAATTAAATCCTCCTAATTAAATTCTTAATTATTATATAAAATTAATATATTGTAGCATTATTATATAAAATTAAATCATCATATTTTATACAAAATTAGAATTATGATGATTAAATCCTTCCAATTAACGGAACTCTGTGAGGATTGTGAAGGATATTAGTTTAATTTTTATTAACGTCGCACTAGAAGCAACACGAGGACTGTTGGAAGGGACATCGTAAATTTTGAACCATCCGGTCGAGCGTCTCGCCACTCTTGGCTGGTACCCCTCTCAACTCCACACACCACGGGCAGGACTTTGGGACCCGGACAGATGTTAACGTGCATCAGCCCCGAGCTACACGGGTCTTTAGCGGTCACCAGAATCGAACCCGACTGAATGAAAACCGCCGCCACAGGTCCAAACATGACCTGGCCAGGCCACTAAGGATAATGAATGGTGTGATGTGTGAAGATAAATGTGAAACTGAAAATGTATATATAAATAAATAGCATTGTTATGTTCTTCTTTAAATAAATTTTATTTGAAGCATCAAGAATTACACACTCATCCTCCCTTCTTACCACTCTCACACACACACACACACACACACACACACACACACACACACACACACACACACACACACACACACACACACACACACACACACACACACAGACTTAGAATCAATATTAATTCAGATTTGATCAAATCCATTATCTTCTATACATATTTAATGGGCCCTTTGCATGACTATAGGTTGCACGAAAAATATTCTCTTCTGCATTGGCAACATTGTTTGATTGCATTCTTCATCACAATAACAAAGTAAGTTTAACAAAATTTCAACTGGAAGATTCATCTGAAGAACCATCTGGAATTATCGTCAGAATTTATATTTTCGGTTTTTGTTTCAAATTTTTTCAAAATATATGTTCAGAGAGAAGATAATGATGCTAATCTAAGATGCAACTAGTATGAAACAGTCAGCATTTTTCATCCATGATGGAGTACACACATTGAAATTACAAACGATCTCTGGCAAAATAAATTGCTTTTCTGAAGATAAGCCAAACGATAAATATTTTCAGCTCGTTTGTCATCGTTTCCGAGACTCTCCACATATCTTGACAGCAATGAAAAATGAAGCTTTTGGACAGAAGTCACGCAATTTTCTCTGAGTATTGCAAATACCTGAAATTTGTTTATCTTGTATGTTATCATCGTAAATGCAGTTCTAATGTTTGCTCGCAAATAACGTAGATCATTTGAATATTAACTTAATTTTTTTTTTTTAAATAATAGATGATAATAACAGATGAATCTTATTAACTTGGTTCAGGATTTACTAGGCAGTTTTTGACTGACGAGAGGAAACTCTTCAAATTAACATAACTCTATGAGAATTGCAAAATATATGCGATGAGAATGAGAATTGTGAAGTATACGAGATATCGAAAAATATGTGTATTACGTCTTAGGTTCATGTAATTATATGCAGTGGCGGACTCAGAAACTAATTTTTCTGGATGGGAGGAAGTACATCCCACAACAAAAAAGAAGCAATTTGTTTGTTTAGAATAACCACTTGGTAAAAAGTAAATAATAACTTATATCAGTCTTATTTTTCCTATTTAAAGCTGTTCAAGTAACAGGTCAATGGAAAAGTTCCCGGCATGACATGTAGATGACGCTACTATAATTAAATCCATATATTTTTTTAGTTAGCCCTAACCCTCAAAAGATGCGTGTATAAATTTGACAGCTGTCGGATCATTAGTTTGTGAATTATAGCATTTTGAGTGAAGCAACTTTTGTTATTGTGAAAAAAATCGATAAAAAGGAATTTCGCGTGTTGATAAAATATTGCTTTTTGAACGGAAAAAATACAGTTGAAGCAAAAACTTGGCTAGATGCCGAGTTTCCGGACACTGCCCCAGGAAAATAACCATCAAGGATTGGAATGCTAAGTTTAGACGTGGTGAAATGAGCACCGAAGACGGTGAACGCCCAAAAGAGGTTGTTACCGACGAAAACATTAAAAAAATCCACAAAATGATTTTGAATGACTGTCAATTGAAATTGAATGAAATAACAGACACTCTAAAGATATCAACTGAATATGTACATCATATCATTCACGAATATTGGGTATGAGAAAGCTCTGTGCAAAGTGGGTGCCACGCGAGCTCACTTTTGACCAAAAATAACGACGAGTTGATGATTCGGAGCAGTGCTTCAAGAAAGATCAAGCGTAATAAATCCGAGTTTTTGCTTCGATATGTGACAATGGATGAAACATGGCTCCATCATTTCACTCCGAAGTCCAATCGACAGTCATCCGAGTGGACTGCACACGATGAACCCGCTCCAAAGCGTGGGAAAACGCAACAGTCGGCTGGCAAGGTTATGGCGTCTGTATTTTGGGATGCGCATGGAATAATTTTCATTGACTACCTTGAAAAAGGAAGGATCAACAGCGAATATTACATAGCGTTATTGGACCGTTTGAAGGACGAAATCGCCGAAAAACGGCCGCATTTGAAGAAAAAGAAAGTGCTGCTTCACCAAGACAATGCACCGTGTCACAAGTCAGTGAAAACGATGGCAAAAATCCATGGATTGGGCTTCGAATTGCTTCCTCATCCACCGTATTCTCCAGATCTTGCCCCCAGCGACTATTTTCTGTTCTCAGATCTCAAAAGAATGCTCACTGGGAAGAAATTTTCGTCGAATGAAGAGGTGATCGCCGAAAATGAGGCCTATTTTGAAACAAAGGACAAATCGTACTACAAAAATGGTATCGAAAAGTTGGAGGGTCGCTATAATCAGTGTATCACCCTTGAAGGGAATTATGTTGAATAAAAAAAAACTAATTTTGCCAAAAAAATGTGTTTTACTATGGTAGTCCGGGGACTTTTCAATTGACCTATTATTGATATAATTTTATTAAGTTATACAAATTGTAAAAATGGAGATAATTTAAAAATAATTATGATACCATGAGAATAAAACATACGTTTCTGGGGGTTGTATTTTCTATAGGGATGCACTCCACCCTCTCTTCATCTATAAACATTAACCCAGAGGCACGCTTTCAGAGACAGCAAAAACTTTTATTCTTTTCTGAGAGATTAGCTGAGTTGAAATCCTTTTTTTTCTCTTCGTGATGAAAAAAAGAATTTAAGCACGAGGAGAAAAATCCACATGTTTATAATTCAGAACAACTATAATAGTATAATAAAAGAATTATCCTGAAATATTTCCGTTTCGTGAAAAATTCCTGGAGGCTAGGGGGTTGCATATGTCCTTTTGCTCTCCCTCTGGGTACGCAACTGATTAGGTGTATTATGTTTAGGATATGTAGTTATTATTTTTTAGGTTTCATACATAGAAAAAAAAATTGAGTTTACTTTGGAAAAATTAAAGTGGTTTATTTTGTCACTGAAATAGAAAATATTATATATTCTATTTCGATTTTCATCAAATAAGACTGTAGGTTCTCTTGAATTTAACATTTTGTAACCTCAGTTTACTAAAAGTTAAATTCAAGGTATTATTCTGGTAGGTATTGAAAAAAAAAAAAAAAAAAAAAAAAAGAACTTAATATCTTAACATAAAAGTAATAATTTGCTTTTAACAAATATTAGGTCAAACGGAAAGTTCTGACCATTTGTGAAGTGAAAGAAAATAATACATTTTTCATACATTTAATAATATTTAATGTACAAAATAACATCCATCGTTACTAGGATTTGTCTATAAACAATCTGGATGGGTGCCCCGTGAATTAAGTGAGAAAAATTTGTTTAATCGAATCGTCATATGCGCATCTCTGCTTGCTCGAAACAAAATCAAACCTATATGGGACAGGGTGATAACTGGTGATGAAAAATGGATTATTTTCGAATACATCTTAAGGAAAAGAACATACTTGCAGTATGGACTATCTGTCCCCTCCACCTCTAAACCGAGATTGAATTTAAACAAGAGAACGCTTTGTAGTTATATAGTGGCATGTCCGAGAGCTAATACATTTCGAGCTTTCGAAAACCTAACAAAAAGCTCATTTCGGAGAGAAACTGTGAGCAAATGGATGATTTAAGCAAAGGTCTGAAAGAATAGAAGCCGGCGGTGTTCAATGTGAAGCTCATTATATTGCATCATGATAATGCCCAACCACATGCTGCCTTGACGATTCGTCAAAAAATCACAGAGCTAGGCTGAGAATTTTTGTCGCATCCACTAGATCTAGCACCCTCTAATTATCCCTCTCTCAGCAAAATTTTTTTGAAAGGAAAAAAAATTCAAAACTGAAGCATACGTCAACCTAGAACTACTTGAGTTCTTGGCCTCTAAAGACCAGGCATTGTTCAAAAATGGTATTTACAAATTACCATCACATTGGTAAGAGTTCGCAAATAACAACAGGAAATATATTGTACTATAAATATTATTAAATGTTTGAAAAATGCAATATTTTCTTTCACTTCATAAACGGACGGAACTTTCTGTTAGATTTGATGTATCACATTGCTTTCGAATTCGATAAGTGAATAATTAATGGTAAACACATAGCATGAAGTTTCCAGGCCAAAATATTTTAGAAAGCATTGATTTTTCCATGATTTAATCCTGCTGTGTAATGATTTTAGGATGATAGTTATAGTAACTAAATTAACTTAAGCAAATTCAATAATATCTGGAAATAATCAGGCAATTAATGTGAAGTTCTAGTTCAGAGATAGTTACTGCTGTATTGTGTGTAAACGCAGTTTTAAAATAAAAAAAAAAAAAAAATGAAATGACATCCAAACCAAAAATCATTTGTAAATTATCATAAATTTATTCTGTTATTAATGCGAATAACATATTTATGGTATAATGTGATTAACAAATTGCTGCCCAATCAGGATGAAAATAAAATTCCTCTATCGTTTTTCCTTACCCATAATTTAAAATGAGTGATCTGACTTTTTTTCACACATCATTCGTTGCGCTGCAATTGAATTTTGCAATGCGATTTTTCAAGGTTAATGGGTTTTTTTCCCCGCTGTTTTTTTCATTTTCATGAATTCATTATGGCCGCGGTAGCCTAGTGGTCATGGTTTTGGAATCGCGGCCGGCGATTTTCGTTCAGTCGTAGGTTCGAGCCTGATGCCACGAAAGACCCGCCGTGTAGCTGAAGCACGTTGAATCTGTCGAGGTTCACAAAGTCCTCTCACTGGTGTGATGGGAAAGTTAGGAGAGGGAGGTGTCATCTCAGGTGTCGTCCTCGTCACTTGACCGAGGTTCAAAATTACGAGGTCTTTCGCCTATAGCCCTCGTGTTTCTTCTAGAGCAATACTAATAAAATAAATCAATCATGTATTCACAACTTAAAGCCTTCAAAATATGAGATTTTTATGCATTTGTCTTAATAAATCATTCCTATGTGCAGGGTAAAGTACAGTACTATGCATATACACATTTGTCGAGATGCCTTGCTTTGTGTATATATTTTGCAAAATTTATAATTAATTTTAAAATTCGGTAGCTAGAATAATGTGTATTTTTCTCACAAGAAATATTATGATTTAAAAAATAAATTTTTAAATACTATGACAAATTCGTTGTTAGAACATAAATAAATAAATAAAAATAAATAAATAAATAAATAAAATAAAAAAAAGAAAAAGAAAATAATGTTATTATAAAATAAATAAATAAAAATAATTAAAATAAAATAAACAAAACATATAAAAAAAATCTTTAATTTTTTTTAAAGTACAACATGGTTTTTGAGCGAATCACTTGGTTTTGTTGATACTACATTTTAGACTCAAAATACTTTATCCGGTGGCCGAAAATCGAAGCTTATTTTATGAACCTCCTTCCGTTTATTAAGCTTTTTGTAGACGTAGCTTAACGAGCCAAAAATGTCAAAAGAATATTGGAATTTTAAAGAGAAAAACGTTGTATTGAAAGGGTGGAGAAAATATATTTAAATAGAATTTCTCTGCATGGAAAAAAGGCACTTAAACTTTGAAGAAAAGAAGAGGGACAAAATTTATGGAAAATGAAAACTGCAAAGAAGGGAGTCAAAATTTGCATAATTGAGTGCTGTCTATTCATGCTTTAACTTAAAAACTACTTAATTTCAGGAAGCTCGGGGTTATTTGACACTTCCCATGAACATAATATTCTGCGATTTATTCTCTAGTGAACAAAGAGGAAATTTGAAATAGTTTTTCATTGGTATTTGGAAAACAAAGCTATCTTTTAAGTGACTAAAACTAAATATAGTTTTATTTAAATTCCATTTAAATCGTTCTTATAATTGCAATCCAGTAATAAAAAGGGAAATTTAAATTCGTTTATTTATTATTCGTTTATTTAAATTAGTTTATTTAAATTATTTTGTTTATTTTATGGGCTATTTAAGTTATTTTTTAAATTTATTGTTTTTGTGATACCTAATTATGGACTTGAGTATAAACATCGTTACTTACCAACACGAAACAAATGTCCTGAAAATAATTCAAAAGTACACTCTATAACAATGGTTTATTAGTGATTTTTTCTTCGATTAACACCAGGAAATTTTATTTAAATCTCCATCTCCCTTCCAACAAAATGAAACGTGATATACGCAATTTAGATTAAATTTAAGAGGTTTAGTGAATAGATTTGAGGAATTGCTTATATATATATATATATATATATATATAAGCAACGAAGCATTGGATATTGGAGTTAGTAGTGAGTAGTCAGAAGTTGGCGCCTGATGGAGAGTGTGTTTTTACATCGATAGTAAACCTATGGTAATTAAGGACTATTTGAAGTGAGTCCGTTTTGGTGGGAGTCGGAAACCCCACTCAACCTCCTGATTTCAGTAATAAACTCACTCAATCAGAATAAGTAGGTAAACAAGAATTTTTTTTATTCTATACTAGAATTCAAGAGCATTGAGAAAAAGTAGACTTGAGAGGTACCAGGACCCGTACTTGCGAAAAAATGTCATTTTTCAAAACAATACAACTTATAAAAGAAATATAGCAGAAATTCGAAATTTTTACTTCATAATATTCATATATATTTACATTATTTCTAATAATTTCATACAATTTCAAAAAAGTATAGAAATGTATATATATATATATATATATATATATATATATATATATATATATAT
>BMAW01096713.1:0-18996 GCA_019974015.1 Nephila pilipes | reverse complement strand
TATATATATATATATATATATATATATATATATATATATATATATATTTATATAAAAATTGAAAACTTTTTCATATCGTGAAAATCAATATATTTCTAAGCGCAGGATTGTGAAGGACAACGTTGATCAAAATTTACAAATTTAATATTATCTTGTAGAGAAACATTCGGGTTTGATGTTATACATCTCTTTTTAAAAAAGAATTGAAAGGGAAAAAAAATCTTGAAGTACAATTATCAAGAAAACTATATATAATTTTAAGAAAAAATAACAGTTAAAATTCCTTTTTTTTTGCTAATAATTTGTCTAAACATTCATGTGTGTATAAGACATAAATAAACTTATTTTGAATATGTGTATGAAATTTCAGACTTATACGATAATTAGTTTCTGAGAAATCCTGCGTGCAAGCTAAGATTTTTTGATTTGAGAAAAAAATGACGTTAAAGTTGAAAAAAAAAAAAAAAAAAAAAAGCTAAGTTTTTTCTTTATAACTTTGGAAGTGTTAGTAGTATTGTTAACGTTTTGGCACCAAAATGTTCATTTGAGATGGGGCTCTGACATATATTTAAAAAAAATCAGAATTTTTGAAGTTTACAGGGTTCTGAGACCCCTTAAGAAAGAGTATTACACCATATAAATTAATTGACTATAAATAAGCTAAACTAATATTCATCCTATTGTCACATCGTTTATTGTGATATTTAATAACTTTTTATATTTAGAAATAATGACTTTATGTGGAAGTAAATAACAGGAAGTTGTTATAACTAATTCTGATAAGTTAACCTATAATTGAAAGTGTGACATATCAATCCCAGAATGCACAACACGATCCTATATAAACCCAGTTAATTAATGTATTTGATCTTTTGTGTTCTAAAGTTTATTACTTTTATTGGTGCTGAGGTGAAAAGCGTGTATTAAATATCAAAACATAATACGACAAAGGAATTTTGCAATAGCACATGATGTATAAGACATAAATAATAATAGCAGTAGATGAATCCACATGGAAATAGAAGGATTGCAAATGGGTTGATGAGTATGATCTCAAGTATCTTTCTTGTCACTACACAGAGATTCAAATATATGATGTTTAGTTCGGTTTTACTAACGTCGCATTCGAAACAACACGAGGGCAATTGGCGACGGACCTAGTAATTTTAAATCTCGGTTAAGTGACGAGGATGACACCTGAGCTGGCATCTCCCTCTCTTAACTTCCCCGAGAGGATTTTGAGCTTTTACAGATTTAACGAGCATCAGCCCCGGCTACACGACGGCTCTCTAGAGGCATCAAGGCTCAAACCAACTGCTCGACGAAAACGGCCGGGAAGCGTGTCTGCGACCTTGACCTCTAGGCTATGCGGCCACAATATTTTTAGGAAAAACACACTATATTTCAAAGCGATATTTAGATTTAAAAAAGTAACTCTGTTCTATCTTTATACACAAAAAGAATCCAACGTATTTTACTCTGATAATTAACTATGTGGTCTAAGCCAGTCTCTTAAAATATTCATCTTTTTAAAATAATATTTTGGGTCACGAGATCTATAGCTGACTTTGTGCAGGTTGTGTCCTGGTTCAGCCGAACATCAGAGTGATGAACGATGTTGGGTTGAAATATTTTTATGTGCAACTGAAATTTCAAGATTTCTGGTGTGGTGTGGATGTTTAGGGAATAAAGCATCGGCTCTCATATCATGCTCTTATTGTCATTGAGGTAGTAAATTATTAAGAACGTCTCCAATTCCTAATAACGTCTTGCAGCTCTAGAGAAACGTTAATTCAAACTAACTGTACCAATGATTCGAAATATGTAAATATCTCTTCTGAATATTCTGTTTTACCATTTATTATGGGATTACAAGGGTCAAATTGACTTTCACATTCAAGTGGCGAAATCATCAAATCTACAGTCAAATTTTAGCTGCTTGTTGACCAATGAAAAATAATAACAATTATTAGTTTGCGCTAGGAATCACATGTACACACACATAGCTTTCGAAATTCTCATGACAACTGGTAAGATTTTACCTTTCTTGATGGAACAAAGGAAACTAAATTTATGATTTGTTGAGATACCAACATGGCGCTTAAAGTGGATGATGTGTTTTGCGAAGCTCCAGTAAATAGCTATGTAACGAATGAAGTTGCTGCTCTCTCCAAAAGTAACATGAACCAATAAGTATAAAATGATGCGAAGAATGCCCTAGGTTTGGTAAGTTGAAATCTGATGAGAATTTTGAAACGATTAAGTCTATTAAATTTCGTGAAGCTTGTATTAAAAACGTAAGCGAAATCTCATTTAAAAGCGACTCCAATGTCGTGGCGCCATCTACTATTACTGACTGTAAGCATTTGTTACCTTCTTCATCTTTCTGCCTAGTTGTTGATCCTCAAAATTGTTCTTCAGAGGAAACTAAAAAACTCATTAAATTGCGCCGTAATTCTCCCGAAGCCCAATTAGGCATTCGACATTCGAAAATGATTGTCTCCAGTAAAATCTTAGTTCAATGTGTTTCTGAACACGATCCAAGACACAAAAACTCCGAGATGCAATAATATAAAATCTCCGGTGTTAAACTCTATTTTTTTTTTTTTTTACCTAAATGAAAAAATCCTACGATCTAAATAAAGAACGTTTCAAATTATATCAGTAATGAAGATGTTTTAAATAACAATAAAATCAAAATTTGGAAATGTTTGACAGTGAAGAAGACATGAATTTATGCAGAGTTCGATTTACTTTAAACAATTTCTAGCATTCGCCGCACATTGTTATTTAGACTCCTCCTACTATTCGTAATCACGTTATTGCTCAAACCAGTTTAAGAATTCAATGGAGGCTGTGTGAAGTTGATGATTTTGTTGTGTCAGAAATAAACGTTTTAATTTCCTTTACCATTGCATCCGTACAGTTGAATGTACGAAAAAAAAGCCACTGGCATATTTTAATTGCTCACAGGAACATAAAGGAAGATACTGAAAGAGGTGTGGCTCTTATATAACGAGACTGACGCAGTAAAACATTTTATTTTGATATCACACATATTTACTTATTATCACCTTCAATATACACCCCTCCTCTATCCCATTGTTTCTATGCAAGTCTCCCATTGTTCGAAACAATGCTGAAAGTCTTCTGTGAGCTCGTACAGTACGCGTGTCGTTTCTCTTTCACAGCTTCAATGGATTCTAATCTTGTTTCTTTTAATGCAAATTTCACCTTAGGAAACAGACTGAAGTCGCATGGCGCAAGATCCAGTGAATAAGTAGGATGGTCTAACACTAGGATACTGTACTTGCCTAGAAAGACAATGTGCAATGATCTCATGACAGATAATGTGGAATGAGCCGACGCATTGTCTCAGTGGGAAAATTTGCAGAACGGATTCTTTGCCATTTCCTACAGTCTCAGCAATCGCATGAATACTTAACGGACGGTCAGATCAAACTCGATTACCGATTTTTTCGATACTGTCATCCGTCTTTGACGTGAAGGGGCGACCCCGGGCATGAATCATCTTCCATGTCTTTTCGATCATCTTGAATACGCTCAAAACCACTCAAAAACACGTGAACACGATAAATATTTATTGCCATACTCTTCTTTCAATACATTTTAAGTTTCAGTAGCGGTTTTTCCAAGTTTCATGTGAAATTTCACAATAATTCGTACCTCTCTTTTTGTTTTTCCGGTGAAACAAAAAATAACTCTAATGCGATCGATGGGTACGGCTATTCGGATTTGGTTACAGAAGCGAGAGGCACTGCATTCGAAAGAGAAAGTTTCACACTAAACAGCTGACAGTCACTGGCGTATGGAGTATGCGTACTTCTTATGTAGCAGCGTCAGTCTCGTTATTCAATAACCAAACCTTGTAAGAATAACAATATTGAAGCTCGCGTTAATTGTATTCGTTTTAATTACAAAACTGAAAATGTTGCAAGGAAGGTATATGTTAAATAAAAACACTTTGTAAGAGCTGCCCAAGTCACAAATTTATAAGAAATGTAATTATGTCGAAAATTGATCATGATTGATAATTTTTACAAATTTCGAAAAGTTTGTCCAATTAAATCTTCACAAATCTAGATATACTATGCAACAGTTCATCTTAAATAAGGTACAAAATAAGATTGACTGTGCTTTAGTTCAAGAAACCCCACTGTTATAAAGATTCCCTCACTCGCTTTCCCAGCAGTTATAGAATCTTTTAAAATGTAAACTCCGGAAACATCAAAGGTGCAACTAATATTTGCTTAAGATCTCTTAATTGTCGTCGACTTTGAAAATACGGTCTACAATATGGTTACGGTGGACGTAATTTTTATCAGTAAGAATCTAAAAGGGCTGATTTGGGGAAATGATGCTAATAACAAATCTGAATTATGGCTGAGCCTGATTTCCGATGCTCATGGAGTCATATAAAGTGTCTTATTTGCTCAAATAATATTTTTATAACAAATGAAGATCGTGGACCTACTCTTTCCGGACTAACCACGGTTCATTCTATGTTAACGCCACCGTCGTTGGAATTGACTAATTTCAAGTCATTTCCTGTTGACGTCTTTCAGTCAGTGATTCTCTATCTGATCATACGATTATTGAATTTGAAATTTTAGTATCCACTTCTGGGTTTTTAAGTTTAAGCTTCCTTATTTTCAACGTAAAGAAGGCCAATTGGAAACGTTTCCATGTGCTTTGTTCTCCCCGTCTTCCTTCCCATTAGCTCTTCTCGGCTTCTCAATCTTCATAGCAGAGTACTTCGGATAAATTTTTTTCCAGGCTTCTGTTTCCTCAGTGTCTACCAAGAAACGCGGTTTTCTCAACGTCCCATATGATCCATTGAAATTGTTTGCAAGCGAAAAACAGTAAATGCTACCAGACGCATGTTTCAATGTATTCGCAATACAGTTTTAAGAGAAGTTCTTAAACCTAAATATATTGATTACAGAAGAGAATATAATAGGAAGCTTTTAAAACTTCCTTTCTACAAATGATGCCCATAATGCTTGGATAACAATCAACACTTTCGAGGGGAAAAAAAGTTTATGAAAAAAAGTGGAGAATAAAGGGAGTATTCAATTTCCAAATAGGGGCCTAGCTAAATCATGACAAAAGACAATTAACATTGTTTTTCATAAAACATTTCTCCTCCGATTGCAAAAAATGTGACAATTTCCACAAGCATTTTAATCAGGGTTCTCAAACTGCTCATTTATCATACTCTGACCCATCCTTTCCTCAAGAGGAAGTGAACACTGCAATTGCCAAGCTTAAGCCAAGTATTCAACCTGGTTGTGATTCTATTTCTCCTGCAACTGTCAAAGAATTTCACATTTTGTATTTCCTTATTTTTTTCATGAATTATTAAACATTTTCTAAACAACTGTTTTTTTCCATTTCTGAAAACTGTTCATGTGATTCTTATTCCTAAAAGCAAAGTACTTAAAGTATCTCACTTAGATAATATTATATGCATTAGTTTGCTACCTATATTGGTAAAGTGCCTTGAAAAGGAGTGTTAGTTAACAAAACTTCCTGGAATGTCAATAGAAGAAACTTTTTTGGCAGCGATCATTACGGATTTACAGCTCAAAAGAATACTGAAGATATCTTTATGTATCTAAATGAGACTGTTCAAAAAGTTAAAAAAGAAACATTTACATACTCCTTTGGGTTTTCTTGACATTAAAGGTGCTTTCAATGACGCGTGATGGCCTCGTATTCTAAACTTTTTGAAAAACACAGAACTTCTTCTCAACCTCTTTCCTCTTTTTCTGCTTTTTGAAAAACGGTACTGACAAGATGAAGCTGGACTCCTTCTCTTCAATTCATAATCTTCAAAGGGGATGCTCTCAAGGTTCAGCCAGGGTTTCTTTTTTTTGGAATATTATTCAAAATAATCTCAATTCAAAGCTCTGAACTTTTCACTATTGCGGCATTATTGTTTTTGCTCATGATATTCAGCTCCGTTTCCAGAACAAGGAATTTTTCTACTAACTTTCTTCATGCTCAAGATTCCTTAAATCTTGCTTCTGACTGGTCCATGCACTATTTAATTTGGAATTTAATCCAGCCTAATCAAGTGTAATGAATATTAGGAAACGGAACATTCCACTTTATATTACTCATTTAGATGAATTTATACTTCAATGGTATCCTTGTATTTCAGTAGAGGAAACTATTTATTTCAGACTTCTTTTTGATAGAGCGTTTCCTTGGGAAAAAAAAAAAAAACATTGTTTATGTTTCCAACCAATATCATAAATTATAACAAAGATGAAGTCGTACTGCACGTAATACTTACAGAAGTAGTTACAATGTCCATATTCTTATCCACAAGTAAGGTATTGTACCTTTCATCACATATGGCTCTAGAGTCTGTGTTCCTACTCTTAATAAGAGGATCAACTCTAAGCTCCTTCGGAGTATTCAGAGGCGAATTCAGTTGATGTCATCTGTGGCTATTATTCGATTAGTTATGAATTGTTTTTTGTAATTTCTAGATTTCTTTTCATTGATATAATTTCTCTCTAAAAATATTTTGTTTTCAAAGATAATCTCTCTACGTCATCTATGCCAAACTACGACTGCTAAGTGCCGCTTTGTCCGATCTTCCTCATCTATCAGAGTGGAATCCCATCAACTCAATAAGCTACTATATTAATGTTGCAGAAGATTTGCCATACATTTGCTTTACCGATGGCAGCAAAATCAAAAACCGGGTTGGTTGTGCATTTGAAGTTAATAATGGTATTGAAATTGAACATCATGAATTCAGTATTCGTGATGAATATTGTGTTTTTATTGTGTGTGAATTTTTAAGCATTAACCGTACTATTGTACCGTGCTTCTGGGTTCGTGTTGATTGAAAGTCGATGAAACAATCGCTTTAAAAATCTCAAGACTTTTATTCGTCGCAATTTCTACAGCACGCAGGTAATTCCAGCTGTAGATATCACAATTACTCAGCTCTAATTCAGCTAATTTCACAGGAAACAGCTTTCAAATGCAGAAGTCTCCAATATCTCAGACAGATAACAGCTGCTATGCACTTGACTAGCAATAAAAAAATGACCGTCTTCACTACTGCGCATCTTCTTCACTACTTCTCGCTTCTATCTCGGCCGGTGATATTTATACCTGGCTTGGCGTGAAAATCTAAGAGTTTCGCCAAGGTTCTAGAAGATTCTAGGCTATCTCGCTTAATATTGGTCCTAGAGCTTCGATGAGGGAACTTTCCAGAAACATCTATTTTTCGCCGAATCTCGCCAAATGATTGCCAATAATCCCTCTAAAAGGTCGCCAAGTCGCCAAATCCCTAGAAATACCGATTTTTTCTTAACATTGAATGTGCGATTTTTGCCCAAACTCTGAGTATTTCTGATCTGTCTGAGATATTTTAAGACAAATACAAATAATATTTACAAATTTGTAACACTATCAAAAGGATCATGAAGCAAACGTATTTGATTTGTTCAGATTCCCTTTCTTCCTAAAATATTTTTTAAAAAATTTCTTGTCATAATATCATTGTAGAAATTTAAAAAAAAAACAAGTTAAAGTACTTAAGGCCAGGTATATTCTAGAGTCCTTTGTTCGAGTTCATACTGGAATTTTTGGAAATAAAAAGACTAATTTTCTTTCTTTTCTTTTGGCTAAGATTGCAACAAAGCGAGATATTTATTTTGCAGTTAATATTCCTAAATCTTTTTATATTAAAAAAAAATGATAACTAGTACATTTAATCAGCTCATTCTATACTGACAAAGAAATTTTTCCCGACCATTCCGCGTAGAGTCGGGCCGCGGTAGCCTAGTGGTCAAAGTCGTGGACTAGCGGCCGGCGAATTCGTTCAGTCGCGGGTTCGATCCTTGGCCGCCAAAGACCCGCCGTGTAGCCGGGGCTGATGCACGTTAAATCTGTTCGGGGCCCAAAGTCCTCCCGTTGGCGTGGTGTGGATGTTAGGAGAGGGGGTGCCAGCTCAGGTGTCGTCCTCTTCACTTGACCGTGGTTCAAAATTACGAGGTCCGTCGTCAATAGCCCTCGTGTTGTTTCTAGTGCGACATTAATAAAAACTAAACTAGAATCCACATAGAGTCATGCCATCATTTTTATTACGAGTTATATATTTCCTTTCTAGGCATCGTGAATTTAAACTGTATTTCAAGACTTAACTTGCGTCTTCTAAATCTTGTGAATGTAGTATGGGGCGGGGGAGTGCAAATATATGAACATATTATTATTTTTTTGTTCAAAGTTAAATAAAGAAAGAAGATGTTTGAAAGACATGCTGTATGCTCTCAAAATCACCTGGCTTTCAAATTTTTTCCAACTTTTCCTTTTTCAATTTTTTTCCAACTAAAGCTGCGTTCGTATTGTTTTGTAACTTTATTGATTTAAATTTGAAACTTTATATTCATTTCTTGTATCTTCAATGATTTGATTTTGTAACTTGATTAATTTCTTTGTTTTTTCATTGATTTTTGTTTGAAAATTCATTCATTTTATTTTCTAACTTTTGCATCGTAATTTGTCTTTCTTTTTCAATGCTTTCTGTTTATTTTACCTACTTCTGCAACCCCCGTGTGAAACGTGTGGTGCGCGTGAGTTATTTTATCTGTTTTCAATTAAAAATTTTTTTTTTGTTAAATAACATAAATAATTAATTTCTAAAATTTTTTTTTCATTGCGGATATTTTTATGCAACAGTATTATACCTTGTCTATGAATAATGTAAGAATAGACTTATTGAATGCAAGATACTATACCATTACTAATTTATTAAATTAGTAATGGTATAGTATAATGCATTTTATATCAATTTCATCATTGTTTAGTTTTGATAATATGATAATATTTTTCACTACAGCAATAATACTGCAATAATTTTAATACAAATCTAATAATATGAAAGTTCGGGAGGAAACGTGTAGCTTCTGTTCTAAAAGGACTTACACACGCATACGAGCACACAACACACAGGCACACGCACGTACACCCCCTATGCGTGTGTGCATGTGTGTGTATATGTGTGAGCGCGTGTGTTTACAGGGTGTTTTAAAACTCATAGGCAAAAATTTAAGGGGTGATAGAAAACATCTAAACAAGCAATTTTCAGAATACAATGATGCATAGGAGGAGAGCAAGTGGTGTGAACCGTTAGATGGCATTGCTATGGGAAGCATAAATCGCGAGTTTTCTCACACATCGTCATTTCTACCGTGTATTTCAGGAAGCATGATGACGCACGGTAAATTTTTTTGCCCATTAGTTTCGAAATACCCTATATACATAATCTATAACAAAAGAAAACGATGAACCAAGAAGGAGTTGTACGATGGAAACAAAAATTGGTGGATAGGAAAATTATGTACCGAATAGAAAATGATTAAAATTCAGAAAAATGTAATGATTTATTTCAGAGTTACATAGTTATAAAGTAACAAGCTTTCTAAGGTGTTGATCCTCATCTAGTCTGGAAGCAAGCTGCCACACGACGTGGCATAGAGTGATAAAGCTCCCTGATGGTCTCCTGCGGTATTTCTTGCCACATTTGGCTCCAATTGTCGGGCTAGGCCAGGGATGGCGAACCAGTGCCACTGATGCACGCGACACAATATTTTGGGCACGCCACCGATCACAAAGTTTACTATGAAGCATATTACGGACGAACGAGAGTGATCCTACGCTACGGAGTATTTCAATCTTATCGACGAAACAAATCCAAAACTTCGAGAAAAATGTCTTTTTCACATTTTAATAAATCATACACACGCATTGAACTTACCAGAATTTATATTCTCTTACAAAACTTTCGTTACAAGCATTATTCTATTACAAAACTTTTGACTACACTCCCAACAGAAACAAAAGAAAAATTGTTTTTTCTCCCCGTCTGGCGCCGGAACCCTGGCGCCCTCATCAAGTTTCATAACACGGAGTGTTCGCGCGCTGGCAGGAAGCACACTCGTTTGTTATTGTAGTTACATCGTGGACTATAATTGCTAATCATGGATAGTTTATTTACGCATAGCATAATAGTCAGTTTCGTTGACACAACTATATTTTAAAGTTTATTCGGGTTTTTTTTACGATTTTTAACAGTTATTTAATATGACTAATTCAGCAAAAAAAAAAAAAAAAAAAAAAAACTAGAAGTCCAAGATAATAAATGTATCAGAGAATTTCAAACTTGGTGGACTGAGAAATATGGCATGATTAGTGAAGGCGACTAAGTAGTGTATGATTTATGTTCTGGAACAGTGGTATGCAGAACATCGTCTGTAAAACAGCATTTTGAAACAAATCACAAATTCGTTAGTTAAAAAAGTGAACCAGAGCAAAAGGAATTAATTGCAAGGGCTATGAAAGACCGAAATAAACAGTCGACGTCTATGACTAAATATGTTGGCAAAAATTGTCATACGATACAGCAGCAAGTTACTCGGCTTCGAATGTCATTGCTCGGCATAGTAAAACTTTTCAAGAGGGAGAGTGTTTGAAGGAAGCCTGGTTATCATGCGCACCCTCACTTTATGATGATTTCAATAATAAAAATAAGATAATTCAGCGCATCAAAGATACTCATCTATCTAGAAACACAATAAAAGAAAGAATCTTAAAACGGTCCGGCAATGTAGCATAAAAAATTGACATTCCTTTTATATCGCTATGTCTTGACGAAAGCACTGACATCATTAAATCTGCACATTTAGCTGTTTTTGCTCGATATTCCGTGGGAAATGTCATTAAGGAAGAATTAATTGAGATAACAGGGTTGCTAACAACTACAAAGGGCACAGACATTTGCACAGCTGTTAAAAATTCACTTGCTGAGAAAGAAATTGATTTGAAAAAAATTGTTTCATTAACAACTGATGGTGCTCCAAGTATGGTGGGCAAAAAAAAATGGTTTCCTAAATTTATTTCAACCAGACGTAGGACATTCGATTCTTCAAATGACCTGCATCATTCACCAACAAGCCTTGTGTGCTAAGAGTGGTTTAACATCTCTTGATAACGTAATGGCAGTAGTCACAAAAATAGTCAATCTCATTTCGTCGCAGGCTTTAAATAAGCAAAAGTTTGATACTTTGTTAAATGAAGTCAACTCGGTGTATAATGGCTTTCTGATGTATAATTATGTTCGCTGGTTGAGCCGCGGGAACGTACTTCAAAGATTTGTTGATTGCTTGGAAAAAATTAGACTGTTTTTGCAAAATGAGGGGGAAATTGAACAATACCCCCAGTTGTTGGATGTTATGTGGCTTTCAAAATTGATATTTTTTACAGTCATATGTCGACATTTCAGTGAAGTGAACGTGAAGCTTCAAGGTACAAATAAAACAATTATCGTCATGATCGATCTCGTTCGCGCTTTTGACGCTAAACTGCATGTTTTCAGGAACGATATTATTACAAGAAACTACAAGTATTTTCCAAACTTGAAAAAAAAATATCAAAGATTTAGATATACATGTGGAACCAGGAAAAGAAACAGTCACTGAAGAATTTATTTCTGTAGTTGATTCTTCAATCAATGAATTTTCAGCGAGATTTTCTCAATTCAAAGAATTATTGGAAACACTCAAGTTTGTTATGTACTCTGATGTGACTTCTTTTGATAAACTGAACTTGTCCCAATTCGATTGGTTGGAAATTGAAGAATTTGAAATGCAGCTGATTGATTTCCAGTCTAGCTCAATAAGGATTTAAAAGTTTATTGAAACAAGGAAAAAGTTGGAATTAATTGAAACAGAAAGACTGACAAACAATGGAAAAAGTTGGAATTAATTGAAACAGAAAGACTGACAAACAATATAAGTAAAAATGCCAATAACAAAATTTTGGAAACATGGAATTCGTTACCAGATACAGTTAACTGTTTGAAGAAGCTGGCTCGTGCTATTTTAACCATATTTTCATCTACCTATGCCTGTGAGTCATTATTTTCAGAGATGAATAACATTAAAGACTCTCTTAGAAACCGTTTGACAGATGATTCGAGTTCAGCATATGTTCTGCTAAAAGTAACATCTTACAACCCTAATATAAGTTATTTGTCATCTAATCTGCAGCAGAAGAAGTCACACTAATGTTACTGTAATTTGAATTACGCGTGTAACTCAGACATTGCAAAATGTATTTTTTTGAAGTAAATAAAGAGTTTTAAGTTGATAATATTTAGTATTATTATTTTCCTAATAATCCCGAAGTCAAAATTATTTGACGGCACGTCTATGATCTCATTAAACATTACTAAGAAAAAATGGCACGTTGATACATAAAGGTTCGCCACCCCTGGGCTAGGCCATCAACATCCCCTGGTAGATGCAGTCGTCTTCTCATCATATCGCAGACATGCTCGATTGGAGAGAGATCTGGCTGGCCGAAGAAGTGTTTGAGGAGCTGTAAGACAGTTCATAGCAACATGTGCAAAATGTGGTCTGGCATTATCTTGCTGAAACATAAGGGCAGGGTACCGCAAAAGGAACGGTAGCAAAACAGGTCTCAGAATGACGTCGACTTACCGCTGTGCTGTAAGTTGGTCTCTAATGACGACCAAAGGGGTCCGACTATCAAGGGAAATGTCACCTCAGACCATAACTCCTGGTTGATGGTCTGTGTGGGGTGTAATAGTGAAAGCAGGATCGACACGCTGCCTTGGGCGTCTCCAGATACGTCTTCGATGATCGTCAGGACACAGTTGGAAGTGGGATTCATCACTAAACACTATACGTTTTCAGTCAGCATCATTCCAACCTGATGGAGCCAAGCACCACTGTAATCTGTGGACAGTGTGCAAGCGAGAGTGACAGGTGGCGGTCAGTACTAGCGCAGATTTCGCTTTATCAGCCATCTGTGAATGATCATGGGGGACACTCGTATGCGGTTCGCTCGTCTGATGGTTGATAACAATGAATCAGGTGCTGTGAAGCTGATCTGACAATTACTCTGTCTTCCCAGTATACTGTGGTCCTAAGTCGACCGCTACCATCATGACGCTGAAATCTGCCACTATCCACCCATTCTTGGCAGCTTCTTCTAATCGCTGCATCGCTTCGACCCATTGACGAGCGATTCTCCAATTTGCCCAACCTGCCTCTTTCAATCCAATGATACGACCTCTTTCAAACTCTGACTGTTGCTCGTAATGAGCTCGAATCCTGCGGCGAGACATTTTTTCAGTCGTTGAAAGGTATCCTAAATCGCAATGTAACAGAAAATTTGACCGTCAGATTGAGAATCGCTTTTTGTATACACCTGCTGAGTGCGCAGTTGAGATGCACTGTAGCTCCCGTTATTCATTTATTTGACACCAAATTTAATCATTTGCATTTTCGGTCCAAATGCCTTTGCATATGAAATTTCATTACAATCGAGCAACTCCTTCTTGGTGCGCCGGTTTATATATATATATATATATATATATAATAAAGTTACTTGTTTTTAATTAATTCGTAATTTAATAATTGGAAAAAATATTTATCAATCGGCGTAAGCGTCTTTGAAAATTTTTGAATAAAAAAAGTCGGTTTTCAAATGTTATACTCGTAGATACTCATTTTATGTTAGGGAACCATTTTTTAAGTAACTATAACTCATAAGCGTTTAAGCAGTTTATGAGTTATAGTTACTTAAAGCCTACGCAGCGTTTGAAATTTAGGCGAATTTCATTTGCGTGAAGAAAAATTGCACCCATAAGCGAATATTATTTTTAAACATTTTTTTAGTTAGCCAAAGCATTTCCAGCCGTAGTAGCCTAGTGATCATGGTCATAGACTCGCGGCCGGCGGTTTCAGTCGAGTCGTGGGTTCGAGCCTTGATGCCACCAAGGACCTGCTATGTAGTCTAGGCTGATGCACGTTAAATTCTGTAGGGGTTCAGATTGTCCTCCCATTGGCATAATGTGGAAGTTTGGTGAGAGAGGTGTCTACTCAGGTGTCATCCTCGTCTCGTCATGTTCAAAATTACGAGGTCCTTCACCTATAGCCCTCGTGTTGCTTCTAGTGCTACGTTAAAAAAAAAAAATCAATCAATCAACCAATGAATTACCACCACTCGACTTGAACCATTAAGTATTATATCAGTTTAACTGAACTGCAGTGAGTACTGCGTAAATATTAATAGCGTCCTATTTCCTTGTTGACTTTATATTAATCTTGAATGTTTTCAATTTTAATAATTTGTAAAATCATTGCGTAGATGCGCAATTGATATCCACTTGATAATTTTTATACACTTTGTTGTAAGGAATTAATCAATATTTTCCATACTTATAAAATTCTGTTGCATTACATTAAGGAAATATAGTACAATATGAGAAATTTTGAAAATTAAATTTTTATAGTAAAAGGGATACATTAACCACATGTATCCCTTTAAAATATGCATAACAAAAATAAATATTTTTAAATAATTATTATTTGAAAATTTAGATTTTTTTTTTCAAAATAACTCAGTATTTTAAAATTCTGACAAGTTCTATAAATTTGAGTATCTTAAACAAGTTCATGGATTTGGTTGTACTAGTGTAATTAATAGTTTAATTTTTTTTGTATTAGACACTATGAAAAACAGTTATATATTTAATTTTATCGATTTTTTAATAAATAGCTATTTAACTAAACTCTTATTCCATGTACAGATATATTGAACACTTGAAGTAAAAAAAATAAGAAAAAATTTCAAAACTTTATATTTATTAATAAAAAAGGACTCAGCATTTTAAATACTCAACCGTCATGAAAAGTTAAAAGCTGATAAAAAGAAGTTTAAAATATTTAAAGTCCATGAAATAGTTTGGTACTCTCTTAAAGAAAATTATTATAACGCGTCTTAAATAATCTAGCCAGAAGTATGAAATTTGTACATATATTTTGAAAAATTATACAATTAAAAATAAGGGAATGAAATTTTTTTCGTTACTTTGGTTATTTGTTTCAAACTTGAAAGAAGTATCAATGAATTCCTTTTTTGAATCTTTTATTTTTACTTAAAAAATATCTTCTTTCTTAATATTCATGATTTACTGAATATTACCTACATTTGGATTTTCAAATATTAGTTTTATTTCAAATGCTATCATGTTTAAAAAATTTTCGTAAATGATGTGAGAAACAGCGGTAAACATAGAAACTTATAAATAACGATAACTGAAATTTAAATACCTTAAAGATTCAATATAAAGCGTAAAATACAGGTTGTTTCGAAACTCATGGGTAAAAATTTAACGGGTGATAGAAAACATCGAAACAAGTAATTTTCATCGTTCAATGCATTGGTGAAGAGCAAGTTGTGAATCGCTAGACGGTGCTGTAATGGAAAGCACAAAGTGCGAGTTTTCTTACACATCAACATTGCTACCGTAGACATCAGAAGGCATGGCCTTTTTCTGATTGATGTACTTCGCCATGTCTTCTGAAATACACGGTAGAAATGACGATGTGAAAGAAAACTCGGGCTTTATGCTTTCTATTACAGTTCCATCTGTCGGTTCACCAATTCCGTTTATGCAGTGTATGGTGAAAATTGTTTGTTTTGATGTTTTCTATCACCCGTTAAATTTTTGTCTATGAGTTTTGAAAAACCCTGCATAAAAGTTCCCTTTTGGGTAATCAAATTGAGGAGTATCTATTTTAGGTAGAAATGTTTCTACATTCTCCTTTTTTTATTCATCTTCACCTTTTATCCCCCCATTGATTTTTTTTCTCATACCTTGCATTACAAGAAAAACTATCTATTATATCTATTGGTCTAATATAATTAGAAAATTACAACATCAATAAGCAACACCGACAATTTTTCATTCATCCAATGAACAAAGAGAAATAATTACTCAATATACCAACATCTCCCAACAAATTACAGCAACTGAAGCATGCTTATTACAAAACATTTATTTTCCTTTCGCGTTGTGATTGCAGAAATACTTATGAAAATCACACCATTAAGAAAGACTAAGTGGAACATAAACGGTGTCATTTACTCATCGACATAAAAACATCTCTTAACAACGATAACATAGAAAAACTTCCTGAGAGATACAACTCCAGAATATCAAAATGTTCTTAATAAATACTGAAACCCCGTAATGTGCCATCACAATACGCCCTCAAAGGTACCGGAAGAAGGTCATATGGTTGAATATTGGACCATCTACGATGTAGCATAAGTCACGCATCATGTGGTTCTACATGATGGCACTATCTACTCCACTCCGTTATACGAAATTAACACCTTATCACTCTAGTAATTGCTCGTGGAGGTGAAAGTGAACTGGAAGACAAGTAGCACCAGAAACTTATTTTTTAATTTCAATTCCTTAGTGTTTCTATTCAGAATAAAACCACTTTATTGATTAATAAACTTAACTGTAAACATTTATCACCCCGAACAAAAAGTGTTTTTAATTCTTTTCAGAAGCGTAAGTGAAAATAAAAGCTTTCGAGAAGAACTAAAGAATTTAACTACGAACTTTTTCCACCGTTATCTGCAATGGACATTTTAATCTTTGTAACTTTTTATTTGTTAAATATTAGCCGATAGAAATCTCTTTTGATATATTTCATTAATATCGTTTCACAGAAACAACATGGCCGCGGATTCGTGCCGGCGGTTTTCGTTGTGTCGTGGGATCGAGCCTTCATGCCACACAAGACCCGCCGAATAGCCGGGGCTAATGCACGTTAAAAATGCTCCCGATGATATAATGTGGAAGTTATGAGAAAGAGGTGCCAGCTCAGGTGTCGTCCTCGTCATTTGATCAAGGTATAAAATTATAAGGTCCATCACCGATAGCCTTCGTGTTGCTTCTAGTGCGATGTTAATAAAATAAATTCAAATTCACAGAAACAACATAGAAGTGCTGATGAACAAAATGTGCTATGGACGTACTTTAAAGTACGAGAGGGTATCGCAAAAATTTAATTGTTACAAAAAAATAATGGAGATATCCCAATGAAATTTATTTTGCGTGTTAATTAATCTTTAGATGTATAGTGTTGTAAATTACAGCAAATAATGTTGATTTTTTTCGATTTCAGGAAGCCATAGATTGAAGTTACCCTCAGTAAGGAGAAGAAAGAGTTCAATTTTCTGAGTTTTACAATGACGGCCTTCTGGAAGTCAAGAAAAACTGGGCAATATGTATAGATATTGATGGTAACTATGTAAAGAAAAGTCTATGAGTAACAAATAAAATTAAGATTTCCTATCTGAGTTATTTTTAGCAATCATTAAAAATTTATGATGACCCTGAATAATTATGGACATTTTGAGATACTGAAGGTTATTTCAATCTACGACTTCCTAAAACCAAACAAATCAACATTAATAGCTGTAATTTACACCTTTACTTACATAGTGATTAATTAATGTGTGGAATAAAAATTTTATCTATATCTATCAGTAATTTCTTTGTTATAATTAAAATAGTACGCTATCCTCTCGTATATAAAACGAGATGCTTATAAGGAGAAAAAATTACGTTGGAAAAATTGTTGCACAAGCTTATACAAATTATATAATAAACTTAAATTATATATTAATTAATAAATATGAAGTTTATACAAAATTAAGCTACATACATTCATAATTTAAATTTTTAATGAACATGCAATCTAATTTTATAAACTTGAAACTACCAGCGAACAGAGGTTCTGGTACACAATTATGCCTCTATTAATATATACATGTTTCAATTATATTCTGAAAAAAATCTATAAAAAAACAATATTTATTCACTCTTAACAATATATTATTTCGAGAAAATTAAAGAAGTTTTCATTATTTGGATTACTTTCATAACTATTTCACATATCATTAATACAAAGAACATTTCAGTTATCTTAGCTCTTCATTTAAAAACCACAAAGTCATGAAAAAGTCTTTCAAAACCACAAAAAGATGAAAACATAAGAAAATCGATCACGATTTTAATATTTTACTATTCTCTATTTAAATTCTTAGTATTGTAAAGAAAATTCTAAAAAAATGTTCTATTGGTTAAAAATTGAATTTACAAGTTAAAATTAATTCCCACAAACAAAATTGATACATACGGCCATAAAAACAAAAACAGGGATTTGAAAAGAAAAATCTTTCATGTAAGAGTCTGTCTCTCTAGACTCTGGTGCAAACTGTCTTCTTACCTCAGGTGATGTTAATTAAAAAGACATTATTATCCGGTAATTGGACTTCCTGCATCCGTTGGCAAAAAAGGATCACGTCTATATCCATATCAAAAGGTTGTGGGCTCAAATCAAGCGAAGGTAAGAACAATACATTTTTCTTTTTACCCTTGAGGTGTTATACATTCTCTTGAGAAGTAACAAAATTGTCAAAGCTCTATCATTCTTCTTTATACGTGATTTGAATACACAACCTTCTAATTTAGAGCCAGACGCACAACTGTTACGTCACCGAGTCCTTCTGCATTTGCGAACGACACAAAAAACTAGAAAAATTCACGTAAATGTGCCCTAAATGAAGCCATAAATCTGTAAAATACCTTAAAGAAAAATAAAATTTGCACACATTTTAAGCATTCAATTATTATTCGAAATCGACAATTTAATCTAGATAAGAGGACGAAATAGTGTCAATAATTCCTTCCAAAGATATAAGAATGGAAACTTCGTCTAATTAAAGTCAATTGAACAAGAAGTGAATTAAACAATCAACCTTCCAATCTGGAGTCAGACGCGAGACCGTTGCGCCATAGAGTCAGGTCTAAAGTGCTACTGTACTAAATTTCTCAATTAATGAAAGGAAGCAAGATAAAACTGTTAATAAAGAAAGCTGAAAAAAGAATTATAAAATATAAAAAACTGTTTTCTGAAATTTGCCTTAAGGATAATTTGTCAGTTCTTATGGTCTCCGTAATTTCACAAATACTAAACAGAAGGCCAGAGTTGACCAGAATACCTATTCTTTCCTTTTTGTCATCACTCCTCGAAGGAAAGGCGACCTGGGCTT
>BMAW01096710.1:156866-167163 GCA_019974015.1 Nephila pilipes | reverse complement strand
TGTTGTACTTCGTTCAGTTACGTATTACTATCCTTCTTTTTCCCTAATAAAATAATTTCTTAAATCACTAGCATCTATAATTTTTACTCATCCAAGGTAAATAAAATATAATAAGCCAAAATTATGTTGATAACAATATTTTTTAAAAGGGGAAATTGCTATTTTAAAAAAGAATATTCATGCTTTTAAAATATCTTACTGTTAAATATGACCTCAAATATTTTCTATTGGTCCTAAAACTGTCAGTTTAAAACATTCTAAGAACTCCCTTTTTTAGAAGTAAAAAAGCAGTTTTTGTACTGTGCTGGAGTACTAAGAAAAGTATGAAAAATTAAGAAATATTTTAATTTAGAATGACAAAGCTTTCAGGATCCGCTCTAAAGATATCACTTTTTACAGAATCCAATTCATTATTTTTAACTAATTACTATTTTTTTTTATTAATGTTCCCAGTGTTACTTTTTTCTTATCGTCACTTGATCGAGGTTCAAAATTACGAGAACCGTCTCCAATAGCCCACGTGTTGCTTTTAGTGTGACGTAAATAAAACCAAACTACACACAATTGTTTTAAGCAACCCCTTCCCCTATAAAAGGAACACTAACAGTAAGAAACATTTCACAAAGACAATTAATTTGAGATATTTTAATTTTAGAATTAGGTAATAAATTATGAATTAAAGGAAAAAGCGCTCCCTACCCAAACAAAAAATATATTCCATATATTTCTCAAAGAAAATCATTTTTAGATACTACATTTTAATATTAGGTAATATAAATTTTGGTTATCGGAGAAAGAGCCTCATTCCAAAAGAAACCATAACAGTTAAAAATATTTCTCAAAGTCACGCCTTTTGAGATATTATATTTTAATATTAGGTAATAAATTATGCATTATTTCAAAAAGTAATTAAAAACGTATCTTTTGTAAGTAATAGATAAAATTGCAACCGTTTTTATCTTGAATCCTTTTTATCTTGAATCCATATTAATGACGTGTTTTGCATAGGAGAATCCAACAAATAGAGATATCTAAATAACGAATCCTCCAATTTTACTAGCTCGAGACCTGTTTGAAACGAGGCCACCGAGAGCATCCTCAGACACTATTGTCAAGGGAATTCCAATTTAATAATAAAAGTAAGTATAGTTGTACATAGTTTTATTAAAGTATTTAGTTGCAAATACTAATAAATATTGTCTCAAACGCTTCATACAACGTAATAAACATTTTGATTCATGTAAAAATATTGAAAAAAAGTTATAATATTTATAATTATAGCTGTTTTTCCAAAAAGTAAATGTAAAAATAAAATATTAATAGTTCAGCAAAACACATTTATCAGACATCTTTTGTGGGACAATAATAAAATGTTGTTGTTTTAAGTCGGTGAAACATTAAAATTTAGAAGTTTAATGACAGCAAGTCTGCGGATTAATTAAAACTTGGAAATCCAATTACCTCAGTGAAAAATCGGGCCAAAATAATAATAGAACATGAATCAGACCCCACCAATTTAACTAAAATTGAATAAGGATACTTTCAATATACTTATTTTGCGCATTGTACATAATTTTAAAAAAAAAAAACTTTCACTAAAATGTTTCATTATAGAAATCGAAAGTAAATACATATCTTAAAAGTAAGCAACAGATGTTACGATTAATTGTTGCTTTCACTCAGATAACATAAATTCAATGACTATACAAAAATGAAAAAATACAATGAATACTTTAAGATAAATGAAATGATATAGTTATTAACAAAAGCAGAAGAATTTAAGGATTTTGTTAGGCAAGTTCAGTTTTTAAGAGGTCGCTTTTATTAAATATGTAATCTGCCACTTATAAGGATAAAATACTGTTACTCTGTTATTTCGACTACTTTGTTATATTTTGATTAAGTAATATTTAAATTAATAAAAATTCAGCGACTTTTAAGCTTAATTTTTTTTGCATATAAAATTATACAAAACGTAATTTGATTGAGGATTAAATAATTATTCTCATATCAGTGGCATTTTTATTTGATGCTTTTCATATATTAACATGCAGGTTGTGCCTTGATCAAAATATACTTTATTTTCTTCAAACTCAGTGGCATAAATGTGATATTTAATACATATGTATACATACAGAATGAATATCGATCCTGAGCTGTACAGTCGACGTCATAAACCTGTGGACAGTGTCGGAATCTTTATTTCGAAGATCCTTCCTCACCTAGGTTGGAGCAAAAGTGACGAGAATGAAGTTGTCATGTATGTAGGCTGTGGACCTGGAGGAAATGCAGTGCAGTTACTTGTTCCTCTATTTCCAAAACTGGAAAAAGTTTTCGCCATGGAATTACTGCCTGACATGATCGATTTTGCAAAGAAACACAATTCTCATTCACTGATTGAGTACAGTATAGCAAATATCGAAGACTGGTATGAACATTACTGATTGAATTTATATCTGAATTTCAAACATTTCTGTTTTATTCCTAGATCTAATACAATAGTTTTTAAAAATTCAATTCCACGTAGGAATAATAAATCTTAGCGATTTTCGAACGGGATATATCTTGAAAGATATACCGGGTGAAATATGTAACGACTAGCCGTTAAGAATAAAATATATCATTTCATATATATTAATTTTTTTCTTTAAATTTTAAATCTTAGTTGAAATTGTTTATACCAAAATTACACTTTGTTAATATGTTGGTAGATGAGCTTTCTTAATTTATATTTAATCCAAAATCACAAAAAAAGATGAAATTCATGTCTAAATATAATGGAATTTAAAACAACTGTGAGGCAGCCATTCCTGTCACCTAGCCTTCTTGGCTTATTAAAAGTAGGAAATACACTAAATAATTTTGATACTGTCATGAATTGGATTCAAAACATTTTTTCTAGTTTTTAAGTGAAACGAAACTTGTAAAAATGAAATAATAGATTGGTCTAATTTTTATTTATGAGTTATTCTTGCAAAACTTTTTCGTTGCATTTTACTTGCGGGAGGCAAAACCAGTTCTATGGAAAACTTTTCTATGGTTATATTTTCCACAGTTATGCTTACAAATCTTTTTCAAAACATCATACTTATGGAAGACCTAAAAGGACTCAGATGAAGTCACTTTTCAGTCAAAAGTAGGAAAATTTATTTCCTCTTAATAATTATTCCTATTATTCTATTGATAGCTGTGAAAACGAGAACCACAATTCTTTGAGGAATCAGAAACGTATTAATAAGTAACAAAATTTTATTAAACGTTTCAATATCGTGAGTAATATTTTGGTATTTATTTTGTACTCGCCTTTGTTAGGTTAGAAACTTAAGTAATTTTTTTTAATTCGAGTTTATAGTTTGAGATGCAATATAAAATGACAAAACGAAAGCTCCTTACAATATGTCTATAAGAATCAAGCTTCTTTTATTTTTCATTTAATATGACTTTCCTTATTGTTTTTCAAAACAAACCCTTTTTTCTAACTTTTTCTTTATTTGTTTCGAATATAGTTATTAATTTTAAACATCAAGAGTATTTTAAGCTAAAAGTTTATTGATTTTCATTTTGGTAAATTATTTTTATTGTTGATTCCTGAAATTTTGCTTGAATCTCAATTTTATTTGCATTTTATCCATAACTTGATTTCATTTACAATAATATTTTAGTTTAAAGTTTTAAGAATCTTTACGAGAATGTTTATAGGAGTAATTTCCAAAGACTACATTTTATTATTATAATCTTGATCACAAGTTCCATCCGAAATTTAAAAGATATTCCAATTCAGAGGACTTTTATGAAAAAGGATTTTATTGTAATAATATTTTATTATTTTTCATCGAATATTGCAATAAATTAGAGGAAAGTATAGTTCTATAATAATTACTTAAGAAATATTACTTTATAAAATTATCCACAATTTTTTCCCTTTTATTATGAAGTAATGTGGTATTATAGTTTCGTATAAGAATGAAGAATCTCATAAACCATGAAACATATTTAGAGATATTTGTAATCTAATTAGGCCTCTCAATAGACCAATGCAGTATAGTATTTCTACAGTTTAATCTAATATAGCAAATTGACCTACTATGTGTCCACAAATTCTTGAAACAAAATAAGATGAGTAATAGTGCACAGCAAGGAAGACATTTTTGTTGTAAAATCTAAAGATCTCTCTCTCTCTGTATATATATATACATACTTTCATAAACTACCGGAGGTGTTGTCTGATAGAAACAAAAATTGGTTCATAGGAGAATTATGTACAGAACAGAAAATAATTAAAATTTCAGAAAAATAAATGATTTATTTCAGTTACATAGTTACAAAGTAACGAGCTCAATAAGGTGTTGATCCACTTCTATCCCGAATGCAAGCTGCCACACGACGTAGCATAGAGTGATAAATCTCCCTGATTGTCTCCTGCGGTATTTCTTGCAAAATGTGCTCCAATTGTCGGGCTAGGTCATCAACATTCCCTGGTAGATGCAGTTGCCTTCCCATCATATACCAGACATGCTCGATTGGAGAGAGATCTGGCTGGCCAAGGAAATGTTTGACAAGCTGTAAGAACTTCCATAGCAACACGTGTCGTAAGTAGTGTGGCATTATCTTGCTGAAAAATAAGGTCAGGGTTCTGCAAAAGGAACGGTAGCAAAACAGGTCTCTGAATGTCGTCAACGTATCGCTGTGCTTGAAGTGTGCCTCTAATGACGACCAAAAGGTACAGGATATCAAGGGAAATGATACCCCAGACCATAAATCCTGGTTGAGGGTCTGTGTGGCGTGCTATAGTGAAAAAAGAATCGGCACGCTGCCTTGGAGGTCTCCAGACACGTCTTCGATGATCGTCAGGACAAAGTTGGAAGCAGATTCCTTGCTATACACTTTACATCCCCAGTGAGCATTATTCCAACCTGAGCGAGCTAACACCACTGTTATCTGGCTCGACTGTGCACAGGTGTGAGTGGCAGGAGGTGTATTTTTCGGTACGAGCACAAATTTCACTCTATCACCCGTCTGTAAATGGTTAAAGGAGGACACGCTTTAGCGGGTCGCACATCTGATGGTTGATAACGAGGAATCAGGCACTGTGATCGCTGATCTGACAATCACTCTGTCCTCCCGATCTACTGTGCCTCTAGGTCGACCCTTACCATCATGAATCTGAAATCTGCCATTGTCCACCCATTCTTGCCAGCATCTTCTAATCGCCGCATCGCTTCGACCCATATGACGAGCGATTCTTCTATGTGCCCAACCTGCCTCTTTCAATCCAATGATACGACCTCTTTCAAACTCTGACAGTTGTTCATAATAAACTTGAATTCTGCTGCAAGGCATTTTTTCAGTCATTGAAAAGTATCCTAAATCGCAGAGCAACAGGAAATTTGACCATCAAATTGAGAATCGCTTCTTATATACACCTGCTGTGTGCGCAGTTCCGGTACGCAGTAGCTCCAGCTATTCAATTCATTTGACACCAAACATTAATCGTTTTTATATTTGGTCCAAGTATTTTTGCACGTATTTTGTAACTCCATGTCCAAGTATTTTGTAACTCCTTCATTGTGCATTTTTTTTTTTGTTATAGATTGTATTTAAATTTTTGTATATATCAAAATTTCTTTAAAAACTGATCTGTATTATTTGGATATAATCATACCAATGTGAGACCTCTCTTAAATTTTTACACCAACATGTTAAAACGATGCTGTTATATACATACTTGCTTCATGTGTTTTCAATTATATTGTTTTTAAATGGTGGAGTGGAATCACTTTAAGGAATAAGCATTCAATCTTATTGATGTAAAGAGGCAAATAAGGTGTTTAAATAGATCTCATATGTGTAAACACGTGCATATAAGTGAAATCCCGCGAGTCACAAGTTCCTAATATTTCAGCAGAAATTTAGAAACGAGTGAAACTATTTTTATTAAATAAAATAGTTCTCTTTAGTGAAATTCATATTCTTAAGTTTTATGATACTTAACATCCCAAAATGTTTTATCTGGCTTTAAAAACAATGGAAAAGAAATTTATTGAGATTAGATAAGTTGAATTAAATTTCAATTCATTGATATACTCCACATCAAAAATCGCTAATTTATCAATGACTCCACTTAATATTCTAGCATGAATGATTGGCTTTCAAATGTAGCAGAGATCTACATATTTAACAATTAGGTTCTATCGAATTACATACAAATTTATTCAAATTTTATCTAATATTGTCGGTAAATTTCGTAAGTTGACGTTATTTAACAGCCATATTTGCTGTTATCATGTTTTGTTCTAGACGTTCAGCATTACTGCCTGTCATGTTTTGTTCTAGACGTTCAGCATTACTGAATTTCATGTTTTGTTCTTGCCTGCAAAACCATCTTACTAGTAATAACATATTTCTAACAAAGAAAAGAACAAGTTCCAGACTTTTTTGTAGCAATATATGCAGAAAAATGAAGATGCCGAATTGTCCGAAACAATTTAAACCTGAAATTTAATTGTTTATTATACTTTTATGATACTTTTAGCTCGAAGAATGTAAAAACTGATTCTTTTCAGAAGCTGCTATTTTATCTTTGATTTAAATCTTTAAAACTTAAAACATAAAAGAAAAATGTCTTACAGTATTTAAGTGATGTTTCTTCCAGGTCTTCCATTGAACGATGGGAAAATAAAATATCAAAACTTGCTGCTCTTCACTGTTTTCAATGGCTGAAAAATCAAAGAAAAGGTTTCTATAATGTGTTTAAGCTTTTGAAATCTGGTGGAGAAGCGGCCTTTTGCTTTGTGTTGAACTCTTCATTTTACACCGCTGAACTAGAAATAGAAAAGAATCATAAATGGAGCAGCCTTTTTGAGGTAATTTTGCACTCTATCTTCATTTAGAAGGTAAGAATAAGAAAGATATTACGTAATTTTTAAGGCAACAAAAATAGTATTTTACTATTTTTGTTTTTTAATTTATGCAAGCAATAGTTCATTTGTAAATTTTGCGAGAGATTTGCTTGATATATTGATTTATGTTGGAAAATAGCATTGATTGCTCACTTCTGGAAAAGTAAGCAGAAAAGCACAGCTGAAGTTTAATTATGAACATTTAAAGAATTATTTAGCTAGTTGACTTTTAATTATTTATGAATTAATTATTTAATTTCAATTTTTATCTCTCTGTACTTCGACAGATTTTAAATGGGAAAAACTCGAGTGTTCGCATATCTTTCTGATGATAAAACTTTTTTATTTGAAGAGAGACTCGCGTACGGTACAATCGAGAATATTGCAATCAGAGTTTGAGAATTTTTCCGTTTGAAAGAGAAAGTTCATATCGATATTCGCTAAATGCTTGCTTCAAATAGCCTGTTAGTATTTCACTTTCACTAATCATAATTATACTGTTGCTTAACACTGAATGCAATTTTCGTGCTACTTGCTGGCGAACACATAGTTATAAAAATAAAGCTAATCCTTAAGAATTTTCGTAATTTTTATTGCAGCTGGATAAAATAAATATCACTGTTAATAGTTCAAAGAGACCTAAATAATGATATTAATAAACAAATTTATTAATTTATGTAATAGTTTCCTGAAATATATCAATTATATAATATTATTTTTAAGTAATTAATTTTATTATTGTTTTATTAATATTTGTATTAATTAATTTTAAATTAATTGTTGCAATTAATAGTGTTTTAATTAATATTTATAATGTTTTTAAAACAGAGCTTTCTTGTTATGGAATCCAATTTATTTTCATAATTCTGTGGATAATACTTAAGTTCCTAAATAATAATTAAGACAAGCACATTCTGAACTTTATTCCATTCTGATAATTAGCTTCACATGTATCACGGAAAATCAGTTAGACGGCCATTTCCTACGAAGTTCGTTCAAAGTATACCTTTTAAGTTATTAAGAAAGTACCATTTTTGAATCGTACGTGTCAATTTCAGAAAAAATATTTTGCAATGAAATTTGAATAAAATTCAATAACAAAGAGCTTATCATACACATTTATTTTCAGGGAGTCGATGATTATGTTCCAACTTCACACCACTATAATTACCATGCTTCTTATTATGAGAAAATGCTCAAAGATATTGGATTCGAAATCCTTTATTGCAAAGAAGAAGTTAAAATGGACGCATTCACATCAGATGAAGAATATAGAGGTATATTATCTTTGTCAAAAAATTTCAAGATAAGTAAATGTTACTTTTGTATGTTTACGCATAAATTTCTTATAGTTTATATCTTACTTTCACTTCTGTTTTATAAACATTTTTTTCACATTCTATTTTCTTAGTTAATTACTTAATCACATCCCTTATATACATAACTTAACTTATCGCCTTACATAGACTCTTAATTCCCTCTTCACACAAATAATAGGAAAGTAGTTAACTATAAGATTTCGGCAAATCACATGATTTACTTTTGACGTATGCGTCACCTGTGATAGATTATAGAGAAATATATTGCAATGGGAAATTTCTCTTTCATTGAGGCGTTGTGTGAGCAAATTTTTTACGTACTCGTCCCTTTAAAATCACCCTTACAGGCGCGTGATAATACTTTGTAAAGGAACTTACTCATACAATTAATTCTTTCTTTATATACTTAAATATCTTTCAGTGTTTTTTTAAGAAAATTTATTAACACTTTGATCTATGTACGAGGGTCGTTCAATAAGTCCTTAAAATTCCAAGAGATGGGACTCGTATCGTAGAAAATGGTTTATATTTTATAAGCATCATGTCTCACTACACATCTGTCTATTTCCATCGCATGCATTCCTTTTCATTGTAAATTGAAACAGGTAGTATTTTCTTAGAAAAATAGAAAAAGTGTTATTCGAGTGATGATTAAACTTATTTTTGAGGCGTAACACAAAATATATCAGAGATGACTTGGATGAAGCTCTTGGAACATCTGCTCTTGTGTTTTAAGATACATTTAAAAGTACATTGTTTTCAATTTTGCATTAAGATTTGGGAGTAAAAAAAATATTGGTAAGATGGGTGCCTCATTTGCTCTCATGGAAAATAATTCCAATCATGTGGTCAACTCTTAGGTTATTTTGACGCTGTTTCATCGCACTTCTGACAAGATTCTGCGTCGATACATAACTGTGGATGAAACATGGATACACTACTACACTCTACATTCCAAAAACAATGGGGATTTTGAAGCCGAATGGGCTCTTAAGAAGGCAGAGACAGTGAAACTGGCCGGCAACGTGACAGCCATGGATTATTCGGATGCACACGGTATCATCTACACCAATTATTTGGAAAAAAGGAAAACAGTAAATGGAGAATATCATTTGTCCTTATTGAATCGTTTGAGTGAAGAAATCTAGGATAAACGTCCCCATTAAAAATTTTTTTTCCCATTAAGACAGTGTACAAATGCAGACCTGTGCAGTTTCGATGGCAAAAATTATGGAATTAAAGTTCAAATTATTACAAAATTCATTGTATTAACCGGATTTGGCCCCCAGTGACTTTTTTTATTTCGAAATTTAACAAAATGGCTAGGCAGACAACACCACCCAAACTGAGATGTCTATTTTGGAGACCTTCCAAAGTCTTACTTTTTACATAGCTATAAAAAGTAGGAGAAAAGCTATGTAGAGCTAATAAGAAATTGTGAGGAAAAATATAAATAAATCCCATCTAAAATCATTTGTTTTTCTATCTGTTTCTAAAGACTTATTTAATGACCTAGTAGTTTACGTAACGTATCTAATGTTAACATATTCTGCCATTTCAATGAATGGCAAAGCGTAGAAGTTCGTTGAGTGAGGTAGTACTTCAAAAGACATTTATACTATAAGTTTGTTATTGGAAATAATAAGCCCAATTAACAAAATCCATTGTGATACTTAACCTCAATTTTAAAACAAAAAATCAACATCTCTTTCTCTCTCTCTCTTTGTATGTATATAGACACTGGTGTTCAAAATTAAGAGAATTTGCTTATTTTGTAGAATTTCATGAAAAGAATTGCACAAAATGTAAAAATTCTGTTTGTAAACAAAGATACAAATATTGTACGTCGAATATGTAAGCGTACACATATAAGGGTGCGGAACTAGCAATCGCTTGAAATAAAATTCAAACAGTAAAAGTGAGTAACGACCAACATTTAGATGATAGAATGAGGCGACGAATTGTAGGTAGGCTAGAAGCAAGTTAATCTCAAATCCAGATTTGCAGAGAATTCGATTTATTTTTGAACACCAGTATATATATATATATATATATATATATATATATATATATATATAT
>BMAW01096710.1:128873-145762 GCA_019974015.1 Nephila pilipes | reverse complement strand
TATATAATAAAATAATGTCAAAGTAACATTCGTCTTTTCTAGAAACTAATTCATTCGGATGAATCAGCGCGAATATCAAGCAAAATAGGAAAAAGAGAAATAAAATCATTGAGAAATAAAATCAACCTGTAGTTAAATTAACATTGTTTAAAAAATATCCAGTAATATAAGTAACTGTTGGTAAAACCTTTTCACTTGAATGAAGAAATTAATAACAATTTTTTCAAGAAAGGACTATTTACCCTCTTTCCAAAACTAATTCTTGCAGATGAATCATCATGAATAACAAGGAAAAAGTACAGAAGAAAAATCCCGGGGACTATTTCGTTATTAATACGACACAGGAAATTAATAGTCTACATGGGAAGGTGGAGTTAATATATTTTCAGTTATATTAGAAATTACATTTTCATGAATTTTTTTCTTTCTTCTTGAGTTATTTTTGGATTAAAAAATGATAAAAAGAAAAAATTCACTAAAAAAATGCACATTTAACGTTTCAATTATCTTATAAAAACAGAAAAAAAAAAAAAGAAAAAAAATATTTTTTTTTGTAAACATTATTTTTAAAATTAAAATGTCTTAAAATATCTTAATATTTATTCATTTTAAGCAAACCACCAGCAAACATTTCACTTGTCATCTGGTGGCATGTGTGACATAAGAAACCAATTTCTTGTCGAAAGGAATGTTTTTTGTCCGAGACCCGCGGAACATTGGTGTTTCGTTAAGCATCTTGGAGTGATCCGTGAAAAAAATTATACATAACAAGAAATTATTGAAAAAAAACGATTCAAAGTAAAATAAATTTTTCTGAAGGATTATGATAAGGAAGCGCGAATGACAAGCTTTTTAATTATATGGGAGGAATTTCAAATTTAATGCACACTGTATAATAAAAGTTTAGTTATTATTAAGAAATAAACGAGATATTTGGATAAAATTGATTATGCATATCAATTGATACTTATGTATATAATGTATAGTATAGCAATTAATGTGGATTTTTTTGGTATCAGGAAATTATAATGTGAAGTGCCTCACAGTATCGTCAAATTTTAATTATTACTAAAAATTATCGAAATAGAAATTTTTATATGCTATTCTTAAGACTTCTCTACATAATCACTAATCAGCGTTATACATTTACCTTAGCGTTGCAAGACCTTTTGTAGAACTTGACAGATTGCTTATGTTACATGATTGTGTTATGAATGTTTATTGACGTCTTACTGAGAAGCAATACGAGGGCTATCGGCGACGAAACTCGTGATTTTGAATATCGGTAAAGTGACGAGAATGATATCTGAGCTCCTCCTCTCCGATTTCCTCCACCATGCCAATAATGGAACTTCGATAGATTTAACGTGCTTCAGCTTCGCTACACTATCCACCAAGCCGCTAAGTGGTACAAGGGCAAGTTTAGTGTCGTTAGGGTTCGAACTCAACACTCGATGAAACGCTGGCCGCAAGTCAGCGACCATGACCACTAGACTATTGTGGCCACTTGCTCGTACTGTGAATTATTTCAATCTACGTCTTCAATCAACGCCAATAATTGTGATTTACAGCATTATGTACATAAGAAGCAATTAATATGATGAACGTGTTTTACCCAGATCTCTGAGTTATTTCTTATTAAGGATTAGACCTTTATTATACCCCTATGTAATTGCTATAAAAATGATGTCATACATTAGACAGGATAGTATAGAAAACCAGCCAATTATGCCACAATGACTTTCAGGGGGAAATATATTCTCAGTTATTCTAGATCTCTGCCAAAGATGAATATCCCCATCTTTGCGAGTCAGATTTTCGAACTGTGCTTAGAATGAAAACAAAGAAACTCAACTTCCTGTAAAATTTAAAAGCGGAGACTCTTAAAATGTATTATTTATTAGTCAAAATATTAATATAATCGCTTTAAATTCGTGATTTTTTTAAAAAAAAAAAGTTAGTCATTTTAAGTGGTTTTGAAAATTGTGTTTCCTTCAAATCGATATATTCAGTTAATCCATTTATAAAATTAAATAATGAAGTAAAGGTTGATAGGGACTTTTTCAGTGCTGGCTTGATTTAAAAAATGTTGGCCATCACTGCATTAAAACTTATGTTGTACCGGGTGGTTATAATTAAAGTTACACTATTCAGAGGCCTGTAGAACCCTTTCTGCTTATCGGATTTTGATGAAACTTGGAATATATGCTTTATGGATCATGGGATAAAAGATTTTGCAGTAACAATTAGTTCAAATTTTGACTCCTTTAGAGGAAATGTGGGGCCCAAAGAAGAACAAAAAATATACTGCTGTTTGTAGAAAATGCAACACCATGAAAGAATCATCAGAATCAAATGAAATTTAATGCAGAAACGACTTGTACTGATACAAATAAATGATGAAATTTTCAAAACAAAAGAAACAAATTAAGCGTCCGAAATCAGTATTTGGTGCAGCCACCATGCGCTGCAATAAGTGCTGCTATACGACGTGGCATGGAGTCAAACAGATGTTGAATATCTGCTTGAGGAAGAGAATTCCATATCGCTTGTATGCGCAACCAAAGTTCGTCTTTGGAAACTGCAGGACGCGGATCACGAGTGAGACGCCGACCAACCATATCCCACACGTGCTCAATAGGCGACATATCCGGTGAATAAGCAGGCCAAGGAAGAAGTTGCATGCGTTGTGCTGAACAGAAGTCTCGAACAGTCCGCGCAACATGTGGGCGTGCATTATCCTGCTGAAAGATAGCTCCAGGGATGCCTTGAAGGAAAGGAACGACTTCGGGCTGTAGCACTTCACGGACGTACCTGTTGCTATTGAGATTACCCTCAATTCGTATCAAATGGGATCGTCCATGATACGAAATCGCACCCCAGACCATAACTCCGGGTGTTCGACCACTATGTCGTTCAATAATACACTCAGGAAGGCAGCGTTGACCGGCATAACGTCTAACACGAACACGGCCATCATGGGTCCACAAATTGAAGCGTGATTCATCTGAAAAGACAACTTGGTGCCAATCAGCTCGCCTGTCTCTGTGCTCAAGAGCCCACTGCCGACGCAGCCGTCGATGATTCGCCGTGAGGGGAATCCTGTATAAAGGCACCCTTGCACGCAATCCACGGCGCAGCAGACGACGACGAATTGACGAAGCCGACAATTGTACACCTGTAGCAGTAGACCAACGTGCTGCCAGCTGCCTGGAGGAAGCTGTGCGATCATTCACCGCCATGCGGAGCAGGTGTCGATCATCGCGCTCTGACGTCACCTTCTGTCGTCCAGTGCCTGTTTTTCGAGTTGTTCGGTGCTCGTCGGTCCACTGCTTCCAAACTCGCATCACTGTGGAACTGTTCCGCTGCATACGAGCTGCTATTGCGCGATAGGAAAATCCTCCTTCTCGAATGCCGATTATCCTCCCTCGTTCAAACTCCGTAAGTTGCTTGAATTTCTTATTCTTCCGTCGTGGAGGCATACTCAGGTCTCACTAAACGTTTGCCACTAACAAATAATCATAGACTTTTTTCAACGTCCCGCTACAGCACTTTATTTATACGCTTTCAGCATCAATTCAGAGGGCGCTGCGCGCGCCGCGCACGCGCGATGGCTCTGAAACTTTATTAATTTGCATAATATCCTATAATTGACATTTGCTGCGAATTTCATTTGATTCTGATCATTCCTTCATGGTGTTGCATTTTCTACAAACAGCAGTTTATGTTAGAATCGTTAAAATTTATTCAATTACAGAGTGTGTTCAATATGTGCTCCATTGATATCAATAACTTGTTGAAAGTGCATTACAGCGTTTTCAATGGTAACGCGAAGCAACTCTCAAGGAATTTCAGCCACAGAGCGTATAATGCTAGCTTTCAAATCAGGTAAAGTCCTAATTCCTCCTCTATAAACACCTTCTTTTAGAAATCCCCACAACCAAAAATCACAGGGGTTTTAAGTAGGTTGAACAAGAAGGTCATGCATCCGGAAAATGTTTAGATATTACACGATTATCGCCAAAGTTAGCACTAAGCAGTGCTTTAACTTGGTGCCAAGAGTGAAGAGTTGTTCCATATTGCATAAAGATAGTGGTTTGCAAACATTATCGTTCCTGTAAAGTAGGAATGAACTGCTGTTGAAGGAGTTCACTGTACCGTGCACTCGTGATAGAGCATCTTATAGGACCTTGTGGAGAGATAGTTTCAAATAAAAAAGGTCTGAGGATAAACTCAGCTGTAAATCCACACCAAGCAGTCATGTAAACAGAATGTAGTGGTTGTTAATGCAGGATATTGAAAGGTGAAGTACTCCATATGCGGCAATTTTGACTATTCACAGATCCATCTAAATGAAAGTGAGCCTCATCAAACCATAGAATACGGATACCATTTTAAAATGTATCGCAGAATTATTCGTACTTTCGACAGCGGAATCTCCAACTCGCGTGACACTGATAGCCTACTTGCTGAAGAATAGGTGGAACTTGAAGCTAAAACAACCACATCAGTAGTGACTTCTTCGACAGTTTCAGTCCCAACCAGTATCCTTATTCCGGGCAGCACACCCAAATATCTACTATCTTCAAATTTTATGATCATTTTCCTTAAAACAATCCTCGATATACGGACTTTTCACAAATAATTCAATCGACGATATTCACACAAAGTAGTTTAATGGTTGCTGCCGTTCCGATAAATCAGTTTTACCCGTGAAGCTCAATCTTGTTTTTTTTTTCGAAGGCCATGGTTAATGATGACAGACACATGCTGAAGGATTCTCTGGCTTTGACTGCAAGCTTTATATAGAGGTTTCACGGATTTACATAAGGAATTTTTGATAAAAGCCACCTGGTGGTCAAAATTTGTTCTACTTTTTAATGCAGTATTCTTTTCCCCATGGTCCATAAAACATGTATTCCAAGTTTCATGAAAATCCGATAAGAAGAACAGGTTCTACAGGCCTATGAATAGTGTAAATTTAATTATAACCACCCGGTACTATATTAATAGAAAATTGAATTTAAATTATTTTTCAGGTTTGGAAAAATTATTGGTAAATTTATATACATAGCTACATTTTTTCTTCAAAATATTTGATGCAAAAAACAGTATTAATTTACTTAAATAATATGAGATTATATTAATAGTTTGAAACTAGAGGAGAGAGGAGATTTTAAATGTGTACGCAGTTTTAATTTTAGTTCTGTTGTACTTAAATTACGAGTCTAGAGCAATGGGAAGTTAAGGGACAATTAAAGAGTCAAGGCTATAACACAAACACATTTTACTAAGAGGATTCACACATTCAAGGAAAACATACAAATATAACACCATTTTACTTCCGTATACAATCCACATCCTTTGTTATTTTCTCCTACAATACATCTGCTTCTGTTCTATTCGTTCACAATCAATGGTCATTTCTTCAATTATCTACAACCAGTAATGTGTGTTGCCATCTAATCAATTTCAATCAATTTACTGAATTAATGCTCCTACGTTTCTTATCACGTTTTAAAATTATGTAACTATTTGATTGATTTCAAGTTATTTATCACTGATATATTCACTATCACCTTTGTGAGCATTAAAAATTCAATAAGTAGTGCATGTTGTATGTATGTTAAAAATAACTTTCCGTCTCATTTAAAAAAAAAAAGAAAAAAAAGAAATACAGTAAAAACTCTTGTAAAAGACACATCTATTTAAAGGGCAATTCTACTTTTCCCGACTCCTTTAAACAGTATATGTATAAACTTCTTATTAAGGAGACTTCCCCTTAAGGGACAAAATTTCTGATCTTTTGGGTGTACCTTATTAGGAAGTATTTCCGTATATTGTAATTTTATGAATATTATATTTTATTGTTTTTTGTTGAGGTGAAAATGGTTAAAATATAAATGTAGAAAGTGAAGTGAAAGAGGATTACAAAATGTTAATTCATTTCTTCCACCCTTTATGAAATAAGGTTTATATTTTCTAAATTGTTTATTTAATCGATCCAGATATATTTGAATGCAGATTTGTATGATAGAGGGCAACCCCTTCATAGTGTTATCGATTTCTTAACGGTGATTCTAAATGAACTTTATTTGAATGATGGACGGAAGAATGTAATTATTCATATTAGGTGCGGACCAGGTAACGTTACCATCAAATGGATATTGCATCCGTTTTCTAATCTGCAAAAATTGATTGCTTTGGATTCTCCACCAAGTATGATTGCGATAGCCAATGCAAGAAACTGTAGCCTGAAATTTGAATAAAATGTTGCTGAATTTAACGCTAGGGAAGTCTTTAGGCTAAATTTGTATAAACTCTTATCCTTTGAAATTTATGAGAGTTAGTATGTAGCTAATAATTATATGAATATTTTAGCCAATAGATTTTATTTTTAAGTAAAATTTAATCATGAAATACTGATATATATATATAATTGTTTTATTTGTTTTTCACTTAGAGAGTGAATAGAAATGTTTACTTTATTGCAAATATGAATTTTTTAAAATATCATTCAACTTTTTATTTCAATTATTTAAAAATACTAGTATATTCACCACATAGGTTTCAAATTATAACATATGTATAAATCATACATAGATATTACCTTCATATTGTACGCTTTAGATAAAATTTACCTTGGTCAATTTTTATATAAATACTCGTATAAAAGAATGGACAATCTAATACTTTATCATACAACTAAGTAGAGGTGTAAAGTTTGTAATGATTATATTTAATATTTATCAAACTGAATGTATGAAGTGTGCATAAATATTCAAAAACAAATTTTGTTCCCTTCTCTTACTACTCTAAAAAGAAATTAAAACACGTGTTTCATTCAAATAAAGGGTATTTGTTTTATACTGGGAGGAAAAATGCAATCTTTGTGCATGAAGATGTAAATTTTATTATTTTATTTGTCTTGGGGACAGATGTTAATATGTTTATGTTCTTCAATATCACAGGATGAAATGAAATGAATATAACAAGGAATTATGTCTTTAAAATTATAGACAAGTGGTGCCATTGAATTTAACAAGAGAATATAAATATCGTTTCATTGGAATATCGCTCATTATGTTACCTTCCCTTCAGAAATAATGTTTACTGTCAAATAAAAATGCTGTGTGAATGATCAATTCACAATATATGCCTCTAAGGAATAATTAAATGTACAGGGAGAGATTTACATTAAAACTAAATGTATTGGCTAGTTCTAAAATTTTTAAAATCCTAACCTAATGCTTCCCATGGCCTAAATTACCTTGCGACTTTTTCGTTTTTGAAAAACTGAGGTTGCCAAATGATTAACGCCAAGCCTTGATCCTCGAGATATTCATCTAAGAATCTAGCTCGGTAAAGTTGGTTACTATCATCCATTAAGATGCATTCACTACTGTGATTCAGTTATGCCTTAGAAAGAATTTTCGCCAGAAATGTTACCCAGGATATTTTAGGAGAGAAATTAATTAATTTACTAGAATTATGAAAAATGATTTTTATAAATAAAATTTTTTTAAAAAAAACCTATAAAATCACGCCCAAATATTAATTCGTTTTTACAGAGAAAATCAACGAAATACTATATTTAAAATAGCAGCATCTTTTTCTTTTTAATTTCGAATCGTAATTTATAACTCTAAGCTGCTCCCCATTGTTAAGTTTAAAATTAAATGTTTAGCTTAATGCTTGAATCGTGATGTATTTTATTTCATTTTCAGTACTTACTGATTTGTTAAAAATTATAAAATATAAATATATAATTTTGAAAGTCTCTTGCATTACATTTCTTACTCATTTCGTAAAGAAGAATCTGAAAGCAGACTTATCTCGTTAATGTTTTGGATCAATTTTATCTTGATTTAATTCGTTGCAATTTTGGAAAATCTTTCTCACTAACTTTAGGTACATTTATAGAACTTATTTTACTCATCAGTACCGAATACACGCTAGCTCCCAACTATTGTTATGATGTACATTAAAAACAATTGAATCTAAAGGCATGGTATTGGGAAGGATAGCGTATTAAACAGTCAATCAATGAATTGCATGTAATCTTAATGTCAAGAATGATTTTAAAATAAATAATTCCATTTTTGCAAAAGTTGCCTGTTTGATAAGAAAAATCACTAGTTTTTGTAAAAAAAAATTAAATAAATATGTATTAATAAGGAAGTGTGACTTTCCATTCTTTCTGTTTTTTCAGACACTGCAATAGTAAGGAATGCCCTTTTATGTAACTACTCATTTTCCCGTTAGTTAACGGCTTCGTAGAATGGCTTAAGGACGCCACCTATCTGCTGAGGTAGTTCCTAAGATGTTCTATTAGATTTCAGTCCGAAAGATCGAACCGGTCATTCCATTCACTCCAAACCTTGATCCTCGAGATATTCATCTAAAACTCTAACTCGGTGAAGTTGATTACTATCATCCTTTAAGATGCATTCACTAGCAATAACAACATCTCATGATGTGCCATATGACTAAAGAATATGTCTCGATACTTCATAACATTCAGTGTTCCTCCACAGAGTCCCCTCGTTGACGTTGATATTTCTATGGGCGCCTAGAGCGTGGAGCGCTATTCAAGCCCAAATTTAATGAGATAAAAGGTTCTTCGGAGTTGTGGTTTTTTCATTCTATGGAGAGGTAATCTGAGGATGAACAGTGAAAATTTCATGAAGATATGAAAGATAGTTCCAAAATTATAGGCGAAAGATGATACTAGCAGGACTGGCGCCATCAATTGCATGAAGTATGAACTGCATCTTGAGAAAGAAATTCCAGTATTTTGATTATTATTTGATTTTGGAGAATTTTGATGATATGAAGGAGCAGGTGAAAGCCTGCTTTAGGATTGTTTGCGAAATGAAGTACAGTGATGCTGCAATTGGCTGCCCTCACTAGAGTGTAATTGACTATATATAAGGTGGGAGAGGTTTTTACGAAGACAGAGCGCCCTCAGGAATATACCTTCTTTAAATAGGTATGGACATCACAACTCCGAGGCACATCTTATTGATATTTTTCTTTCCCTTGGAGCCATCTGTCCAAAAAAATACGGTGGAGAGCTCCAGAGGTATCTTAGCGATCATTCTCTATGTTCGATTCTTCTTGTCAGCTAAATTTTATCTCTTGTATTTTTCAAATCCCAGTTATAAAGTTATAACCTTGTTTGGAGTAACATAGTCACATTTGGCTTTTGCGTCCTTGAAATTTACCGTCACTCACTCACTAATTCATAAAGCACATGCAGGTCAATGTGAGCACCGAGAAAGATTCCAACCAAAAGTATGATTCCAACACCTTTATAAATGTTTTGTCTACAATGTTAGATTCGTAGAATCTGGTGCCTTTTTCTCGGGGATGCTAAATGCCAACAATGCTTAACACAGTCCCAGACTAGTGCAAATTTTCCCGCTTTCCGCAGGTAAAAATATGCAGATTAATACTGTAAAATAATAAAGAAGCATAAAAAGGGACAGATGCTGTTATGAAATGTACTTTATGAATTTCAATATGTATGAATTTTGGAGATAAACGGGTAAAAGTTAAACAGAAATTATCTAAGACTCTTTAGATTTAATCTGCTAAACCAAGACTTAAGTCATTGTTCACGAAGTGAAATCAAATAATAACTATTAAATACCTTTGAGGTTAAAAAGAACAAGTAAACATTTATCTCAATTTGTTTTATTAAATGCATTTTTAATGACAAAAATATAATTTCGAAACTAAAAATCGTATGTCAAAATAATTTGTTGCATCTCCCCTGATCGTTAATGATTATTAATTAATCTCATCCACTTGAAATCTTTGGAAAAAAAACAAAACAAAAAAATCAATTTATATAGAAAAGATTAAAAATAGAGGTAATGAATGAGAACTCTAACGTATTCGAGAAATTTTGTTTCTCATTCAATATCATATTTTTGATCGAATGGAATTTTTCAACAATTGCGTAATCGGTACTGAAATAAGATTATTTGAACAATTATGAATTACACCTATCATTAATTATAATGTAATTAATAAGTATTCAAAAAGCGGGCGTAAATATTGGCTGGAATCTCACTATAATAATTTAAAAATACACAATTTAAGAGTGAATGCACCCTTATGAATTTATTATGAGGTTGCTCCATCGTTCATCGTAATTTCGAAGCGAACTACGAATCTGTATCCATAATCGAAAGAGAACAAATTTTCTTCTTTTTAAAGTTCGTGCAGTGAAGAGGATGCGCGTTAACTATGTCAGTGCTCCAGTAGACCTCACAAAGCTTAGATATGGGTGCTATAGTAGGGTGTGAGCTCAGGTATCATCCACTTCATCATAAGTACAAATGTACGAAGTCGTAACTCTAATAGCCGTTGGAGTGTTCCCAGTGTGGCGTTGATCATTAACCAATTCTGTCATCTTTATCCATTTGGTTATCAAGTCCATGTTTTATCATTCCAACACTCCATTTCTGCTTTTTGGACAATTATATTTATTTTAATCCTTTCTTCGAATAATGTAAAAAATTTAACTTTTTAAAGTTTTTGTAGTAAAAAATCCCTGAAAAAACTTTTCGCATTGTTTTAGATCTGCTGTCGAAAGATGGAAAGGGGAAATTACAAAGCTAATATCAGTTAACTGCTTTCATTGGCTTAAAGTAAGGAGAAAAGTTTTCAACTCGTTAACGATTTGCTGCAACCTGGAGGAGAAGCGGCCTGTTATTTCTTATTGGAATCCCATTTCTATGATGCGATGATACAAATTAAGAGTGATCCGATATGGAAGGATTGCTTTGAAGTAAGCGGTTATTTTTGCATCAATCTTATTCCAAAGAAATAAAAAAATTTAAATGTTTTAAGCTTGAGAAAAGAGAATAAGCTATGTGTATAGTTTTAAATTTTAAGCGAAATTTCTGAAACTGTGTAATGGTGTTATTTAACTAGCTACTATCTAATAATTTTTGCATCTGATATGGAATTTCTATTTATTTGTATATTTATTTATAGTAACTGTTCGAGTTTCAAAGGAGAAAACTAATATTATTAACTCCTATCTTTTGCCCTAGATGGCATCACCAGATGATTAGACATTTTAATTTTTAAATTATTTATTTTGGTATTTTAAAGTTTTTTTTACTCTTTTGTTTATGATTTGTTTGTTGGTTTTTTTTATGTTAAACCATCACTTGCTTCATAAATTCGGAAAATGAGTATTCTGTTTGTAAAAAATTTATTTTATTTCTTAAATTTACAATTTGTTTTTATCGATATTGTGTTTATGATGTTTATACGCAGTCGGATTCGGTGATTTAATATATGTAAAGCGAATCTGATTTTTCAAGATTCTTACGGAAAACTATTTTTCCTCTTTCTTATTAAATAATTATTTTCCTTCGAAAATGAAAGGATTCTCAGCATTATATAATTCACTCTTTATGTAAATGTTTTGTTTTGACTTTTACAGTGCCAATATACGAATAATAAAAATCCTGTTGTAAAAACTCCATTCTTCAAATTAGAATATTTATTTTAGTATTTGGAATACTAAAAGAAATAAGAAATGGAAGCAGGTACATATCTTTTGTCCTTATTTTTTAAGCACGTGCGTAAATAAAAATATAAATAGTGTACAAATTCATTCAATTTTGACAATTCATGTACTCCATATTATGAATAACTTGTTTTCCATATTAATGGAGTTCATGTACTCTATATAAATAATAAGAGTAATCCATATTTATATATATTTAAAAGAGCCATTTGTTCAAGGAAAACTTTTTGTTTACTAACAGAACATATAGAGAAAGGAAATATGCATTGAGAAGAAACACGATGGCCATTGGCGACGGATCTCGTAATTTTAAGCCTCTGTCAAGTGACGGGGACGATACATAACCTGATATCTACGAGTAGCTCACCAAACTTCATCACCACACCCTCTGGAGGACCTCAGCCAGATTCAACGTGTCTGAGGCCCGCTGCACCATGGGGTTTTAATAACATCAAAGCTGGAATCCACAAATCGATTGAAACAACACCGGCTACGAGTTTGCGAACATGACCACTAAGTTACCATGGTCATTATCATTTATTTAACGTTCGGGAGCGATAGGACACTGCGATCAAGAATAATTGTTAAATATAAATTAATAATCCTGAATTAGATTACTTCAGAAATTTTGGGTGATAATCTAAGACCCAAATTATAAATTTAATTTTTTCAGCAATCGAAATATAGACTTTAATACTTGTATAACAACATCTTTGCTATTTTAAGTATTAATGAAATATTTAGCTCTTCTTTTTCACTTGAAATAATGTAATTTTAAGTTTAAGTAACAGTAACTATTATTCAATGCTGTTTTATTTTGATTTTTCCCCTCCCCCCCTTGTTGATTATTTTTTGTGTACCTCTAAGAAAGGAATTCGCATTAACGATCTAAATGATGACTTATAGGCATATCACTATCAATTTAGAAAATTATTATTGGAAAGAAAGTAATTCCAGTAAGATATACATATATCATTTAATTCAAGGAAACCTAATTTTCATTACAAGTTTCATTAAAATTACTCTTTAACATGGAAATAACCAATAAAAGTTATTTTGAAATAAATATATGAATATATCAAATTTGTAATTTTGCTTGACTCTTAAAATGGAGAAATCGTTTAATATTTAATATTATTTTCCTCAATTACTCTTTAGCATAAATATTTTATTCATATATAATAAAATCATGAATAGCATTGTTTTCCAATTCGATAAAAAATTTTACAGATGCAATAGCATTTGTTTATTTAATAATGTGTTTTGCAAAATTAGATTAAGATGGTTTCAAATTGTTATTACTGAATATTATTATGTTTATGTTCTAAAATGTTGTATTACGATTATACGGAATAGAAAATCTAAAGTGGTACAGTAAACGGTATATTAGTGTTAAAAAAATGGATACGCGCAAGAGTTAAAACAGAACTTGGTGTCCATATATTTTGTTAATATATCCAGAATTGTAAATATATCACAAAATCTTTTTCAGAGAAGATATGAAGAAAACTTAACACAAAAAGTGCAAAATTAAAAAGTTTTATCTTCAAATTTCATATTGTATTTTCAGATCGAGATCAGTTGAACTTTCAGAATGAAGGTATTCTACCGGTTTATTCTCATGTTATACTATTTATGGGGAAGTGTAACAATCTCTAATTCTTCAAAAGACACTCCTTGCACTAAAATATACCGACAACTTTTAATAACAATGAATTGTGTGATAGTTTTGTTTCAAGTCTCCTGCTTGACATCACTTATGATATATAAAACTGGAATTATTGTAGCATTTCCGCTACTGACTGTGACAACAATAGTACACCGTTTAATTTTGTTTAGAAAATTAAGTAAACTGAAGTTCATAGGCAAACAATTAAAGAGTTTAGGACTGAATTCAAAAGCATCATTTATGTGGCTTAAAGTTTTAGCAATTTTAAGTATATTGATTCAAACGACCACGGTAGCTTGCAAATTAATTTTGAGTGGTTATTCCTTCAAAGCATCAGATATTTTATTTGGGTTCTCTTTTAAAGAACCAATAATAAATACAATAATAAGTATATGTTTTGATTTATCACTGTCAATTTTTGGTCCATTTCCAGTCCTTGGTCTTATGATCTTCTACATTGCTGTATGCATTCAAATACGAATCATTATTGAGACATTCTCTAGCGAATTGTTGAGAAAAAAGCAACATAATTACGTGAGTATCATAAATTGTTATTTAAAGATCGAATCCACAATCGAGTACATTGACGAAAATCTGTGTTTTCTTGTCTTCAGTACCATTATTTACAGTTCCTCCTTTATGCACATTTCAGTCTCATCAATTCTGCACACAGACAAGTTACCATTTTTAGTTCAGGGCTTTTTTATTCATATTCAGTTTTTGATTGCTTTTGTTTTACTCATTGTTATGACAGCAACGGCATCCAGAGTCGCCGAAACCTCGACAAAAATTAGAGCAAATGTCTGGAGAATGTCCATCAAGGGGAAGGACACACTCTTTCATCATCATAAACTGATATTTTTAGTAGAGAAAGGAATTTCTCTAACTGTTTGGAAGATTGTACCCATAAGCCGAAATTTCATTTTTGGTTTATTAGGAGGTTTGTTCACGTATATCATTTTGTTGGATAGTTTGAATCTGGAGGGTACTTAGTAAACGAATATAGACAACTTTTCAAAAATAAACAATCCAGATATAAATGTATTGCATTTTGGGGAAAATGTTATCTGTCATTTGTGTGTGAGGAAAAATTCTCTCAATTAAAATTTAATTGTCATCTATGAGGAATTGTGTGTCTAAGAAATTCTTGTTGTCTAGTTTAAACATTTATATTAATATACTTATATTCTAAATGGTCAAAATTGCTTAGTTATGCTAAATTTTCTTATGATAGAAGCTTTAACACTAAATTCTTAAACAAAATTTATCATAAAAATGTAAAAGTTTTGAATTAAAATAGAGCATTACGCTAATATGATTGTGGACATACGTAGTGATATAGATATATGTTTACCAAGAGTTTTAGAAAGTTTACACACACATTACGCCTTTTTTAAACTTCATAATTTTAAACATGTTAATTATAATTTGAACTAAAACATTTTCTTCTTGTATTCGAATAAATTAGCAGTACACTGTGCGCGAAGATGATAAAAGCATTGGCAATTCAAAAGGCATTTTTTAAATAAGTGAGGTCCTCATCAATTGTAATATTTATTAAATTTACGTTCAATGTTACGTTAATTAAAGTTCGAATATGAAAAGTAATAGATGCAATAGAAATTCTTGAGGAATCTACAGATAGAGCTATTTTGATTCTCATTGTAATGCCTTAATTTTACTGGCCAAAGAAGTGCGGCTTATTAGGGAAGTTTTATGGAAATAATAGGGAAATACTTTGACATTTAAGAAATCAGTTACTTCAGAAATAACTTTAACCTTCTGTTTCCGTAAATGTTTTGTTTACTTATTATTTGAAAACATGGAAATAATAAACATAAAGAATAGAATAAAAATAAAATGTTTTTTTAGAACAGTTTGACAATATATATATATATATATATATATGAATGGGATGTTCTGTCAGATCTATTAATATACGGTAAAATTTTCTTACTATTTTCTATTCAGACTGACTTTTTTTTCATCCACATCCATCAATACAAACTATTGTAATCGGTTTTCTTACTAACATTTTGGAGTTAAAACATCGTTCTATTGCTATCAATTGGGAATATTTAAAAATATTTTCATTAGGACAAAGTTTTATTATTAAAAGATAATTTTTAACAAGTCATTTCAAACAAATGCAACAATATTTTCTCACATTTTAACATTATACAAATTATGCTCAACTTTTGAACAGTTCACAAATACAGTGATTTACATGACAAATGTAGATAGTTAATGGTCGATATACATTAAAAAGAATAATTTATTTCACCAATACGACAATTAAATTGCAGTAATTTAGGAGCTACAAATGGGGCAGGTAGATATGAGTTATAATTCTAAATTATTAGAGTTATATTATCATTATTTTATTTTAGCAATATTTTTCTTAGAATTATATTTATGATGGATTCGTATAAAAATTTAGCAACTCAATAATTATTTAGTTTTAGGGGAAAAAAACAGTTATAAAATCTACAAATAATTTTATTTTTCCTATGTTTCCGTATAGTATTATTCGTTTTTAAAAAATTAAAAATGGAACGTAAAATTTAAACTCTGATTTAAAATAATTTTATTTAATAAGCTGGAAAAGTTACAAATTAACATAAAACATATATATTATAGTTAAGTAGAATGTTCGGGCTATAAATGTATTCTAAATCTATATCTTATACTCAGTGAACCCCATATGGGAAGTTATAACTTTGAAATACATTAAGAAAATAAATTTTTGAAGTTTGTATTGTGTTTATTTTCACTTTGTTGTAAGCTATAAGCCATAATTAAACGAACTGTTTATTTTAGCTTTAAGCAATGTAGAGCGAGCTGAGGTAAATGAGTTTTTTTGGTTAATATCGTTTCACTATTCATTGAGTTGATTCGAACGTGACTACGTAAAAAATGGCTTAAAGAAGCATATACTCTACTCTGCTAAACTTACTAAGATACTCAAATCCGAACTTCTCTTGTGAAATTATTACTTATGCTCAGTATTCACTTCGAAGCGATTGTGACAGTCCATTAAAGATGCACTGAGAAGCAACAGGAGGGCTGTTGGCCCCGCATCTAGCAAATTTGAACCTCTGTCAAGTGACGAAGACGACACCTGAGTCGGACTCTCTCTCTCCAAACCACCACACCACACCAACGTCAGGATTTGGGACCTCAACCAGGTAAAACGTGCAATTGCCTTGTTACACGGTGAGTCTTTTGTGAGTCTCGAACTCACGACTTGATGAAAGTCCCGCCAGCAGCGAGTCCGTAATCATGACTTCTAGGCTACCACGGCCACCAAAAAAAAATCGGAAAACGAGATTGATTTTTCAAATTCAGTGCTTATTTCCTAACAAAAAATGATTTCTTTAAATTATGTGAAAAAATTCAGTAATGCAAGAGAAATATAAAATATAAGGATACGTGCAAATAATTCGATGCATGGTTTCAAGAATGACATAAATCACTTTATAACTACCAACATAGAAAATAAAATTAGCTAAGTTTTTAAAATACAATACAGTTAAAAATGTTTCGTATGATGGAGATTCATAAGTATTGCAAATTAAAAGAGGTTTTAATTAAAATTGAGTGGTTTGGAATCCTTGTTTGAAACGCAAGTTGTTAAATCATTTGCATTCAAATTTTCAGAGGTTT
>BMAW01096710.1:114689-128773 GCA_019974015.1 Nephila pilipes | reverse complement strand
TATATATATATATATATATATATAAAGTAAAATAAAAGAATTTAAAAAATGATAAATAAAAATATATGCTATTAAACATTATACATAAAAATAAAAAAAAGAAATAATTAAAATGGTGTTCGCCTTTATTAAGTAATTATGAACGAGATTTAATCAGCAATATGCTGTGCCAAAAGAATATTGATATCAATAAAATATTAGAATTACAAATTCTGAAGCGAAATATTTGACGTAAGTGATGTAGAATATAAAAGAGGAATCGACTTTTCAATATGAAATTTATTGCATTTTGCTTCAAAACATTTTCATACGCTGATACAACCGAAATTTGGCGTTTCAAGAGCAAAGGAATGAAGAAAATTCTAAAAACATGCAATACGACAGATCGTTCGTACGAGTATAATATCTTGTTCCAACGTGGTACATCTACTGTAAGGAAGCATACAAGGAGGCCAAAGAAGTCGTCTTGACGACAAGCCAGACAGATTTGTTGAGCTGCTTCTGTCCATCAAATTGCCGATATCCTAGCCATCTTAGTAGACAGATCTACAGTTCATTGTCGTTTACAACAAAGTGAATTCAATATTTATCGTAGAATTCGGTGAACATCAATGCTCAAATTCTGTAATAGAGAGGAGCAATACCTTTGGGCTAAGAAACACATATATAGGAAGGATCAATGGTTATCTGCCCTCTTAGCTAAGAAAAAAAAATTCAATACGGATAGCCTAGATGTTTGGACCTATTATTGACACTACCTCCGACGTGAACCTTCCGGTTTTTTTTGCCGGCATTAAGTAGCCAAACGTTGGAAATATTATGTTTTAATAGAAAAACTGATATAGGTTTCCTACAATGTTGCAAATGTTTAGAAGATTATCAAGATGCGTTTCAGACTCATTTGGTTCCATTTGGTAAGGATCTAAGAAATGATAACTGGACATTCCAGCAAAACAGTGTTTCAATCCACACCTCTACATCAACTAAAACTTTGATCACACAGAATAAAATAACTGTTATAGATTTGGCTAGCTATTAACCTTGATTTTAATGCAGTGTAAAATATTTGAGGATCGTTGGCATAAAATATTTATAACCATAGACACCAATTTTTATCTATGTCGGAGTTAAAGCAAAAAATAGGCTAGAGATGATGCTCTTAAAAAACTGAATTGCAGCATAACTTGTGGCTGTGGTTGCCTAGTAGTCATGGTCGCGAACTAAAGGCCAGAGGTCTTAATCGTCGAGTCTTGTGCTCATGCACGGATGCCACAAAAGACCTGCCGTTTAGGGAGCTGATAGATGTTAAGTCTGTCAAGGTCCTAATTTCTCACGTTATGTAGTATGAAAGTTTGTAAAGGAGATGCAAGTAAAGGTGTCATCATTGTCACTTGACCGAGGCTCCAATTTACGAGGTCCATCGCCAATAGGTCTCGATTTGCTTCTAAGTGAGTGAAATTAATAAACTATGTATCAATCAATCAATACTGCAAAACTTAGTTCAAACCATTTCTTATCGGGTATTCAATTAATTAAAAAAGTACGGTTTCAAAATTTGTACCATTTTGGACAGAACTCTATTTTTCCATATAGTTTTCGAGCTGTGTATTTTTCATTTTAATTTCTCCTCCAAAAATAGCGAACATCTTAAATGATGTATCAGAACTGTAAAAATTACTGTTCTAGTCTTCTGCAATGCATTAACATTTAATTAAACAAATATTCTGAAAAAAATCATGCATTTATGAGATGCGATGTATAAGAGAACAAATTCTTATTTACTTTTAAATTACTCATTATGAAGTTCTTACTTTAATCAATAGTACCCATATACTTTATAAAACAGTAAGAAAACAGACACTCAGCGGGAAAAAGATAATTTAAATCCAATTATGAAAAGTTTCAATTTGCATCAAGAACTTCAAATTGGACTGTGTGTGAAACAATAAGATATGCGTTAAAAGTATTCCTATTATACCGAAATTGAAATTTCTCTTTATGGGTGCGATTTTCCACACCGTCAGCGTTACTTCTTATTCAGCTAACATGATGAATCTTTGGTGGTCTAAGTTTCATCTTCCTTTGTCTACAGGTACAGTTAATGCAGCGATACTAACTTTAGCTGAAGCTTACGCAACCAATGAGGCTGAAGACATCATAACTACGAATAACACAAAACTTGTGATGAAATTATTATACGTTGAAATTTTATCCTCAAATACGTAAGGTTCTAGAGTCACATACAATGAAAAACACAAAACACATGTGGTGTAAATAAGTATTGTGAATACTAGAAAATCAGGTGTGTCACCAATTTCTTTAACTATTGATTTGATTACAGAGTGCATGTACAAAAGGTATTTACAGTTAATATTTTTTTTCCTTTAATAAAGAGGCCTCAAAGTTTCTTATTAGACATCTTATGTCAATTCTAACAGCAATATAAAAGAAAGCGAAACACATCCTTGGCATTGATAAAAGTAGGAGATAATGTATTTCAAAAAGAGACAATAGAATGCAGTTCTATAACTGTTTGTGGAAAGAATAACCAAAGAGAACGCGTGAAATATTATAAGATTCTTTTGTTACGTGCCATTTAATTTTCTGAATTATACTTATAATGATAAGTACTTTTAGCCATTATACATTTACCGCATTTTTAGTGCTTTTCGGATTTTTGAAAATCTTGATTATTTTTTATTTTATTCATTTGCTTAAGATGAATGCACCTGTGTGTACTATCTGCAATAGCTATTGTTGCAATTGATAGTGATAGAAATGCATTTTTCAAACACATTGATAAAAACTATACTTAAATAATGCATTTTGACGTTTCCGTTTAGATTTTTTTTTATTGGCTGATAAATATTTAAGTTATCATAAATATTTATTTGGTTTAATAAGTGATAACATTTCATTTCTTTTAAGGGATAAAAATAAGTAAGAATATCAAAAATAAAAAAAATTTTATCCGATAAATTTGAAGAATACAAATTAATTATGTGCAAATTTGAAGGATATAATTTAGATATGGGAATATTGAAAGAAAATAAATATAAATCTTTGTATTTAAAACAAGTAACCATATTTGATCATATTTTAGCTTGTTATGATACATGATAACGCTTTTGATCAAAAATAGTTTTCTGTTAGTAGCTTATAAGTATTTTAGTGATCTAAAAACGTTTAATTAGATTATTGATGTTCCTGTCTACCATCTGTTTTGATTCCATATATATAATGTTAATCCAATGGAATTTCTACTACCATCCTCAAATCTTTACTATTTTACCTATTTTAACGCAAAAAAGTGCACTTGAAAGAGCAAAAAATAATAAAGGTTTCTGCGCAATTACATTTTTCCTCCGATTTTTGAAAATATTTTAGAATATTTCTGAAAGACAGGAAAACCCACAGACGAATCACAAAAATAGGAGGAAAAATATAATCCTCAAGAAACTTTCATTATTTTTTGCTAATTCGGATGTACTTAGAAATTGTTTTATGTTAATGGTGGATTATACTTTTAGTATTTTAAAATTAACAATAAAGATTATCTCTTAAGATTACTTATCTCTAAGATTACTTATCTCTAAATATTATTTATCCCTAAGATATTTTATCTGTAAAGATTATTTTTAAAAAATCATTTCTCTCTTCATAGAAGAAATTTAAAACTGAAAATGTATCATCCAGTCAAAATTGAGTAAAATTAATTTCATGCAAAAAAAGAAGGGAACCTAAGATTATCCATTTATATAACTTTAAGTTGGTTTTAGGATAGGTTGCGTTAAATGACAGTATACCTAGAAAAAAGAAACGTTAACAATAATTTTAGAAGTTAATTTAAATATTAAATATATTTACAGACAACTAAAGTACTAGTTTTGATTGCATTCTGAATAAACGGCATGATCCACATGTAGTTTATTATCCTCTAAATTAAAAAAGCTTACTTTTATTTATCAGAATGTTTGAAAAAACATAACTTTCTCTACGAAATAATCCAAGACAAATCCATGAGTGACCTCTCCATAGTGATTGAGTTACTGTTTGGTGTTCTGCTGAAGATTTTGGGGTTATATCCCCATACTTTTTATGAGGAGAAGGGCAAAACAGTTTCGGTAGCTTCTGTCTATTATGTGTTTATGTTACGTAAATTCTTGCAACCGAAACTTATGAGTAAAGTTATTTGGCCACATTGTTCCAACAAGATGGTGCCACATGCTATACAGTGAGAACATCAATGAACTCGCTGAAAAAATGTTTTTGGGACATAGGATCTCACTATGAGCTGACTTTTCATGGCTTGTTCGTTTCTCATATCTATCGCATTGCGACTATCTTCTGTGGAAGCATCTGAAGTCGCATGTCTTAAAGACTAGACCACGAAGAATTGAGGAACGGAATGATGCTATCCGCCAAGAAATTAAGGCAATACAGCAGGAAATGACTGAAAATATATAAGGAACTTTTGGATGAGACTTCAGACATGCTTACATAGTGAAGTTTGGCATTTGGACGGTATCAAGCAAAGTGTAGGAGAATGTGAAAAACAGAATGGTAAACATCGTTCTTTCAAATTGTGATATAAAATGTTGAATATCACCTTTATTATTAACGTTTGGAATCGAGGAGGAACCTGCCACACCTTGTATTTGCAATGAAATGTATTGCTATAAATTAAATCATTCAGATATATAAATTATTAACAATGTCGTATATTTATGCGTTTGGTGTACGAAACCATTGCGTTAATATTAAAACAGTGCGCAATATCCAAACATTATTGTGTTAACATTGAAACAAAACATAATACAGGAATCATTTTGTAAGGACAGGATGGGAAATAAATGTGCTTATTTACTATAATGCACGAAATTTTAAAATTTATTAATTAATGACCTGCTAAATGAAAAAATTTAAATATTGCCTTTAAACGTAACAAAGGAAAAAAATCTCATTTAAACAAGAAAATAATTACTAGAGAACCTCACCTTTTCTTAGCTATAAAAGACTATACATAATGAATGAAATAAATTTTCCTTCAAATTTGACTGCAAGGACATTCAAATACAATAAAATTAGGTGTTTGTATTTTGATAATTTAAGTATTTTGGAACATTTCAAGGTAAGGAATCGCTTATTCAGAAAAATTCCAACAACACCCGATCAATCTGCACTCAAACTAGAGGATAGCGTGATTTTAGAAATAAAACATTAATATTCATTTTTAGGAAAACATTGAGATTTAATTTTATCTAAAATTTTGATTGATTTAAGTGTTTAAAGTTTATTTCATAATAACTTGCTCTTTTTTAATAAATAAATAATTCGATTACCTCTATTGAGTTTCAACATGCAATTGATACATAAACTACACCTCATTTTCATCAAAACAGTACTTTCTCTTTATAAATTATTCGAACAGTTTTCTAGCTTATAATCTAAAACTTATTACTAATATCAATTTCAGTAAAACTCAAAAATATCATTATAAAGTGATCGAAAACACTGTCTCTCGTTTTTGGATTTAATTTCAAGAAAAGGCTATCCTTAATGTCCTTATTGTAATACATACGTTATTTTCAAAAGGAATTTTCTTTAATTATGCATACATATTATCTTTCCTTATTGTATTCGCCTCACGTTACGATGAAGAGTTGAAGGTTGAAAGAAATGATTAGCAGCAGTTAATAGGCTCTCCCGAAACAACAAATAAATGAACTGGAAATTAAGAGCTACTACTGAATGTTTTAGATAAAAATTTGAAGCTGAAAATAAAACTTTTTGTCCGTGAGTTAGATTAAGACTAACAATTAAAAAGAATATAAAGAAATTTATGAATTTCTCCATTGCTTTAATATGAGTGAAAGCGAAAAAGGAATATACTCTTTCTATAAAGGCATTTTCATGTTATTTCGCATTAGTGGAATAATTGTTGTACCTGATACATCCAAAAAAGATTTCAGAACACGCTTCTTATGGCTTACGAATGTATCTTTGAATTTTATAATTATGTTGTTTCATGTTTACTTAGAGATACAATTTATGAATCAGCAGCAATCATTCTCATTTGTCCGCATAATAATTAAGTCAGGTACAACTGCATCCATCATTTTCACGCGATGTGCCTTGGGAATGAGGTGGAATAAAATGCGAAAAATTGTATGTTTATTGAAGCAGTGGAGAGAACATGAACTTAAGCGATGCATTTACTCGTGTGTTTTCATATCTGCTACCATTTTAGTCCTAACTCTATGTTGTTACTATTTTTTTCCTCCACCAATTTATGGAAAGTATTTCCGAAGCATTTACAAAAATCCAATTTTGGAGAAACTTGCACTATTTTTCTTTAATTGCTATTTCCTAACAGTTCTAGTTCTACCGTTGAATACATTTTCTTTTTATTACTCCATGGTGTGCTGTCAGTTAAAGTGTGCCATTCGTCACATTTCAAAAAGAATGGATGAAATATCTGCATTGAGCCACGATCAGGTTCTGAAATCTTACATGAGTGTCAAAAAGATTTTGAATTTCGTAGATGATGAGCTCTCCTTTTTTATGTTTCATCTGATACTTTATTTATCTTGCTGTATATATTTTTCTATTTCAAGTATTCTTCAGTTGAATACTGCATCGTTGGTAATGATCGTTTGTAGTTTTATAAACTCTCTGATGTGTTTCATTGTAACGACTGTCTGTGCTTCTCTCGTTTCTGAGGAATCCGAGCGTTTTTTGATGCGATTGTCTCAAGATTGTCCTGGAAAATTCTGTTATTGCAAACAAGAGATGTATCTCACAGTTTGGAAAATCGTACCTATTCGGAGAAGTTTCATAATTGTCACTATGGGAACAATCTTTACTTACGCTCTTCTGTTTGATACCATTGGAAAAAATTAAATATTTTTTACTTTTACCCAAATAGAGATGTAATTGATTCATTTATACCATTAATTTCATGTCAGTTTCAGTAGGTTTTAGTTGCAGCACCTCTTTTCTTAAGTATTTCTCAAATGAATAAATTTGATCAATCTGTAAATTTTTCAGACCCTTAGAATTATATTTTCCTTTAAAAAAATGAAAATTACGTATTATCTGTACGTGTTTAATCTACCCCTGTCACTAATATGCATAGAAATATGTATATAAAAGTGAATTTAGAATTTTTAGATGGTGTGTGCCTTTCAAATAATGTTCAATACATGTCACGTGATAGAGAAACATTTTTCTCATTATTTGGTTCTCCATCGATCGAGCGTGATTCTTGTTTCATACGTACAAAAGCGGATAATTCGATAAACCTTTCTTCCTCTGTGTATCATATACCAGGCGAAAGTTTCAAACAAGAAAAAAAGTATTTAGGCATAATTTTATATTACAATAAAACAAAAAATAAAGAAATTACTATTGATAAATTTATTGCTACTCCAGAATGCACAGTAGAGCTACCGGAGATTATTTGTGTGTTTATTCCACAATATATTTATCATGGCTTCTACAAAAGCGTCAGTGGTTGATATTATATTGATATTGGAACACGTATTGATATTGGAACACGCATTGATGTTGGAAATTAGAATCTATTTATAATTATTATATATTTTTCATATCACCAAGGAGATTAAGTGCTTTATTATAATTGGAAAGTCAGTTGTTATGAGAATTACAAGCTAGTTAAGGTTGAATTAATAGCTGAATTATTACCTACATAAATAAATTTTGTGACTTTTCAAAGGAAATTATTCTTGACAGCCTTTAAGGAAGGGATTTGTTGTTTTTTATTGATATATTTTAATTCTATTTTTAAAATTTCTCTTGTATCTGTTTGGTGTTACTGCAACTAGGAACTTGAGTAAATACAAAACTTTGGCATTCCATTTACAGATGATCTTCGTTCAGAGAGCGATGAGAAAGAAATATATATATATATATATATGATGGTAATAAAACAAATTTCCCCTCGAAAATGAAATAAAAATTAAAAACATTTCCAAAGTTTTTATATACGCGAAACACAAAACTGTTATTTAAATGTAAACATTATATTTGTAATGAAGAATTTTTCGTACAGTGTAAATATAGCTTGTCATTATTTTCAATATCTGCTTTTAATAATGAGCACATTTTTTTCTTTCTTCACAAATGTAACATATAGTAATGTGTACTTAAATTATATCAAATTTTAATAAACGCAAATTTTTGTCCTTATAGATTAATCAAATTTGTAAATAAATATTTAGAATAAAAAAATTAGAAATATATTGAAATAATATTCATTCAATATTTGTATATGGGGGGGGGACATTTATTGAAAAGATTTAATAGAATACGATTTATTAGGAAAGAGAGAATTATGTTCTTGTTATTGGGAACTGTATATACTTGTTGTAATATCATATCGAATCTGAATACACATATATGCAAAAGTGTTTGTAACTTCGTAACACCCTATCTTTTTTAATGGAAGATGACGATAATTAATTAAACTGAATATGTATTCCTTTGTATTTATTATTATTTATTTTTATTTATTTTTTATTATTTTTTTATTATTTTTTATTGTATTTTTTAATATTTAAGTAAAATATTGTAATTTCTATCATAAAAATTGCTTATGGAATCCATATTTATGAATTTGGAATATTCAGTGTAAGTGTAGGAAAAATTTAAAGATGCTTATTTACACACACAAAAAAAATAAAAAATTATTCTTCAGTTATTCATTTATTTTTTATTCCGAACTGTATTATCACCATTTTCATAAATTTAATGGTATTTAGAGATTAGCCCAGTGACTACTAAATTGGTAATGAATTTATCAGAAATGCATACTGGGTCTATCTCTATGAAGACTAAATGCTCTAAAAAGATTGGACAAGATACAGAGATGCGAGTTTACACTAAAAGAAAATTTTAAAAATAAATCATTTCTACTGTTATTTATGTGTTTTGTATAAAAAATCTCGAAATTTCTTTATTCGAACATTTCATGTATTATTTTCAAAAATTTTTAACACATTATTAATGAAAAGTAAAATGATGATTTTTTTAATAATAAGGAATTGCTTATTAAATTTTAACAAAGATAAAAGAGACTTTCAGCATTTTCAGTATTCCTCAAAGATAACTATATAACAGTGCTCTGATTTTATTTTCCACCTTTTGATCTAATCATGGATTAGTTTCTGTATTATAAACATATTTACAAACTTATTATTGCAATACAAAATATCTAATAAAATAAGATCAAAATTACTTAAAAACGCTTTTAATCGCAAAAGAATTATTAAGGTATAAAAACATAAAAAAAAATATTGAATTGCTTAAATAGATTTCAGTGACAAACATAACATAACTCCAAATCTGAATGTAATTTCTTTCCAGGGCTTGAAATTTTGACAATAAAAACAGAAAACACTCAACTACGTCCCACTGAACCAAACTGGAATAACAGTATTGAACATAAAATAACGTTAAGAATATGAAATGTAATTATTGTTTTGAACTTAGAATAAAGCTAAATATTTGTAATAATATTACATATTTTAATTTTTAAGAATTTTAGGGGGAAATATAGAAATATTGGTTTTTATCACAGATAAAATGTAAATATTTGAAATATATTTTTTTAACCTTTCAATTATATATAATTAATTAAATAATGGCACTTTGGATAAATTAAAAGAACAAATATTCAATATTCTACTCTACATGGAATTGAATTTGTTTTAAAAAAAAATATACAAATAATTTTTATACAGATTATTTTTTTAAAATTAAAGTACTTACTAGGAAAGATCAGGAATGAAAATGTTATAAATGTCCTCGCAAACATTTGAAATTGAGATACAAACTGTGCTGTTCTTTTTTTCACTCTCCATCGTAAGTCAGTGATTTATATCGTAAGCTGTTCTACACTGAAATTAGTTTTCCAACTCTAATCTTTTTAACTAATTCATTGAATGGAATCTGTTAGCCAATTTTAATTCATCACAGCACGGCAGATTGTAATTACAACATGTGGAGGAATTTTCTTCCATTTGCATAGCACAGACTGTTTTAAAATCGATAGATGAACAATTATTTGATAAATTTGAAACTTTCTATAAAAGAGGATTGAACCGTGCTATAAAATCAACTCAAAATGTAATGTTTCTTCACGTTATTTTAATCGCATGAGTTTTCTTATCTTTAAAAAGATGGATGCATCTTTTTACATTTTATTCGTTTTTAGTGCCATGCAGAAATGCATAATCTTAAGAACTGTTAATATTTAAATTCGTATCAACTTACTATAGTTTCGAAATTTTTCAGAAAAAAATTGTAAATAATTTCGCATTTTTTGGAAAAACATTTTTAAAAAAATATATTTTTGAATTTTTTTTAAAAAGAATTTAAGATGCTAACAATTAATTCACAACGAAAATTAACATTTTCTCAGGATATTTGCTCTTAAACTGAATTATCTTGTACTATCAAATACGTTTTTATACGCTCCTCTTTTTTGATCGTTTTTTAGGTGGTATATAAAAAAAGTCACTGTCTTGGAATTAATATCAATAAAGGAATAAAAGCCATTTTCTCTCAATCGATACCAATTCTTTAAGAACATTAAATTTCTAAAATGTGTTTCGATATTGTGCAACTGGTTACCGTGTTATATAGAAGTGACTAACAAAACAAGCATCGTCGCGAAAACTAATCTCTGAATGCACTGTATTACCCAAAATATCATCTCTGAACAATTTCGAAGTAACATATTTTGAAGGACGAAAGGGATTTTGAGTCTTTTATCGCATTCTTGATTGCGAAGCTTAATTTTTACATACATTTTGAAAATTTCCAACATGTAATATTTAATCTAAAAGCAAATAAAACATTCAAAAATATTCTAGTGTATTAATTAATTGTTGCCTTGTATAAAAAGTCAATTTCTGGCTACTTTGTGAAGTTCTGAATTATTTGCAATATCGGAAGTTTTTATGCAGTCTCTAATTACCAAATTAAATGTTTTTCAATGTTTTACATCTAGTATATTTTATATTTACTTACGAAGTTTCAAAAACTTTTTATGTCTTTTTTTATAACGCGTCCCTGTACCCCTCACAAAAATAGATTTGAATGTACTATTTAATCATAATTAGAGGAATAATTCTGTGAATCGGGCGACTTTCTTGCATAAAGTAATGAATGTTTATGAGTATCGTAAGTAAACATCATAAAAAAGATTAAATTAATGTCTGATATCTTTGTCTGCTATTCAGATATTACAAATAGATTTTGTATCACATAAAGTAAGCAATGTTTCGATGAAATAAATTGATTACATTCTACACATAACCATCAAATGTGGAATTACCTATACATAAATAGGAATTTTTTAATCAATAATATAGATTATCAAATTGATTTTGGTAAGAAGCGAGCCACAAAATGTTGTTATACTAAATTATGTTACGATTGCTCCAACGAATATTTTTGCCATATTAACTTCCATTTATCTTTATATCTATTTTCATTGAATCAAAGTTTTAATTCAAATAAATTTTAAAATTTATGATTGCAATTTTCAATTAATTAATATTATCTTTATGCAAATATTGTGATCTACATAAATGATTGTTTACTAAAAAGATTCATAGAAATTCAATCATTAGAATTATTCATAGTGTAGAGAATAATCTCTAAAACTTCCTAAATATTACCACAGAGGATTAAGTAGATTTTGAGAAAAGTATACCAGAATCCTAAAAAGCACATTTTGAGAAAAGTATACCAGAATCCTAAAAAGCACATTTTGAGAAAAATACAAGTACAGTATTGCTCACTTTAGCGTGTAACAAATTTAATTAAGTATCAATTGAGTTTGCAAAATTCAATTTTCCGCTTTCTCTTAGTGAAATTCTTATCAATAATACATATTTGAAACCAGCGAAACGAGCTCAATCTTTCAACATAAAAAAGGCATTCGAATGTCTCTGTTATCTATCCAAAAGGGATACTTCATAATTAGTTTAGTTTTTATTAACGTCGCACTAGAAGCAACACGAGGACTATTGGCGACGGACTTCGTAATTTTGAACCACGGTCAAGTGACGACAACGACACCCGAGCTGGAACCCCATCTCCTAACATCCACACCACGCCATGGGAGGAGTTTGGGCCCCGAACAGATTTAACGTGCATCAGCCATGGCTACACGGCGTGTCTTTGGCGGCCAAGGATCGAACCCGCGACTGAACGAAAACCGCCGGCCGCTATTCCACGACCTTGACCACTAGGCTACCGTGGCCCGTCATACTTCGTAATGAAATTCAGTGAGCTGAAAAACAAAGCAACAATCTGATAGCTTTATGTAATTTTTATTTTGTATGGTTATGTAAATTATATGTTGAAACTATTCTTTTACATTTATTACAAAGAACCCTTTTTAAAAAAATATTTGTAGATGTGTGTGAACTCACATCCCGGTTTTAAAATGAAAAATTACTTATTTATATATTCAATTTTTATTTCTTTCTTCTTATTCTATTAGTATTATTACATTTGAAATATTTTGAGAGCTAATTTTATTTTTAACTAAGAAACAAACAATTGTTTATAAAAGTACAGAAAAATATTGTTACATAACTTAAGAATATTTTTGCATAACTTAAACCTTCTCATGTTAAAATTTAACGAATATTTATTCTGGACCTTTAACAAAACCTTATGACAATCGGACATTCTAAGAAATATTTATATGAATTTAGAAATAAAGTTGCATTTAGTTTATTTTTATACAAGTATAAATATCACCTTATGATCCATGATAAAAAAATTTAAAAAATTAATAAATGAAAAAAAGACGAATAAAAATATTATATATTAGATGGAAATTATACAAGTTTCAGAACGTCAGAGTACTGACAAAACATTACTGAAAAATTGTTTGACCTGCCTCATTCCATAATTTCTGTCTTACTCAATAGTAATTCTTGAATAATGTTTGGAATTTGTATATTTAAGTGCTCATGTGAATTGAAGTGATGTACTATATTAAATTTTTTAAGTAGATTTAGTGTTTAAATCTGCAACGAATTGGACCGCACATTTTGCAACTGTTTACACTGGTATCTATGAAAATATGTTATGTGTAACATAATAGTATAGAAGTACGTAACATAAGTAAAATATTAGCACGCAGCCAACGTTACAATAATTTGAATGCAGCCAAATTAGCATGCAACTGTTGGAATTCCGTCAGTAATTGCGCTCAAACACGGAAGTAGATATTATAAAGAAATATCGTATTCTTATACTTTCAAGAAATTAATTACATGCAAATCTTTATAACATCCGATTAATTTATCTTCACACAAACAAGGTTTAATAAATCAATTTTAAATGAGTAAATTATTCTTATAGGAGATAAACTGAATTTATCAGAACTAAAGTTGTGCTCTTTAGAAGCATAGCAGGCTTTTGTGACGGATCATAATATTAAGCCAAAGTGATATGTCTAGAACGATATATGAACCAATATGTATTGTCACGTTACAGCATAAAAGAATAGTGAAGCTTTCAAGTGGTCGCTTTACTGGAATGAAGGTTCATTTTTGATAAAGCTGCTCCAAATATTCCTTAATTTATGAGAGAAAAAATTGTGCATTTGTGAACTGAACTAGAAGGAAGAGACAACCCCAGTTTCAGCCACAGGCCAATTTTTAACACGTTAAAGTTACGTGGTCCATACTATACGCAGTTAGCGGCATAACTTTTCCTTTTCTTAATTTAACCTTCGTTACAAGAATACTGTTCCTTGTAATTTGCATCATAGTCCTTATATCGTTTATAATGATTGTTTATGCTACATAGCTGTGTTATACTCATATTGTTATATATCAAGCAGCGTATTTTATCTTTAACTTCATGATAAAAAATTTATGAATTATTAATTTTTTGAAATACAAATGCTCATTAGCAATTTTTTGCTTAAATTACAATTGATTAGATTCGATAAAGATCTACTAAATACAAATACCGATATTACATATATAATTGGTTTACTCAAAATAATAAAAAAAGGTTAAAAAATCAAT
>BMAW01096710.1:49814-111469 GCA_019974015.1 Nephila pilipes | reverse complement strand
AAAAAATTGCTATGAGTATTTGTATTTCAGGAGTGATAATTCGATGAAATTTTTTATCATGAGTTAAAGATAAATCGTCTGCTTGATATACTAACAATAACCATATATACACAATAGTAGCTATAAGACAACGTCATTATAAACTTGATAATGGACTATGATGCAAAAATTACAAGGAACAGTATTCTTGTAACGAAGGTTAAAATTCAAAGGAAAAATTAGCCGCTTAACTAGCGTATGAAGTCGGACCACGTAACTTTACATTTAGTGTTAACAGAACTGGGCTTTCTAACTGTCCCCTTCTAGTTCAGTTCACAGATGCACATTTTTCTCTCATAAATTAAGGAATATTTAAGACTCAGCTTATCAAAATGAGCCTTCATTCCAAGTAAAGCGACCATGAAAACTCACTCATTCTTTTATGCTGTAACGTGACAATACATATTGGTTTTACTCAAAATAATAAGGTTAAAAATCAGCCTCACCAAACATTAACTTACAGACTGGAAGGATTCACTTCAGTAAATCAGTATAACGTATACAAATTATTTACATACTTGTTCTCACATTAGACCGATACCTAAGACTTATAAGCGTGAAAGTGAATCATCTCTTTTTCATCCTGTTGAAGCCTATAGAACAGGTAATGAGTTTTATTTAATTAGTCTGAATGCAAGAATTTAGATATGCAACATGATTGCTAAATTTTAACAGATTTGTGTTAGCACATGTTGTATTTGTCCGTGAATGTATGCCTCATCATTATGAGATAAAAAATTAGAAAGTTCTTATTTTGTTCGGGAACTTGCCAAAATGACAATAACCTGACGCGAATTTGTTGGCAAAGATTAACTGACCGCGGTTGCTAAACATGGGTTGGCTTTCGGTCGGTTTTTGTGCTCTATCGGTGAAACGTGCTCGACCTTGCATCCGTCGACAATCTCATAAACCTGACCGAAGTAATGGCGGAAAAGAAGAATAAGAATGTTGTCATGCAGAAACCGGTTCAAACCAGATCCCCATCACTCAAAATCGCTTGATTTTCTCAGTGGTGCGTTAATAAACTGTCACATACTGCAATATGTATGTTGTTTTAGTGTTAAGAATGATAGTATATTTTTAAAATAAGGCCGGGTTCCATGATATAATACAATATTTTAAACATGTATAAAATCTGCAAAAAAGATGCCAAACCTAATGACAGCATTGCTGGGCGATAACGTCTTTACAACGGTTTGAAATAATGCCTTTGTTTCAGATCTTTAAAATGTTTCAATGGCTGGTGACAAAAAAATAATAATTAATGTTGTGACTTATATAAAAGATTTCAAAAGAATAATAAAAGATATTCTTTTCTTTTTACAAATTGGAATGCTTCGTCGGGGAGGCTGTTACAGGATCATTAATCAGGTTGTAAAATACAATACACGCACACACACACACACACACACACACACACGCATGTATATATATATATGTAACATGTATATGTAATATATATATATATACTGCCTATATATATATATATATATGTATATATATATATATAATTGTATATCTATTAAACATAAATATCTGACGGTATTAATAATTGTATGACATGATGTGCTAACTTAGAATTTGTAGCAAGAATAAATTTTATATAATGAATATTTTTACTCTTTGATAAGCAGGGGTTGAGTAATTTTATAAGAAGTAAAATTAGCAAATGCGTGACAGCTTAAATTACAATTGATTAGATTCGATAAAGATCTACTAAATACAAATGCCGACATTACATAAATAATTGGTTTACTCAAAATAATAAAAAAAAAAAGGTTAAGAAATTAATATCTCTTTTAAACATTAACTTACCAGACACAGAAGGATTCTGCCTAAATTAATCAGTATAACGTAAACAAACTTATTTATCTTGTTCTCTGTTAGACGAATGCTTAAGACTTATGGCGTGAAAGGTATTGAATCATCTCTTTTCCCATCCTGCTGAAGTCTGGAGCCTCCTTAGGTAATGATTTTGTTTAATCAGTCTGGATTCGAAATTTGAATATGCAACATGGTGCTAAAATCTTATTAGATTTGTGTTTACTTTTATGTTTGTATTGGTCCGTGGTGTACCTCGTCATTGAAAAGTGTGAATAAAAATTAGAAAGTTTCCTTATTTTGTTCTGGGAACTTTTATAAAACAACCATGTTTTCGAAACCGCGAATTTATTGTAAAGATGTGATCGCGGTTTCCTAAATACATGATTGTGGACTTCCGGTCAGTTTTGTACTCTATCAAGTAGTGGGCTCGATCCCCAATGCCAGCCGTCGTGTAGCGGAGCTGATGCTCCTTAAATCTGGTAGAGGCGTGGCATGAAAGTTTGAAGAGGGAGGTACTAAATCATGTGTTGTCTTCATTACATGACCGTGGTTCAAAATTACGAGGTCCATCACCCAAAGTCCTTGAGTTCTTTCTCAGTGGGACGTTAATAAACAATCACATACGCAATATATATGATGTTGTATTATGTTGTTTCAATTAATTTATAATGATATAATTTTTAAATAAACATTGTATATACTAACTGGTTTCCACTTGATAAATACAATGTTTAAAACTATAATATTATAAATCTTACAAAAAGTTCCAAATTTGTGAAAATATTTTGTAGACTTAAGATTCTGTAGCTTGAATGCTGATTTATAAGATAACGTCTTCCGAATTGTTGAGTTTAAATAATGCCTTATTTTAAGATCTTTAAAATGTTATTGAAGCAATTAAAATAAAAAATATATAATTTTATAGTATTTGAGGCTTATATCAAGATTTCAAAAAGAATGTAAATATAACTATTTCTATTTTACAAGTACCAAAATGCTTCGTCGAGGCTGTTACAGGATCATTAATGGATTGTAAAATACAATACACACACACACACATATATATATATATATATCTGACATTGATAATAATTATCACATGATGTGCTGCTTAAATTTGTAGCAAAATAAATTTTATACAAAGAATATTTTACTCTTTGATAACGGAAGTTGAAGTAATTTTATAAAAGTAAATTTGAAGTTAACTAGATCTAATTGATTTTTCTACAGCAACCGAAGTTTATTGGGAGTATCAATATCGTTATTTCTTCCTTATGTGATGAAACATTAGAATACCTAATTCGTAAATACTTTTTAACTATATATATACGATTTAGTGCTCAAATTCAAAATTGGAAAAAAAGATTTTGGTAAAAAGAAACGTCATCTGTTAAAACCGTGAAAGGTAGTTATAAAATCATGATAAAAATTTATTTTCTTTCCTTCTAATTTAAAATTTTATTTTAGAATTGGTTTTACTTGATAAAGTACGTTTAACTTTATTTTTCTTTAAAAGAAAATATACATTTCCTTTTAATAGACGAAATAAATATTTATGACTACTAAAATATGAATAAGCCATTATAACAAGTAACAATTTCTGAACTAAAACGTCAAGCTGTTTTACTATGAACGAAATTACAAACACTTTATACTAAAAGAAAAAATGTACCAATCAAATATGCAAAGAGAAAAAATAGTTGATAGACTGAATGATAGAATCTAATCTTGAAAATTTTGAAATCGTTGTATATTGAGTAGAAATTATAGGCTTTTTTCACATAATTTTAATTCTTTATTTTTAAAAATAAGTTAGAATAAAAAACAAAACACGCGTTAGAAATCGATGATGTCACCTTGTAGTAACGTTGGAGCTTCTGGAAATAATTTTAGTTTGATTCTCGGTCTTCATATATCCTCTTCATTTTATATCATAGGTTGAGCAAAAATATGGCCTCCATATACAAATGGATATTCTTTTTGTTCCACTCTTCCGCCATTTTCCCTTTGACACCAGCTTCTAATTCAAAAATTTTCAACGTATTTATTCTTTTACTCAATGCAGTGTTTTCCGTTTTTCACTTCTCGACATTATTGTCTATAGCCAGTTATTCTTATCAGAAAAGCGCATTTCTGTCTCTGTCAATGATATCAATAGCCATCGTTAATATTATTCACCGTTATACCCTTTTTAAGAGAATGAATCAGGTGAAGAGAACAATCAAGTTTCTCAGAAGTCTCAAATGCGGTAAAAGATCAGAAAATTTATCATGGCTGAATCTAACTATTATTATGAGTATATTGCTTCAAATTATCACGTGTATATACAACTTATTTATAAGTAAAGTAAGTAAGGAGATTTCCTATTATTTCTTTGGATATTCTTTCCAAGAACAATTATACAATGAGATGCTATCTACCCTTTATGAAGTGCACTTTCTTATATTTTGTTCAATGCCGGTGATGTCTTTTGGATTTCTTTATACTACTGTTTGTCATGACACAAGATGCATTATAAAGTGTTTTATCGCCTCTTTGCAAACGGGAAACTCATTAAATTATGAAAACCTATTACACAAATACTCTGTAATCAAAACAGTAGTTAATGAGTTTGACAACACAACTGGTTTTCTAGTGTTCACAACTCTTATTTACAACTCTTGTTTTTTGTGCTTTTCAATGTATATTACTCTAGAACGAACTTTGTTTAAGTTTCCAATTTCAACGCATATATCTTTCTTAATTAGTTTTGTTATATTTATAATTATGACGTCATCAGCGTCATTGGTTGCTGAAGATTCTGCTGAAGTTAGTGTTATTGCTTTAACTATGCCAGAAAATGGAAAATCGAATTTCAACCACCAACGATTCATTACTTTAGCTGAAAAGGAAATAACTTTGACGGTTTGGAAGATCACACCTATAAGAAGAAGTTTTATTTTCGGTATAATAGGGATACTTTTATCGTATACTTTAATGTTTCATACATTGAGTCCAACGTAAAGGACTTCGTAGAAATGCATTATGCTTTAAATCAAAATGTATTTCTTCGAAATGAATTTGTAAATATCTAGAAATTATTACAGAGAACTCAAAGTAATGGCATTTTTTTTAAATGAGAAATTTTTTTACCTCTTTTGATTGAGAAATAAACGAGAATTAAAAAATTATGTATCAGGAAAAATTAATCTCTTTAGATTTATGCACGTTAAATAGAATATATTCAAAATGTATTCACCTACTTTGTATTAATTGTATTGCATTAGTCTGTATTTTACATGCATTTTTAAATAGTTGAAATGAGCATAAGTTTGTTGATTTATTTATGAATACTTTGAAAATTATATAACTTTGAACCTTATTTTTAATTAAAGATTTACTAATAAGTATTTTGATACATTGATATTTGTTGATTGTTTGATGATTTTTTGATATTTTTGGATCATTGATCAAACTTTAAAGAATTTAGTCTTCATTCAGTCTCATATGTAAAAAAAATAACAAGAAAATTTTAAAATTAAATATAACTCATCAGAATAAGTTGGACTTAAAACTATTATTTAGAAACATAGAAAGTATTATAAATTAACATGTACGTCAGTTATTGCTGAAACAATGATTACGGTCGAAAAAGAGGCTTTGAAACTGAAATCATTTGTGAATTTGATTGGATCTATGTCAAATTTTTTTCTAAAAGTGCTTCTTGATCCTATGAGATTACAATGTGAATAACGTTTTGATTTTAAATGATGTCATCCCCTGAAATATTTTGATCATATAAACCATCTACAGTATTTATAAATTTGGGGGCATGTGAGATATCTTATGAATATTTAAAACGGTGAACAGTAAATTTGTTAATCTATGGGTTTTTTTGAGTTTGACGAATGAGATGGATTAGATATATATCAATTTAATTGGACTATGAAATGAGGAATGAATACTATAAATATTTACAAACATGTTTATATTATTTAGATTAAATAATATTTAACTATTATAGACCACCATCATATCTTTCTTATTTGTGCGTTCGCACATCGTGCCCCCTGTGATAGTCGTCATTTTGCGTCGAGTTGTAGTCGTCGACGAGACTTGGATTCATCATCATACACTGAAAATCAGTCAACAATCGTAACAATGGGTTGCTTCCAGTGAATCTGTTCCAAAGAATTCGATCTTATCGGCCAAAAGGTTTACAGCGACTATATTTTGGAACAAGAAAGACGTCATGATTTTTTTAAAATAGGAGAAAGACCAATGGAAAACAATACAATGAAATACTCCATTCCCATTTCCTATTTCTGACAGAGTTACTTTTTGAGCTGCCTTAACATTGTGGATGTTGGTACGAAATGCGAGAAGAATTGAGAACGCGACTACTTTCAGGCAATTTTGATTGGATTCCATATTTTTTAGCCATGAATCTGATTTCTATAAATATTCAAATTAAGAAACTTTCAACCAATTCTACTTGAGTCTATAGTAGTATACGAGCATTTTAAATTGTAACACTTGGAAATAAAAATATGGGCAGAATACATCAACTACACATTCTTTTCTGAATCACAATCCAGAAGCATTTGCATCGAAATTTCACCGAATTTATTGACGCAAAACAGTAAGTTGTGACGTTTTTCAATCATTATTTAACTATACCGTCATTCTTAAGTTTAATTTACCGTTTAATAACATTCCAATTGAAGATATGTAAGAGCAAGACAAAACGCATTATTAACTACTAAAATACCGATAAGATCACTTTCTCTCTCGAAACTATCTTAACTCAATCAGTCATGATTTATATTTTAATAATAAAGTCTTAGCTTACCAAGTCACTTGTTCTAATTGAAACATTTCTTAACATTCCGGTGACATAAAAGTAAATTTAAGACCAGTGATTATAGACGAAAAGGCTTAAAGTAATTATATGATTTTCACTGTACTAATTTATTATTTAAACTTTTAATATGAATATAAGATCTTAAAAGTAAGAAAAAGCGTTCATGGGTTAAAATATATAGAAAGAATGTCATCTTTTTCATTTATTACATAGCTTTATATTACATATTTAATATTTATTTAGACAAAATATCAAACTTGAAAAAAACTAGAAAACTTTTTTTGATGTTCAAAAACTTATTCTATTCAAAGATGTCAAATAGAAAATGTGAATTAAGAATTTTCCCGTAGTACCAATTATGAAACTTCTCCAAAAAGCCAATATTTTCCGAACTGTTAAGTACGTTTCTTGTTTGCAACAACATAATTTATTAGTACTTTTTTGAGACAATCTCATTCAATTACGCTTCCGATTTTTCAAAAACAAGAAAAGCACAGTTTGTCACCATAAAGAGTAATTCGAGATAAAAACCAGCGTTTTTATATGGTGGCAAAGTTTGTTAAAGAAAACAATGCAAACATTAGTTAAAACTAAATATTGCATTGTTGTGCAAGTAAGAATTGTTCCCAAAATTTCAGAGCACTAGCTTGATGGGAAGTTAGTTAAATTAATGATAGAAAATTTGATGACACACTGAAACACACACAGACAGACACACTCCTAGTGAAATACATAAAAACGTTAAAACTAACTAAAATTAATTAACTCATCCGGTAAATTAAATGGTTGGAATGCAATTTAATTCAACCACCCTTGTCGACAAGAATTATTTGGCGGTATTTTACCAAATGTGGCTTCCCTGGTCCGTTTTACGGACTTAACGTTCAGCCAAAAAAAATCGCTAAGTTTGGTGCAAATTTTTGAAATCGTGCCAAGTTGTTGGGCTAAACTGCATTATTAAAGAAAATATTAGTTAAAACTTGTTCCAAATGTCTAAATATTGCATTGTTAGGCAAGTAAGAACGATTCCAAAATTTTCAGAGCTCTAGCTTGAGGGGAAGTTGGTTAAATTAATGATCGAAAATTTGATGACACACACACACCAAGAGAAATACATAAAAACATTTTAATAAAAACATCAGAGAGTTTATAAGACTACAAGCCATCATTTCCAGCGAAGCAGTTTTTGATTGGAGAATATATGAAATTGAAGAATAAATAAAGTGTTAGATGAATCAATAAAAAGAAGAGCTCGTCATCTACGAAACTCAAAACCTTTTTTACACTCTTATAAGATTTCACAAACTGATCATAACTCACTCAGGTAATTCAGACTTTCGCTTTCAAATGCAATGAATAGATCACTTTAACTGACAGCATATCATGGATTAATAATAAGTAAACGTATTTAACGAACTATTAAAAAATAGCAATTATTTGAGAAAAAATTCCAAACCTGGGGTTTTGTAAATATTTTACAAAGTGGAAGATATAAATAATAGAAATATCACATTATATATGTTAAAATTAAAAATTAAGTAAACACGAAAACACACGAGTAGATTCATTGCTTAATTCCATGGGGTTTTTTTTAGTATCACAAAGCAAACAATTTTGGAAGAATTTTTTTTAACAAGAATGGGCTATTAAAAAAATTAAAAACCATTTCATCTCCCAATGTTGTATTTTGTCAAAAATGTGAGCTTTTATTCCTGTGCTTAAAATCACCGGGAAAATAATTACATACAACTATTCTCAATTAAGATCCTCAAAAATGTGTTTCTTTTTGCGCTTTAATTAGTGAAAAAAAAGGAATTCAAATATCTCTCCTTAAAAATTGAATTGTATAATCAGCACTTTCTTTTCTGCTCTCTCTCTCTGTGTATAAGAGGAATATAAAAGAAAAAACAATTATGATAGAATGTCTTAAAATTAAATACGATAATCTGGTTACTCAACATAAATACAGCGAGAAAAAAATTTTAAGATAAAAAAATTTGTTAGTGAGAATTATAACGTAAGAATTTATGATTTGTAATTAAGTATTACAATTTGAAAGAGAGATTTATTTTTTCAATGGCGTTGACCTTCATTGGTTATTAAAAATAGTAAATTAAGATCTTCAGTTTTTATATGTTATGTCTGAAATTACTATTACTATAATTAAATTTGAAATTTGAACTTTATTTACACAATACATGATATTTTATTAATGCAATTGCCTTAAAGTAAAGGTACAACAAAATGAATAAAAATACTTTGAGCCTATCTCTGTGTAATACATATAGTGAGTGAAATATTTTTTATTGATACAAGTGAAAATAAGAAAAAAATGCAGAAATGGATAAGAACGTTTAGTGCACCACTGCAAATTTTTTTTTTATCAATGATTGTATTGAATGATTTTTCTCAAAATGTTGTTAATAGTGAAGAATATCAGTAAACATAAATGAAAAATGAACAAGAAAGAATCGATTTCCATTGTTTTCTGACCTCTATAAAAGTGAAAAAAACTTCCATCAGATTTCTCAAAGAGAATAAATGGGAATAATAAGATAGCAAATAATTAAATACAGAAAAATAATTCAGGTTTGTTTGTTAAATGCAAGTGTGCTTAGAACTTATTATAGTTCTCTTGTTTTAGATGGAAATTAATGGTCTTTCGGGGAACGGATAATAACCGCAAACGGGTGTGGGGGCATCTTGATGAATGATACAATTCACCTAAGCTGTCTTGCGACACATTGCTCGCACATAAAACGTAATGGCCTGCCGAGGGCATAGCATATGATAGCCTATCTACTCTGATTGTGGTACGTGGAACCTCAACAGGCCAATATTATGTGGATGACATTTTTCAAACCTATGTAAGACCTTTCCTAAATGGTCTACCAGGGACAAATTTTCTGCAAGAGATTGCTGGTCCACATACAGCTCTAGAAGCTCAAAACTTTCTGTTGTTCAGACACTTCCATGGCAAATTCGCTAATAGTACTCTTTCCCTATAGAGCATTTCTGGCACCAGCAGAAACGCCGGATTCTTCTCTGTCACTCTGTACGTAATTTGGAGGTGGATGATCAAGAGTTATAGGCCTATTTGTCTCAGGACAACATCCGATGTCTAATATAATCAATGACGGACCATGTGGCGGCATATCTTGCAGCTGGAGGTAGTCCGATACGCTATAGAGGTTTCACTATACGAGTGTTTGTCGAATTGTACGCTCTAAATTACTTTAATTTTTTTTTTAAAGTTCCTGAGTGTAAATATTGTTTTTGTTTTATTTAAAAATTTAACTTTAAGCTTTTTTAGATAAAAAAAATATCTTAATCTCTGAAAATTAAATAACTAAAATAGTTTTGTTTCTGAAATGAAATATGAATGAAATGATTACATTTATAATATTAAAAAAATACCATTTATAAACAAGAATTTTGTTTCTTGTCCCGTACACCCATTACTATCAAAAGATATTTATTCCATGTATAAAACATCCATAATATTTTCTTTTTGCTATGGAATGGAAATCTATATGAAAGTGCATGGTGATTTGAATTGGATTATCATTTTATCACCTATCCCTATAGCATTGTCAACAAATTAAAACAAAGAAGTTTACTGTTGAGAAACGCCTTTAGGAAAATCGAAAGCGTAATTATGTTGAAAAATGTTTATATAAGAATGTTTAATGAGCAATAATATCATAATGCGAACATCATGAATAATACTTCTGTTATGAGCGGTTTTTGTAAGCAGTTTTTATTTAAAATAACGTTATACTCAATATGTAAAGCACAAAATAAAATGCTAAAAATACCTATATTTTATGATTAATTATCATGAATCCTCCTCGTTGGATTATCCTTGCTTTTATTCTTTATTATGAATCGGTACATCATATAGTAAGACCTCATCTGATGCATCTCGATTAACGCTGATTCGCTATAACGCAGTCTATTAATTTTGATAATTTTCATTTATGTGTTTATTTGCCAATCCCTATGCTTCTTATTAGTTTTTTTTAATTTAATTTACGAAGTGAGTCCATCAATCTTATAGAAGAAGAAGCACTGAAGAAAAATGAATGTTGAATATATTTATAAAAAATATTTGGAAATAATTTTGTGTATGTGTATATTATTGATATTGAAGCAATTGTTAAAAGTAGACAAGCCTGCAAGTTACTATCTGTCAGAGGACATCTTTATTTGCTCTTATTGATCTTCAAACAAGAAAACATTTGCCCACAAATATATGTAGACCCAAATATAGAATACACATTTTCCAGTAAATATCTTCATACATGAACACTTGTACAAGTTAACTAATGCCACAGAATTAAACATTTCTTTCACAATGAGATCTCAGTGATGTCAAAAAGTTTAAGTTGCAACTCTTCAGGTGTTTGTGAATATTATCAGAAATGGGGTAAGGGGGCGAATTAAATTGAGGTTCATTTCTTAAAAAGAAATCCGGAAATCTTATAGCGCCGATCTCCGAAACACTACAAATAATTCCTACTCTTAACAGAAGCACTTTCAGGTTCTTTTGACTTTTCTAATAGAAGGAAAGGATAAAAATTGCCTTCTCCTGTTTGCCTTGCAAATAGATATAGTTTTATTTTATGTAATGTTTGGCAAGGAAAAGACATTTCAGTTAAATACGGACTATTTTGGTTGTCTTGGAAGGTCACAAAAAACTCTTAGAGGACCACTATTTGCCCAGCTCAGGGTTAGACAATAGAGCTACTAACATCATTCATGTAGGCCGCGCTGGTCAAGTGTTATTGGCGCACCGCGTTCATTAATAGTGAAACAATATCCACGCCGGCATTGCGTTTTGGAGTGCTGAATAAAATTGTAACTTGCGTGCTTGAATAATCAACATTAATATATGAAAAAAAAATTAAAAAATGTATTCATTGAAACAATCGTTATAACTTAAAAATAATAAATAATTAAAAGTAGAATTTGTTCATATTTGGATGCGTATAACTTTTTGTTATTTACTAAATTAAAATGACTTCTCTTAAACTGTACAAGCAAATAAAAGTTCTTGGGGAAAAAACTAAAATTGAAATTGCGAGTTTATACGTTATCGGTTCTTCCTCATCTAAATAACTTTTATTCTTGACACGTAGAACGTGATAAATAAATGTTGTTTAGATAGAGAAGAGTCGATAACTGATAAACGGGCAATTTTAAGTACAGTTGTTTTTTATATTAGTCAGCAAATTTCTTCCGAAAATTATTATTTGCTTCTACAGGTTAAATGAAAGGTTATTAATCATATTTACCATCTGATTATTTTACATGGTAATGAAGAATTGATTGACGTGTTTTGCTCTTAATTCTGTTTATTTATTTAAAATGATTGGTTAAAGATTTGTTTTTCTCTGTAAATTAAGTTTCTGATGTCAGCTATTTCAGAGATAAAGTATCCTGTTCCAGATATTTGAATATTAGATTTCCCTTCTTTTAATATTTATGACGCAGCTAAATATGTTTTCAAAATTGGCAAATTGCATTTAGCGACCGCTGACATTTAAAATAGTTTAAAAAACTGTTACACTGCTTTATGATAAATGAATAAAGTGATTCGGGTAAGAAAAACTGTAGCTCGAAATATAATAAAAAATTCAATTTAAATTCATTTGTTGTAATAAAAATAAATTCTTTAGAATGAAATGTTTCTATTTAAAATAAAAACCATTGTACAATCACATTATAGTTTATTTCTTATAGTGAAAAAGCAAAATGTAACATTAACATCGGATCATAAGAAATTTGCTTTAGAAATCGTATTGAAATAGAGTGACTGAAATTGGCAACATTTATTTTAAAAAAACATGGTTTTATGTTAGCGCTTTCCAAGTTTTTTAATCTAAAGTCCGTGAAAAATGAGTTTTTAAAATCCTATTAAGAGAAAATTTCGGTCGATTTAATTATTTATTGCATTCATATTTACTATAATTTCACTGTAATATATATTTATATAATTATTTTTATGATTAATATATATCCAGATAGTTAAAAACTTTCTCCTAGTGATAGAATAACGGGCCTAGTGATATGTATTGAAAATTATATCACATGGGAAATTGAAAACTGATTTCCTTAAAGAAAAATCATATTTTGTTTAATTTTTCTTTTAGATGTCCCACGCTAAATTTCTTTTTTTAAAAAAAACAATTTTGGATGATGAGTTTTCGTAATTGTGATCAGAGGTTTTATTTTTTGTTTATGTACATGAATATCGCGTTGGTTTATTGCTTTGAGATGAGAATGTACGTTGGCCCCGATTTTTATCTTTCAACTCCGATGAACCATAAAGAAGACAAGAATACAGAACTAGATGAATTTATTATCAAAAAGAGTTATGTACAAACATTATTTTTTTAACATAACCACCAAGAAGATTCATACATTGTTCATATCGGAGGATCAGCTTTCTGATCCCCTCGTCGAATAATGTTGCCACCAGGGGGGTGAGATGGACCTGCACTTTGAGTAGAAGCTCTACATTGATCTAAAGGCTTAGGCCCCTAAACCATTTCTTAATTGAAGGAAGAGACGAAAATCCCCGACACTAAGTCAACAAAGGCCGAATGATTGAATACATCCTATTAAACTCCTTTAAAAGCTGTTGAATTACAGCAACACTTTCAGAGTTGGTATTGTCTTGAAGAAGGATGACTCCAGAAGTCAGAGTTCTTTAGTTTTGAATGGCTCTACTCAGTCATTCTAAAATCTTACAATAAACCACTGCATCAACAAGCAAAATTTCCTTTTCTTCTCCAAACTCCATTGTAACAGCCTTTCTGCTATTGAAAATTTGTTTGATCAGACTTGCGTCCTTGCCCCTCTTCATCTTGAACGTTTGCTCGCCCGTCCTTAAATTGCCTGATTCATATTCACGCACAAAACCATAATTCACAAAGTTCTCGCCATATACTAGGTCAGAGATGGCGAACGAATGGCACGCGACACATTATTTTGGGCACGCCACCGATCACAAAGTTACTATGAAACATTTTATGAACGAACGCGAGTGACCCTACTCTACGGAGTATTCGGGTGTGTGGCTGCGGACAGGAAGCGCACTCGTTTATTACTGTAGTTACATCGTGGCCTACAATTGCTAATGACGCATAGTTTGTTTACGCATAGCATAATAGTCAATTTCGTTGAAACAACTGTATTTTAAAGTTTATTTGTGTTATATTTAAGATTTTTAACTGTTATTTAATATGGCTAGTTCAGCAAAATGAAACAAAAAGTGTAAGATAATAAGTGTATCAGAGAGTTTCATACTTGATGGACTGATAAATATGGCATGTTTAGTAAAGACGACAAAGCAGTGTGTGTTTATGTTCTAGAACAGTGGTATGTAGAACATCGACTGTAAAACGGCATAATGAAACAAATCACAAATTCGTTAGTCAAAAAAGCGAACCAGAGCAAAATGAATGAATTGCAAGTGCAATGAAAGACAGAAATAAACAGTCAATGTCTATAATTAAATATGTTTTCAAAAATTGTCATACGAGCGCGGCATGATACTCCGCTACAAATGTCATTGCTCGGCATAGTAAACCTTTTCAAGAGGAAGAGTTTTTGAAGAAAGCCTGGTTAGCATGTGCGCCCTCACCTTTTGATGATTTCGATAATAAAGATAATTCAACGCATCAAAGATACTCCTCTATCTAGAAAAAATGTAGCAGATCAACAAAAAATTGACATTAACTCCGTTCCTTTTATATCGCAATGCCTTGAGGAAAGCACTAACGTCTCTAAATCTGCATGTGTATCTGTATTTGCTCTATATTGCGTAGAAAACGTCATTAAGGAAGAATTAATTGCGATAACATCGTTGCTAACAACTACAAAGAGCACAGATATTTGTATGGCTGTTGTAAATTCGCTTGCTGAGAAATAAATTGATTTGAAAAAAATTGTTTCAGTAACAACTGACGTTGCTCCAAGTATGGTGAGCAAAAAAAATGGTTTCATAAGTTTATTTCAAACAGACGTAGAACATTCGATTTTTGAATCCCCCCCCTCGCATCATTCACCAACAAGCCTTGTGTGCTAAGAATGGTTTAACATCTCTTGATTAAATTATGACGGCAGTCACAAAAATAGTCAATCTCATTTCGTCGCAGGCTTTAAATAAGCGAAAGTTTGATATCTTGTTAAATGAGGTCACATCGGTGTATAATGGCTTACTGGTGTATTATAATGTTCGCTGGTTGAGCCACTGGAAAGTACTTCAAAGATTTGTTGATTGTTCGGAAGATATCAGACTGTTTATGTAAAATGAGGGGGAAATTGCACGATACCCACAGTTGTTGGATGTTATGTGGCTTTCAAAATTAATGTTATTTACAGACTTTTGTCAACGTTTCAATGAATTGAACGTGAAGCTTCAAGGCACGAATAAAACAATTATCGTCAGGACAAATCTTATTCGCGCTTTTGACGCTAAACTGCATGTTTTCACACACACACAGGAACGATATTTTATTACAAGAAACTACAAGTATTTTTCAAACTTGGAAAAAAAATATCAACGATTTAGATCTGCATGAGAAACCAGCTGAAGAAACGGTCACTAAACAAATTCTATCTGTAATTGATTCTTCAAATAAGGAATTTTCAGAGAAATTTTCTCATTTCAAAGAAGTATCGGAAACACGTTTATTATGTACCCTGATGTGACTTCATTTGATAAACTGCACTTGTCCCAATTTGCTGGGTTGAAAATTGAAGAATTTGAAATGCAGATGATTGATTTCCAGTCTAGTTCAATATGGATTCAAACATTTATTGAAACAAGGAAAGAGTTGGAATTAATTGAAACAAATAGATTGACAAGCAATATAAGAGTTCCAGACACATTTAACTGTTTGAAATGCTGGCTCGTGCTATTTTCCATATTTTCATCTACCTATGCCTGCGAGCCATTATTTGCGGAAATGAATAACATTAAAGTCTCGCTTAGTCTCGATGACAGTTGACTCCAGTTCAGCATGCATTCTGTTAAAAGTAACATCTTACAACCCTAATATAACTTATTTTTCATCTAATCTGCAACAACAGAAGTCACACTAATGTTACATTAATTTGAATTATGCGTATAACTAAGACATTGCAAAATGTATTTTTTTGTAGTAAAAAAAGAGTTTTGAGTTGATAATATTTAGTATTATTATTTTCCTAATATTCACGAAGTCAAAATTATTTGAAGGCACGTCTATGACTTCCTGAAGCATTTTTTTAGAAAAAATTCCACGTTGATATATAAAGGTTCGCCACCCCTGTTCTAGGTTAACTTTTTGGTGAATTCGGCAGCATGATTTTCTTTCTGCTCGAAGAAAGCGAATAACACCTACGCAACTCGTTTTCGGAGGAAGCATCAATATGACATCTTTGCTATCATGCCTACAGCTCATCTTGAAACCATGAGATGGCGTCTATTATAGCAGAGGTTATAACTTGATAGATGAGCAGTCACCCACCGCGCATTCCCACCTCCTACTACTTGTCTGGTTGTTTAGCAACTCGATCGGAGGTAGAAAAAAAGAACACCCGTATGATAAACAACTTACGTTTCAACAATCACTTCATCTGTATAAGGTTCTGAGAAATGTGAAATTTAAGTAACGTTTGCTAATATTTTTGCTTGTAAAAGTCTTCAATGAAATTTATAATGTATGCATATTAGGAAGAATTGTCATTCTGATACGAATACCACGTGATTTACTCAATAGCAAGAAAAGTACGAGCTTAAAGCAATAGTTTTGCCACACTATTTAGAGTGTTTGTAAACTATCTTTCATCTGTGTGAGCCAAATATTTTCAACAAGTGCTTTGCAATTGTGATATCTTATAAATTAGAATTCCCTTACAGTGGCGTACCCGGAGGAGGGGGGTGCAGAAGGACATATGGACCCCTCTAAGATTTCTTATAGAAATTGAAATGCATTTCAGAATGATTCTTTTATTATACTATTATAGATGTACTAAACTTAGAAAAATGAACTTTTTTACCCATCATGCTTAGATTATTCTAATCAGTAAGGAAAAAGGATTCCATCTAAGCCAATTGCAGAGGAAAGAATAGAAAAGTATTTGCTATCATTCAAATGTTGTATTAGGTCAGTGTTTAAAGACGAAGAGAGGTTTATATGTTATGATGTAATCCACTATACATTACAATAATGTAAAGTAGATATTTTCTTGAATATCCATTAGCATTAAAAAATTTTGTCGCCTTTGCATGTTACTATATGTAGTTATCGCTGAAAGATCGTTTTCAGCTATGAAATAATTAAAAAGCTAAAGAAATTGTACCTCTAAAATGCGTTTAAACGAATTCTGGTTTGTTTGTTTTTTTAATAAAAATATCTCTTTAAGTGAAGAAGAAATGTTAAATATTTTGCATAAACAAAGACGGAAAATAAATGCAACTTAGAAAAGAATTAGTATAAATAGAATTTTTCATTTCATTATACTCGCTCCTTTCTAACCGTTTGTTGAATTGTGGCCATTTTTTCTATCACCTTGGATTCCTCTAATGCTGGTCAAAAGGAATTTTTGTTTTCATGATACAGTTATTATTTTTCTTAAATGATATTAGTTTTTGTAACTTGATAGAATTATATTAACCCTGGAACAGTGTTAAACAGGAGAAATAAGATTGATATAGCGTATACTTTAGTTTTTACCGAGTGATAATTCTGAACAAAAGAAATTGCTTCTTTCATGGCATTGACGTTATCGCCCCCCCCCCCCATCTGATTTCAGGGAACACCTCTGCTTCCTTACATTCCAACAAACAGAGTCTAAATTCAATAACGTGGCAACGTTCTCAATACATTTTACAACATTTTATTTCAGCATTTACGTGTATTTATAATTATTTGAAAGTATAAAATATGAGCTTCTCTAATTCAATAATTAGAATTTTAGCTGGCTCAAAAACGGAAAAAATTATATTTTTAATACATAAATGTATATTTAACATTCTCGAGTACACATTATTAAAGCAGGTAAATTTTTAAAATGAAACCATGAAGAATAAATTGTCGGAAACATAGATAAACCATGTGGTGATGTTTGTGCTTGACGTAACGAAAGCAGGAGCTATGCATAGCGTTTCTGTTATTTTCTAATCTGCTTTATATTAAATTTAATGTGAGACAAAAACCAATGTGGTTGCGTTATTTTTAAATAGAAAAAAAATTCCTTAAAAATCCATATCTTTAAGTGGTGGTGGTGGTGATTTATTTATTTATTTATATTTATTTTTCGATTTGCTGGAGATCATGAAAACATGAAGAAGGAAGACGTTGAAATCATCAGCATAATTGAATTTGTAAAAGTAAAAAAAAAATTCTTGATAGGATATGCTTAAGACTCTTTCCGTGTAACAACAAAGCATCCTAAGAAATTGGAATGGTATTATCAATAGTGAAGATTTGTCTTTAGGGTAGAATAATAGACAAGCAGGCAGAAATTCGAATTTGTATTTAGGAGTAATGTTTTGAAATCTTGATAATGTCAAAAATATACTGATCATTCTCATTTAATTATTATATCTGAACAACAATAAAGATTTAAATTTGAGTTCGCGCTTAAGAAGTGATTCAGTTTTAACACTTTTTAAAACTTTTGAATATTATAGTAAAAAAGTAAGCACATGCATTTACGCGATAATGTATTCGATCTTTGATCATAACATTATAAAACAGTAAATCTGACTTTTGAAAATTTAATCTGACTTTTCAAATGTAAAGACAGTATACTAATTTTTAAATTACATTGATTTCTGGTATTAAATATTTTTTATTTCAATGAAATAAAGTCTAAGTTTTTGAAATAAATAATCTGGTTTGTGTCAAAGAAAATAAACAATTATTTGTTTACTAATATATTTAATTACTGTTTTTTATATCAAACTGGATTTAGAAGAAAAATTCACTGGCTTAGAATTGAGAAATTAATCATTTTTTTGTTAAATAAATCAATTTTATTGAAATAAAGTATAAACTTATTAAATGTTAGTTTTTGAAAAAGTTTTGATTTCAAAAAATAATTTTTTATTAGTTTTTCCTTCTGATTTGTTAAACACTACAAAAAGCTTATTTTCCTTAAATTTTCTATTTAAGGTATCCGTTTAACTTCGTAGAGACTTTTTAAAATAATTGCCTAAAACTATTTCTTTTGTGTATTTTATGATAGAATATGCTTAAAACCGTAATATAAAACGAAAAAGAAGTTAATTTAAATTCTTAATTTTTTAACTCAAATATGGTTTAAAATATCAGTAAAACGCCACTTTTGCGAAACACCAAAACTTCCATTTTATGTTGAGATATTTCAGTTTCATACATTTTATGACGATTTAAAACTAAAAATTGCTAAGTTGAAAAATAAATATTTGCCTACCAACAAATTTAAACTTTTCTGATTCCTTCACTAAAACATTTACTTCTTTTCTTTATTCCTCTCATGGCAGAAAAAAAAATGAAATTTAATTCATAATTTATTTTGTAATCTTAATTCACCTTAACTTTTTTCCGGTTTCAAATGGTTATCTTATTGAATAAAACAATGAGTTTTCTTTATAAAAATTGATGAAACATTTTCACATTGAATTTAAATACTAAATTACTATTCAACTAAAGCAATGACTATCTTCGAAACAAAACAACGAAAATAGTAAGGCCTGTTAAGCCCGTTTCTTGTTTTTCACCTGTGTATTTTAAGTCGGAAAAAAAGTCAATCAAAATATTTCTTTTCTTTTAGCAGAGTTGTATAATTTCGAGATGAATTTTTCTGAATTCAAATGCTAAATTATGTGTGCGATGAAAAATAAATTCATCCTCAAAAATTATCGTAATCCTTCGGAAGACATATAAACAATAAAGTCCTTCGAATCAAAATAAATTCAGAAATTTACAGCCATTATTAGGACTGATAAAAATCTGTGGCTTATTGCATGAGACATTTCAAGTCAACATTTTCAATTTGCACCCGAAAACCATCCATTGAAAAGAAAGATAATATTTTTTCAAAATTATTTTTAAAGTTATTAAATTTAAAAGCAAACATGATATATATCTTAAAATATGACTTTCATTTCCAATGTAAGCATTCCGATTAATGAAATTGTTATACGATGCAAAGGTATATAAAAAGTTTGACAAATCTTGGGATAGCGTTGTGCGGTTTATTAAAGTCACACTTCCAGACATAGACTGCAGCAAAGGTGAGGAAGAAGCTGTCATGGATGTCGGATGTGGACCTGAAACACTCACCTCCCAGTTCATTTCCCCCGTTTTCCTAATCTCAACAAACTAATTGTTCTGGATATTGTTCCTGATATGATAGAAGCTGTGAAATCATTATATCCTCATCAGAAGATTGTGTACATTGTTGCAAATTTCAATAAATACGGTGAAATCATATCATGTAAAAATATATGGTTTTCTTTATTTATTTTATTTATTTGTTTAAAAGCATTTTATTCAGTTTTATCGATTTTATTTTTCGCAGTACTTATTTCTTGAAGTAATTTTTGCAAATATGCTTAGTATTAAAGTTAACTGTATTTTCTAGTTTTATTAAAAATGAGAATGTTTTTAGATAATTTCAGAGGTAAGTGAATTATAGCTTTTGTTGTGATTTAATTACAAGATACGTCTTGTCTAGGTTTAAGTTCAAGCATTAGCATGTAAATTGTTTAAGTTGAAACTGACATTTCTACTTTTTCCCTATTAAATTCATTATCATTATTTCCAGTAATATTATTTTCCTAAAATTGTTTTTAAACTTATTATCACTGCAACAATATAATTTGTTTGTTTTCCCTTTGTATTCTCATTATTTAACGAAATTTAATTAATCAACAATTCACAAATAGGCATTTTAAGGTTTTATAAGCTCAAACATCTAATAAAGAAGAGTTGGATACAAATATTTGTTTAAAAGCATTAAAGTATAATTTTTAAGAAATCATTTAAGTATATATATATATATATATATATATATATATAGGTTCCGGGTTCGATTCCCGGTCGAGCACCCACTTGTGGTGTGTGTAAAGATTCAGAATAATAACTACTTATTGCACGCACACACAGTTTATTTGCTGACGTAGGACAGAACATAATAACACAAAACAAATTGATTAAACTAGCGTAATCACAGATTTAACGTCCAGCACAATATAACGTAAAGCGCAATTTTCTGAACCGTCTTGTTCAGCGTCTGGCTCCTTCTCCGTCTACGTCTCATCTCGCTACTCCGAATCTCTCTCTCGAAGTGCTAGGTGGCGCTCTGGGAGCATCATGGCTGTCTCCCGGGATGGTAGATCAGCAGGTCTTAGATCCCATATATATATATACATATACTATATATAATATATATATATATATATATGTCATCATACATAATTAAAGGGATCTGATCATCCTGCCGATCTATCTGTAATCAGACGCAGCCCATGATGTTCCCCAGAGCTGCCTCCTAGATCTTAGTAAGATTCGGAGTAGCATAGATAGACTGTAGACGCAGGGGATGAGACTGTGAACAATCTCCTTGATCCAGGTAATTACGCCGGTCGTGCCATTGTGTTGACGTTAAATATACGATTAGGGCAAGCTTTCTGACCTATTTTTTTTTTGTGTTTTAATGTTCCGTCTCTACGTCAGAACAACAAACTGTGTGTTGCGTGCAAAAGTATGTCACTTCATCTTTGTTAACTTTACATAACCATATATAATACATACATACATACATACACACACACACACACACACACATTACATAATATCATATCTAAAGGTTTTATAATAATATAGTTATATATATATATATATATATATATATATATATATATATATATATTAAAACTCGAATTTGGGTCACTTTTGCCTTTTCTGCAAAATTAATGAAACAATTTTAAAAAATGATTTTGGGGAGAATCAAAATCAAAATTGTTTATCAACTTTCCATTTCCAAACGTAATAAAAAGAGAGGTAGGGGAATTGTTTTACAACTACATGACAAAAATGGCTTTTAGCTTTTTTTAAAATTCTGTATAATTTGAAACTCATTCCTATTTAATCCTATGATTGTTTAAAATGTTCTTAGCTTATTAATGTAGATAAAATATCAATTGACGAATTGAAAAAAATACTGAATTCTTTACCAGAATTTTATAACAGTAGATCCACAACTTCAAAATAAATTTTGTTTTAAAAGTGAAACTTTTAATGTACAAGCTTATTACTTATTATAGCTATTTAATAAACACATGAATATGTTTCATATGGAAATATAATATGCAGTGACCAACTATTGGATTGTAGAGGTCAAGCAATATAACATGTAAACTTTCCTCGAACTCCTACACGATAATGGTGAGACAGCTTTTCTTTTCTTATTGCATAATAGTTATTACACTGCAATAATGGAGGACACCCTCATTAGATTTCTTACTTTGATGTAAGAAAGGCATTTTTATTCATTTACAATATTGATTTTATCAACAATATTTCACGTGTTTTTAAAGAAAATATTTTGCATTTCTTCCTCGCCTCTTATATATCCTTCTTTCATTTTTTTTGCCGAACTTAATTTACATGGTTTAGATAAAAAAAAAGAAGTTTCATGTTTTTTTTATTGTTTTTTATATACTTAAAATTAATGGAGCATATATCCAAATTTTCCTATCATTAACTGATTATATGTGCAAAACGCCCAGTTCCCTGTCATGTATCTAAATGTAAATCAATTAACAGGTGGAAATTAAAGAAAAAAAATTAAAAAATAGTTTTTGTGATTCAACTGAACTTAGTAAAATCTCTCAAAACATTTTGAACATAATCTGATATTGTAACAATCCCCTTGACTTTAGATTTAATTTTGACGGGGTTGCTAACGCCACCTGTGATGACATTGAAAAAAGAAAGATTTTTTCCCTTCCTCTAGTTGCTGTGCTTGTGTATGCGTGTTTTGCGTGAAAATGTCTTTTATGTATATCTTATAAGTGTTACTATGATGTGATGTATCTGTGCTCTATGAACCAAAACAAAATTGTCTTTATAAAATTATCAATATAATTTGCGATATACATGATAGGTTAATTTATTATTCATTCTAATATATTATAACTATTTCTCTTTTCTCACAAAAATTTCTACAGTTCTGCACCTGTGTATTGGCAAGCCAGCTTGGCTTCTACCATTGTGTTTCAAAATATTTTGAAACAAATCGTTCTTGAACTCTTCTCTGAGGTGTTCCGGTAGATACTTGACTAGTGGGCACACAGAATAAAATATATCTGTAAATATCATTAGATTACATTTATTAATATTTAAAAAAATGGGTTAGATCGATTTACATTTTAAAGTAGCATAAACTGAAGTATTTTACAAATACATTCCTTATGCATATTTCATTTAAATTTAAATCCATTTTATACAGTTTTTATTTGGAGAAATTTTAGTTTGTGGAATAACCAAGCCTAATTTAACCCATTTGAAAACATATAAAACCAAATAAATAAATAAATAGAAGTATTCAAATAATAGAACACACCTGATTGAAGTGTATCTATAATTTTTGTATCATGTTAGCGATTAATTATATATATATATATATATATATATAAGTCGTTGCTAAGCCGTAATTTACATAGGAATATTCATATAATGCTATCGAATGTAAATAATTATTAGAAAAATACTAAGTTCTCCGTGTAGAAATTAAACTCATTTCAAAATGGGCAAATAATCATTTTTATGAATAGAGTAGATTTTTTAGAAAATGATCGAGAATTCTAAAAAGACACGTTTTGGGAAAAATTTAAATAAAGATATTTTTCATTATAATTTACAATATATTTAAACTGCAATTCACGATGTATTACATTTAAGTGTGTAGATCTACATTATTTTACCAATTAACTGTTGGAACCTTAAATTCTAAATTATTTAGAAGTAATATGAATTTCTAGAAATAAGAATTATTTAAAAGTAAGATGAATTTAAATATAGACTATATGGCCACGTACTGAGTAAAAAGTCTTTCTGCTTGTTTAAATAAGTTTTTCCCTACAATAAAGCTTTATTAAACCTACACCAAGTATCCAGGCTAGGTAGGAGTAATCCATATTGTGGGTTAGCACCCTTTGATAATTTATGAAAATAAATGTACTATACAACTTTAATTGTGTCATGTATGAGATGTCTTATGTTTCGACGAATATTTTAGCAATAGTATTTCAGCCAAAGCAAAATTTTATCTGTTTGTTCGACTTTCACGCTCAGTGATGTTTTTGAAATCAAATGTCACGTGCGCACTTTTGCGTACATTTTTAATATCCTATTTTTGAACGTTCTATTTATCCAGTTCTTACAAACGACGCATCTACGGATTCAGTACAGCGACTTCTATATTTTAACTTCAGAATATCAAACAAATGCATAATTTGAAGTATTTTGGTATCTCAGATAGTTTAAAAAACAGAATAAATTCTTTATATTGGAGATGAAAATCTGTCTTTTTGGTGAGTTGTCTTCTGAAATATTCTAAATCTGTCTATTGGAATAGTCACAGATTTCTCTTTAGTAATCTCGCAATCTTTAGCAATTTGACTTGCATACAACCGCTACTCTATGCCAATTAAATGATACTTAATTTGCTAAATTTCATGAACATTAGAAATATATTGAATTGAATTAGAAAGAATGCTGTGTAAGAGTCATCGTAACTAATCACTTTTATTGAAAGTTCTTGGAAGTGACTCTTTATTAGAATAATAAGAATCAAATATGCTATGAACGAGAAGTGCCTCAATCGAAATGAGTTATATGGCAAGTTTAGATTTTATTATTTGAACATAAACTGTGATTAACTAAGTTAAAAAGAATTTGAGAGAAAGCGATCTTAGGTATATTTTTTGATAGATGATAAATTATTTTGTCCTTCGCTTACGTAGTTATATTCAATTTGAGTTTTGAATTTATTCACTATTTAATTAGACTTTAAAAGGGCCGTGGAGTTAAATAATAAAGGAAGGCCGTCACAAAGTCGCTTAGTTTTTGGAATAGTAAAAAACTGATTTTCACTACTTAAGGAGATGGGAAAAAGAGGTGACAAAAGCAACCTATGACTCGATGGAAAAAAACACTGGCTATGAACTCGTAACGACACCACGATCACTTGGAAACCATGATTAATTATATTATATAGATTATAATAAATGTAATACTCATTGATTACTTTAAATTTATTGTTGTATGTTGCTGTGTATAAAAATGTAGTTATTTTTCATATAAAATAAAGAAAAGATGATTTTTGTCTAAGAGACAAATACCAAAATTACGAGAGCCGAACAGTAAAGCAAATATACGTTAAAATACAAAAAATATTTTATGTCAGCTCTGAAGAAAATAAAATACAAGGAACATATAAATTGTATGAAATTCATCAATAAAACTAAAATTTTAAAGCATAAAATTACAGAATTTAGCAACAGAATATGTCAAAATGTTACACATATTTATTCAGATGTACAAATAAAACATATCATTATAATGGTGTAATTGTACTCTTATGTTTACGGCTTTTAAGCAAATGTTTTGTGTGCTTACTTTGTGAATATTTTTATGTGAATAGATAAATATACCTCGAAACATTTCTGAGATATAGAATTGAACTTACCTTTAAATTCTTGATCAGAAGGTAGAATATCTTCTTTTATCTCATCCATGCAATGAATTACTTTAAATCCAATATCTTCAAGCATTTTCTTGTAGTTGGATGAATCATAATTATCACGATAAGATTCCGGAATACAAAAATCAACTCCCTACAATATCAGTCATAAAAAGTACATATATATATATATACTATTGAATTAAAAGAAAAAATTTATAAATCAAACAAAATCATAGAAAAAATATTATTAGAAGTTAAAATATACTAAAGGAAATATGCAAAAAATTATTGAAACACATAAACAACATATTAATTCAATACAGACCAAAACCAGTAATCAAAAATCAGAAAAAAATCTTTAACAATAAAACACACAAAAAGTCATTGTAAAATAATATAAAATTGGAATATATACATATATTCGTTTATATACATTCATATATATTCATATATATACATTTAGAAGGTAGACAAATTTTATAAATATAACAAATCTCTGGGTTTCCTACCTAATTAGACAAAATTTGAAAATCACTGTTGTAGTTATTTTTTTCAATTTCTATAATCAAATTTAAATTATCAGTGAGATCTTTCTATATCAGTACATAAATATTTGAAGGATAAAAAAAATAAATTTTCTGTTTCATTTAATTAAAAAGTTATAAATTCTGAAAATGTCTAATGAAAAGCCTCGCAACTTTCTTTTTCAATATAGAGGTCTTTAAAATAATGTTATTTGCAATTGATTTTAGACAATACGCTTCGTCACTTCCAAGAGTTTCACAATTAATAGAATTACGTCACTAAAAATTTAAGCTAACATTCAGATATTACAGCATTTGTAATATTTAAATTATGTTGCAATGGAGAAAAAGTATTTGTTTAAGTAATGTAATAATTTCACAATAAATATCAGGATTTACAAAAACTGTATTCAATTGTTAAGGAATGTAATGTGTATGTTTAAATCATGAAAATGCAGTATTATTTACCTCTAAATACGAACTGTATTTTGGAAGTTTTCCGGTTTCAATAATTCCATCATAGTAAGGTGATTGGAGAGCAAAAAGAAAGGCTGCTTCGCCTCCAGGTTTTAAGAGATCATAAGTTGCTTGGAAGCCTGTCTTATGATCTTTTAGCCAATTGAAACAGTGAATGGAAATCAACTTTGTGATTTGGCCCAGCCATTGATCGATTGTTGACCTGTGGGTTTGAGATAAAATTCATAATATTCTGCATACATATATTATTGTTTCACTACAGAAGGAATGTAATTAAATCTTACCACATCGAAAAAACTAAAATTATTTATTCTAAATTTACTGATTTTTCCTATCACCCGTAATTCTGTAAAGCTTTTAAACCAGATCTGTATATCTGTATATTACAAGTAATTCCTTAATGCGTATAAATAAATAAATTATTACAAGTCAAAATAAAAATTCATTGTAATAATGCATAACAAGTATTCATAATAATAAACCATAATAAAAATTCATAATAATGGGTATTTTCATTTGATTTTTGTATTATGAATAAAAGTATATGAAAATATTGTTTTTGAACATAAGTAAAATAATAATTAACATTCAACAATTTTATAACAATATATATTTAATACTCACACATGAATAAATTTCTTCAATGACAGCAGTTATAATATATACATGTGATATTATTCAAACATGTTTAAAAAACAAGTATTGTCAGAAAGAAACTTTGGTTTCCTAATTGGGATCGAATTTTTTTCAATATAACTCTGCCACAGAAAAAGTCTTACAGGATTAACATTTATTAATTTAATAACAATACTAAAGAACTGAACATTATCTAAGTATTTCCCCCTCATATTTTCTTTCTGAAAGTACTTAAGTCCAGTTTTAACGATTTGATTAATTTCTTCTTATTATTAATATGGTTATTACTCGAAAGATAGACGAATGTGTTCAATTTCTGTTTATTATTTGTCAATAATATACGTTTCTTTTTTTTAAATGGATAATATAATCACTAATATTGAAAGAAAAGTCCATTATAACTATGTATATACTTTTTCCAAATCACATCGGTAAAAACAACTGAAATAGTAAATACGATGTAATTTGAGTTTAACATTAACAATTTATTGGTAAATTAGTGAAATTTCTTACATATATAGCGTTACATATCTGAAATGTATAGAGTCAGAAAATATTGTACTATGATTTTATAAAAAATATTAAACGTTTAATTATTCCCATTCTATACATAAGCTGCAAGGATTGATTTGAAATGCTCTAAAATAAAGCTGTTGTATGTAACATGAACAGAAAGGGCAGGAAACATAAAAACGGAAAAAATTACTGTAAACACTTTCAAAATTAAAATGTTGTATAAGCTGAATGTTTTTGAACAGCAATATATTCAAATCGCTCAATCAGTTATCTGATATAGTTTTGAGTTAAGGATATGAATGATTTTATTTCTTTGGATATTAGTTTTGTATACATTGATATATTATCTTAAAAAGTTAATCAATTTATATTTAGAAAGTTCCTTGCATCTAAAAATTGGTTCACATTTCACAAAATTTTGGAATTGTATTTTCGATTATTTACTTAAAAAATTCACCAATTCAGGTGGAATACTTTATTTAAAATTTTCATAAATGAAAACGTTTTTCTTTTTAAGAAACATGCTCTGAAATGTTTAAATATTTTTAATTAACAATTTGAATTTTCAAAAAAAAAAAAAATACTCTTGAAATACTATCTTCAGTTTTGAATCAAGTTGAAAATTTAAAAGTTGTCGAAAAAAATATTGAAAATTGTAAGTAAATCAAAGGTTTTGAATATATTAAGCTCTTAGTGACAATTTGTACGTAATGAAAGTACACATTTAAAATTTTCTTAATAGAACTGTATGAAGATCCGTCAAAAAAGAAATCTTAGATTTTTTAGTCATGTGTCCTCTGATTCAACCTTATCTTCAAAGTTTAAAAGGCCTAAGAAGATTTACCTGCAAAGGTGGTTTCAAAATTATCCGTGATCATTTTGTGCCCTTTTTTAAGGAATATGACACTTTTCCTGTCCTAAACATTCGAAGTCTTAACTTTTCACTCTTCTTTGGAGCAGATTCATAGTAATCAACCCATTGTTTTGATATTTCCTTGGTGTCTGGAGTATAATATTAAATCCATGTATTTTGGTAACGTGGATTCAATATCATTCGGAGTCCTATGAATGCGTCAACTGGATTGATCCAGAAGACACCAAAAATAATATTTTCAATGACTGAATAAAAAACGAACAAAACCTTAAAAAAGACAAGCATTTCTAAATTTTAGTAAACATCTCAGCCATTGACATAACATCCAAATGGACAAAACGCAGGAGAAATAAAATACTAAGTATGCGAATCATCAGCAAAATGATCATAACTTCCGCACTTTAGCACAAATTCAATTTAAATAACAATACAAATGTAATATCTCTCACATTATCAACGATTTAAAACATATTCTTTTGACATGTAATAAATACTCGGCCAATAGAAATCGTGTTTGGAATATACTCAAGTCATAGTGCAATATTACTTTAAAAGAGCTTTTGAAAAAAACAGTAGCTAAAAAATAAGTATTCTGAAAAATCTTGCAGAAGATGAAATATTTTGGCGTCAATTGAATTAAAATATTGTTTTAAAGTTATTAATAGCCTTTGTTGCTCGTTATCTCCTAAAACCAATCAATCAGGTTTCATCAACGGTAATAACTAATGCAATATAATAACTTCTATTCGATGTCGTAAAAGTTCAAATTTGATTTGACAGCTACTGGCTGTCAAATGAAAAATAATTTGATGACAATTTGTTAAATAGCACTAAACATATTTGTTTTAGTGCCATTCAGCAAATTATGACACCCATTAATAACATCAAACTGCCTTAGAAAAGCCATCTGTTATCAAAAACAGGTACCTTTTAAATCATTCTCGTAGAATCATAATGTAACATTGAACCGATTATTCTTTTGTTTTCAGTTAGATGATTATTCTGAACTGTTGCCTAGTGTTTAATATATGCTCAACACATTTATTTTACTTAAACGGTATTAGTATCATTAACAAAGATCCATTTTTGTAATTAGGCTTATGAAAATAGTTCAGACGATAGCCTTAATAAACAGTACAAACAATACGATATTTTGTAAGTTCATAGAAATGCTAACTTTTGGCTATTTTTTCTAAACTAAGATTAATTTTTTAATCGAATAATCATGACATATTTTGGTATATAACTACATTTTATCTTTAGAAAATACATACGTATTTTTTTTTTAAAAAAAAGCTCTATTTGTTGAATTATTATAAATACATCAATAATCCTCTCCTAAAAGCCTAAGATATTACTGTTGACATATACGAGTATATAAGGAAAAATAAATATAAATAAAAATAAATTAACAGAATGATAAAATATGTAATTATAAATAATTTCAAGAACTTATTTATTTATTACAAGTCATAGTTTTTGAAATAAAAAAAAAACTAATTATTTTATCCAATAATCATGTTATGGAAGAAAAAAAAATACTTCGACTATTAGTAAACATTTTCAATGAGAAGATTAAATATTTTGCATCTAATTTATTTCGTCCAGCTAATCCGGGGACGATACTTTCTTTATAATTTCTATAACCATTTATGAATTAGAAATAATAAATCAACAGCTCAAAATATCAAAGAGGAAGAATTAAAAATATGGTTCGCAAATGAACCCTGTTTCTTGATAAATACCACAGATATTGGAAAGCAAGCACGCTTTATCAATGTGAAAACAGTAAATAACTCTGTGATGTAATAGATTAAAAGTAAATATTCAGTTTAAAGCTCATTTCCACATTTCATCTAAAAAAATTAACTGTTCCAATTTTTTCTTTGCGGTACACCGTGGTAAATTGATGTTCGTTAACAAGTGCTTTAAAATTAATTTTAGAAACATCTGAAAAATAGTAACTATCATATATAAATCATGGAATTATTTAATAAATGTCTATTTTTGTAATGGCAAGATAGATAGCCTTTTACTGAAAGTAATTTGCGTAAGTAGAGTATCTGCTTCTTTTCCGAATCGGTTGACAAATAAAACTCCTCTTGAACTGTACCCTCAAGTATACTGAAAATCCCGTATTTATATTAAGATCAATATAAAGCACCTGTATATATTTTATTGAGAAAGACAGTTGAAGAATTTCAAAATAAATTATTAGATTGACAGCTCATTTTATTCCAATAATTCAAACATCAGATTGAAAAGAATTGCTGAGTGTAAAAAAAAGAGAAAAATAATAACTTTTCGTTGCATGAAACTCCTGGTTTTCAGATAGAGGTGGGTAAAACAAAGATTTTGAAATTAATCAGGAGCAAAATTCTTATTTATTTGAAGGCTGCTTTGGTGACTTTATTTGAATTTATTTGGTAATTGTTTCATAATGTAAATACCTATTCCTTTAATAAAAATATTTAAAATTGGAAAAATTGTTTATTTAAATTTTTTCAGCCGTAATTCCATAATAATTTTCCATAATAATTCCATAATAATTTTCCCTGACTGGTTTCAATCGTACAAATTAGATAATTTTAATGGAATTTTGAGGCAATATTTAAGCTAACTTCTTTCAATATGGTTAATTCAATTTTTCAGTAAGAACTTTTGAGCTTTTTATAGAAATATATCGTTTTTTTTTTTTTGTGTAAACACATAATGTTACAATTGATTTTATAAAATTTAGATAAAAATTTACTACTAATGATTTGTTATATAAGTATGTCTCTTCCTGTTATTTGTCCCTCAGTTATATATATTACGTACAAAAAAAAAATGAAAATTTTCTATCACTTTATATCTGAACAATAAGTATTTTAAATCAATTCATACAGTATGCTAACTAAGATGAATAAAAATCTGTCAATAGAAAAAGTTTAATTACTTATATGAATGTTTTCACATATAATGCGTGTTATCTGACACATTTACAATAAAAAAATATTTCTACTGATAGCAAATATTTTGAATGAGAGGATTAAATATTTTCCAGGTAATCTATTTCTAGTGACGATATTTTCTTTGAAATTTCCGTATACATTAATGAATTAAAATAACAAATCTACTTCTCAAAATATCAAAGAAGAAACTTTAAAAATATTAAAAACTAATGACACCTTTTTTTATGAAAAGTATCATAGATATTGAAAAGCAAGCACGTTATTTCAATGTGAAGACAATATAGAAATGTGTGATGTTTTTGCTTGTAATAAACAGTGCTAAATTGATGTTCTGCAATAAGTTCTTTAAAATTAATTTCAGAAACATCCAAAAAATATGGCAAAAGTATGGCACCCATATGTAAATCATAAAATTATTAATATGTAAATCATAAAATTATTAATATTTAAATCATAAAGTTATTAATATGTAAATCATAAAATTATTAAGTAAATATGAAGTACTAACCTATCTTCCATATCAGCCACTACGTATTCAATTTTTGAATGTGGATGACGAATTTTCGCTTCTTCAATCATGCTTGGTGTTGCATCCATAGCAATTAATTTCTTCAGGTTTGGAAAGCTTGGTAGAATGTAATTCTTGCTGAGATATCCTGGACCAGATCCAACGTCCATCACCACTTCTGGTTCATCGGAATTCCATCCCAGCTTAGGAAGGGTCTTATTTAAGAAAGCTAAAATCGTCTCCCAGGGTTTGTCCATTGTATTGTACAATTCAGCGTTGAAGTGCATGATGATAAAAATTGAGTATTCTGTTGTAGAGAATAAATATAAACTGAATTATTGCTAAGGTTTCAGATCTTTAAAATGGAAAAGAACATTTGGTAAATCAATTAGTAATAATAGAAGAATACAATGGTTGAGATTGATCGCTTGTTGGTACTAAAAAGGTTAGAGGGTGCTACGCGTCTCGCGAGACTCATCCTAGACCAAAGTTTAAACAGGTCTTTGTCTTGCTCGGAGAATGATCAAGGTAGAACGATAAGATATTTAAATTAGAGAAAATTTGTACATTATGTTCATGGGTATTTGCCGTGTGACATCTTAAAACGAATAACATGATGATGCCAGATTAGTCCTTCCATGAGGGAAATTTCAATTTGATTTAATCCACAACCGAAATGTGAAAGCCACCTGTCTAACGTGTAAGAGAAATGTTCTTAATTGAGAAATAAGTATGAATTTCGAATTCTGGTTCACATTTGCTGATCTAAAACGCCTGGGTGAGATAAGAACCTTGATTAAGATTAATAAATTGTCACATGAACCTACATAAATACGATGCAATAATCTGTATTTCACAAGGAAATATTACAGCAGAAATTATAATTAATGCCATCTGGTGTTAGTAATTTATATGAATAATTTCATAAATAGTTGTTGTAGATCTACTCCGTTTCCTTCAGTTGTAATCATTTATTGAAGTTCTTATTATTAGCCTATACTTAATACTCCAATTATTTTAATACAACAGAAGGTGCTTTTTAAATTATTGTTTTGATAAAAAATAAAACACATAATGTATTACATTTTTCTATTTTTAAAGAGACTTTGAATAAACTAAATTGGTAGTGAAAAATTTTAAACATAGTATAAAAGACTTTAACATTCTCCAAAAAAAAGATCATACTTTTAACATCAAATATGTCCTAAATAAATAGAGATAACTACGTAGTATATTATATTTAAATGTTTCAGGGAATTAAAACCCCTAAAGCGTTTAGTACTTCTTTCATATTTGTATTTAATAATTCATATTTTTTAAATAATAATCTCCTTTTCCAATGTTATTTTATTTCTGAATATGAAGAAGTAATTATTTGCCATTTTGAGGAAGCATTTCTGGTTGAGCAGAAATTTTTAATCTGTAAAGGCTTGAGATACACATTTAAATGTAAAGGAATCCATTTATTCAACCTTCATAACTCAATCATTTTTTAACACAAAATTACTGAATTCAAAGTTTAGGCTCAATACTTGATGGAAAATCTTTTATTCGGGGTGGGGGGTGGAAGTGATGTATATTGTTTACTCTTAGGGAATAATTATAATTTTATTAATTAATGTAATTGATTAAACCTTTTGCAATTATAGTTCTTTATGGATCATATCAATGATTACAGCTTCGTCCAGCTTCTGTGTGAATTACGAAAGTTTTTTACGGATGTTTTCTTGTTTTTGACAACTATATGTTACTCAATTGGTGATGAATGGTTACTATTCCTCTTTTTCTATAACCAGTGTTTATAAAATTTTAATTTCTAATAAAAATTTAATTTACTTAAAGTACTGTGAAAGGAAAATATTAAAATTTAAAAAAATTCAAATAAATCACATTTTTTTGATGTTATTAGTAATTATTTCTATTTTAATTTTTTTTTAACTTAAAATATTTTAAACAGTATTCCTTACCTTAAAATATTCGTATTTTAGCAATTACGATTCAAAGGGAACTATAATTTCAAAAGGATTAATCATTTACATAACAGAGGGTATTTTGATGATTCAATAAATATATTATTAATAAGAATTTGATAAATAGTACGGTTTTTAATTCTAAAATTATAAACAAGTGTATCATTCCACAGAGAAATTATCCATATTTGTGTTTTTCTCAAAATATGGGTTTTAAGATTCTGGTACACTTCCCTCAAAATCTATTTTATCTACAGGGATGACATTTTGCGCATTATTTAATTAAATTATTTTCTGTACAGTGAAAGTAACTTTTTTCAAATAAACACTTATAAATTTTAAGTGCGCATTATTCGAATCAAAATTAACGGAAATTTGAATCATATATTTAAAAAATTTCAAACTGCAGTAAATTTAAATTCTGAAATTCTAATTGAATTACCTTATGAAATGCTATAACAATAAGAATTTTGCAAAGTCTTAAAGTTAAAAATGGCGTGGATTATATGCAAGATGTTCTTAAAGGTAAATACAAGACATAGAAATGTGATTACGTCATTTGATTATTATTTGTTAATTATATTCTAAATATGATTTTCTTCGCATAAACAAATACACATTCTTTTCTTTTAATTTAAAACAATAAGATTATTTAAAGTGTTATAAAATAATCTCATTTTATACCTTCTTAGTTTCTTTACTAATTTCATTACATTTTTTTAAAGAAATGAAATATATATATATAAAAATGTAAAATGTCACGGAGAGAAATGATATCAAAAATAAAATTAAAATCAGAATGAATTTTAAAATATGGGAAACTGATGAAAAATTGCAAGCCAAAGTTAAATATGTGTTCTTTATTAATTAATTAAAAAAACTTGTGGAGTTCGTGACAAATATTTTAAAACTCGTTTTGACAATAGTTGAAATTCATAATATTGTTTTAGACATTGAAACAAAACGTAAAATAAATAAATAAAGTTGTGCTAGAAATTCAAAAACATAAGTTTAGCAATTTTTCCACTAAGTGTTTCTATGAATATAATTACAATTACAATAAGTAATATAAACATAATCTTTTGTTTACAAGTGAGGTTATAAACAAAGGAAATCGAGCATATGATTAAATCCCATTAATTAGTAAATTTAAGTTCATTATATCTTCTTAATGTTTTATTTACTTTGTTAAAATGTATTCAGAGAAAGTAAAGAAAAATATTTATTTTGTACCGTATATATCTCTAATTCTTCTTTTATCTATAATAATCTAAAGAAAAAGTTTTACTTAGATTTTTTTTTATCTGCATATTTTTAAAAAAATGTTTATATCTTTAATTTAATACTTATATTAATTCAAGTGTACATAGTAAGAAAGGTATTTCTTTAAGATATCAAATGTTTTTAGAATGTTTAGTATAATCACAATTATTTCTTTATAATCCAAAACGCGTTAATTTATAATAAAAGTTATTATTTTTCTTCCATATGTTTTGTTAGACATTCTGGTTTATCACTACATTCTAAATAAGGCATGTGGTAGAGTAATACATCATATTTATCGACATATTTTTTTCCTGTTTTATAATAATTGTTTCCATAACTGTAATTTGAAAAGAATGATTGATGTAAAATTGTAATTCCTTTATTCGTGTTCTGCCTTGCAGTAGTTTTGTGAAGTTATTCCGAAGAAAAAGTGGTAGGACTTCAGTCTCCATACAGAGAAGCCTATAGAAGACCTAATCTACAAAAAAAAATTTCCTTACTTTTAGAGTACATTTTCATTAGCCCCTGAGCTTTTGAAACTATTATGCTTAATTTATTGTATATATAAAATAATAGTTTTTTTTTCGATATAAGCGTTATATAATATAAATTACTTTAATTCTTTCTGATTAACATACCGTTAAAGCTCGACAACTAACCACCAATAATGGAATAAGTAATTTCGAGCTATGCAATAATTAAAAGAAGAGTATAATATTTGAACCGATACCTCATTAACGCTAGTGATTATGTAACTGAGAAACCATATTTCCTACGTACAGTCTCAAGAAAATTAATTTCTCTTTTTAATTCTCCTCTGTACTCTCCTGTTATATCTCCCCCTCAAATGATATAGAGAAGGATATTATATAGAAAAACTAAGAGATGCAGAACATACATATTTGCAAAGAATTTCAGAAATCGCATACCAAGGGAAATCGATATAAAAGAATAAAATTATACAAAATAATACATAAAACCAAGACCAAGCTGCTTAAAATTTCCTTCCTAATAATAATATGTTCCTTTGGTATTGCATTAGGTAAATGTACAATTGAAAAAGAAATAATAAAGTGTTCAGTATCCTCACATATGCCTTTCTGAAATTTCGGTCAATAATATTAAAAATAAAATTAAGAAATACATGTCGACGGGGTCGGCCATTGTCAGTTTGGTTGCTTAAAATTTATACATAAAAAGTAGAATGCATTTATAAATACTTTTAATGCAATGGAAACGCGCGAATGTCATAAAAAATTATAAATTAATATAAAAAAATACATTTTAAATAAGCTCTCAATAATTCATAACAAAATAAAAGTTATACCGTAGATGTAATTCTAGTAAACAGAGGCATATGTAGTATATAAACAAATTTCAAGAAAATAAAATGAATTTAAACAAAAGCGTATTGAGAATTAGTAAGTTTTAATGATATCACTGGGATCATTTCAATTAAAAATGCTAAAAACTGTTTGGTATTATAAGAATAAACCTTTATTTATTTATCCATAATCAAACATAATTGATGTGTAAAAATATATTTTCTTAATATATTAAATTTATTCTTAAATTGTATTTTAAAAAAATGAATAAACTCACCCAAGAGCTAAGAAAAATGTCTCTTTAGCGGATCGCAAAAAATATGAAATACTAATGAAAGAATTTTCTTGTATAAATACTTTTTGGTCGAGTCATTTTTCACATACGCAAAGAATGGTTTTTTTACAGTGCTTTGTCATGATGACTTTCATAATTGTATGAAGATCCTATGTCCGATTGTTTTATTCCGCACTTTGAAATAACATTACTCATGTGTTTACCTAAGTAGGAGGTCGGAAACCACTTAAACATTTATAAGTCTTCAATACCATGAATTGCATTTTCGAACGGGAGCTGAACTAAAAATAAGAAACTGATAATTAACACAATCAACACTATATCTATATATCTTATTAAGTCATTACTTTTTAAAACATCTCTGCTGATGGTCTTGTACACATACTGATGGTAAATGAGTCGATACTAGAAAACTCTTGTAACACGATCCGGCATACCGATAACCCAGTTTCGAAAATTAGCTTCGTACATAATTTTGGAATAGAGCGTTTAATCACAAGCACAATTAATACAGATCTAAACTCCTTAAAATTCTATTTAAATAAGGGAATGTTATTATAATAATATTAATAGATACGAGGGAGATTCAGAAAGTACCTGTTTTTAAAGACAACTGGCAATGCTACGGCTAGTTGGCGTTAGCTTAGAATGATGCCACTTATTAAACCACATCAAAGCTAATTTGAAATTTCTTCATAAATTAGATATTCATTGTTGCATTAACCAGTTGTGGTCGTCATTTTGTGTCGATTTGTCACCGTCAATAACACCTGGATTCATCATTATGCACCGAAACTAAGCAGCAATATTCTTTTTTCTAATGTTGAATTACTTTTCGTTTTTTAAATATTTATAATTCTTTGTCTATACCATTAATAACAGTGTAATTACTGAATTCGTAATGGTTAGATATGTAAAACTAGTTTAAGTACACTTCGCTCAATTCAAAATAACAGACAGTATTTAAATCACATTACCTCCATTTATGCTTCAATTCAATTCTTTTCTTTTGAGATTGCTTTTTTGGGAGAGTATCTATCTTTATATAACTTAATTGTAATTTTTAATTAGTGATTAATATTATTATTATGTAGTACATGATTCTTTTATACTGAATTTAGGTAAATTTATTACTTTTTTATTATAATATTTTGCATGTTTTAAATTACGGTAATATATTTTTAATTTAATTTTTTGGCTATTTTGTTATATTTTCCTGGCTTTTTCAATAAATTCTGTATTATTTGTAGCTTTACAGTACAAATCAATTGATTCAAATTTCAGTTTTATTATTCATAATTTGTGATTTAGTATTATTAAATATATATATATATATATATATTAAATATTTATTTAATTCCTTAATTTTTTTTTTTTTTGCTTATATAAGTATTTTTTTTATGATTTTAGTTTCGCTTTTTTATTTGCTAATTTAACTTCTTTGTAAGGTTTTTTCTTTAAATGGGTTTATATTTGTGTTATTTTTTTTGGTTGATGATGATATCTTTTTAGCATACGACGGCTGTTTTTTTCTTGGTTTGATTCGAAAGTTTTTCTTCATTTTTTTTAAAAAATTAAATACTATTTACTTATATTTCTATAACTTATATTATAGTTATTTTTATAAGTAAATCTAAATGAATAAATTTTCTCTGTAAAATCTTTAAATAAATTAGTCAGTATTCTAATAATATTGCTGTTGATGGTAGAATAAGGGCTTTGTGTTGTAGAGTAGTTGTGAAGAAATCACTTTGCTTGAATTTGAAGATTTCAGTGTATTTTCTTGTAATATAATTTTTAGCCTCATTATATCGCTAGGTTAGTGGAAGATATATAAATATTTTGTTCCGCTTTTGCTTTTATTATTTAATTCGTTACTCATATTAGAAAGTTTGCTTGTTTTTATCGTTTAATTTGTTGTTCATGTCTAAGGTAATTTAAAAAATATTTCAATATTTTTCAGTATGCGGGTTCTTAGCGGTATAGTTATTACATTTTAAGCTAAAATTATTAATAAATATGAAAATATTTTAAATAACTTTTTGTGATTACATCAGTACATTTAGGACTACAGGAGTGTGTTTCCTTTTTTTTATCATATTTTTTTTTCCTGTTGCTGAATTTCTTATTTCTCCTTAATTTTTGGTTTTATACCATCTTGTTATAATCCAATTCACTGAAGAGTGAGTAGGATCCATAAAACTGGTATAAACACAAATGTTTCCTTTCCAAAGAATGGAACTATATTAATTACATTAACTCCAGTTTTTGTTCTTAACTATTGCTTTTCTCGTGTTTTGCTATGATCATATCGGGGTATTCTTAAATAGTATGCAATTATTATTTAGGTTTCTTGGTTGTATGAAATTAATATAGTGTTTGATGTTTTTAAGAAAATGTAAGAATGTTTTACATTTGATAATAATTGTAATTTGATTTTTAGTTACTTTTTTACCTTTTTTTGTTTCTAAATAAATTTTAAATGTGTTAGAGTTTATAATCTGTACTTTATATTGTGTTGTTTGCACACGCACACACACTTATATATATACATACATGCATACACACACACACACACACACACATATATATTATATATATATATATATATATATAACTATATAGCTTCAAAGATTATAAAAATGAAATGAATATCACAGAATATTGCCCTTTAAATTTGATGAATGATTTTTAATAACATAATTTTTAATATTATTTATATAAATAAAAATATTAATATTATATTTTCGATAAACATGAAAACTTCCTTCCAATTCAATACATTAGTCGTAAAAAGCTCAACAGTACAACAAAAATTAATCGTAAGCATTTTCCTTTCATTACAATAAAATTAAAGATATGAAGAGTGAAATAAAATATAATTGTACAGAATATGAAGAATTTATTAATAAGGAACATAAATATTCCATTATTGGTGATTTGTGAATAGTAAAGGATAAAATATTGAGATGTATTTATGAATATAGGTAAAAACTTTTTGATTAAAACAAGACTGTTTTATTAAAACAAGATTCTTTATAAGGTTGATAATTTTACTAATCATATTGCTTTAAATATAGATTTTTACAGCAAGCCAGAGAAACAAGTGCATTATAAACATTCCATCTACTTTTACATCAAATTATAGTCAAAGTGACAGCTACAGTTAAAACACGTGAATTTTTTTGGCAGATGCATTTGAGTAAGAGGGGGAAAATAGATTATTGTGATAAAGTAAAGAAAAGTTACAGAATATAGTTATGCAAGTCATCACATTTCCCCCTCCCCCGGGTAAAACTGGATCCCTAGACAGACGTCATTCTAGCGTGATCAGCTCTCCAAAATGTTAAAACCGCGTGACCGAAAAATTAATTTCATGCAAGTTAATTAAAACTTCTGTCTCATCAAGAGCGTCAATTCAATTGTGTAATTTACATCAAAATTTATAATATCATGTTACCTGACAAATGCTTAAAATTACTATTATTGTCAAAACCTTTTAAGCATACTCATTTTGTTGTGTATGCTTAAAAATTTAACATTAATTTATGCAGCTCCTGTGTTGCCCTTAAAAGTGTAACATATTTTCGTGTTTAGTATATAACTCGGGAGCAGCACATGGATTTTTAAGCCTTAAAAATGGAAACAAATTACTAATGTGAGCATGTAGCATTTTGCTACGTTAAGCGTGTGAATGGTATAAAACCATCCAATATTTCAAACATAAAATTTTTAATTTTGCAATTTACAATAACACTAACGAAACAAATTAATTTCCATTTAAATCAAAACATTATATGTAAAATTCAAATAAATGAAATTTTATAAGGTTATAAATTTGAATTTTTTATATGTGTTGCATCATAAATACAATGTTTGATGTCATTCACTACGCAAAACTGTAAAAACACTTGATAATAATTATCAATGAATTTCAAAAGTATTTTAAAACATGTCTGCATTCTAATCTTTCTATGATTTAATCTACGACAATTTTTCATCCATAATATTATTCCCTTGTGAAGAAGTGGGGTCTGTTGCTACAAAACATTGGCACAATTGTCCAGAAGTCAAACTTTATTCAATTGTCTTGTTTACTTTCTAATTTATCTATATTATATCATGAAATATTTAAATTATATCATCTTTTATTTTAAAAACTTTACATGATAAATCACTTTACAATATATATTTGTGTGTATGCGTTTGTGTTAATGATATAAGCTTTAAAACTAAGAAGGAGAATAAAATACAAGGTATTAAAACAATTAGATATAGAAACATAATTTGTACGTTAACAATGAACCAAATACTTATATGGTTTTTACATATTATTGTTTAATTATTTATAAACATATAAAATAGAATAATAATTATTTAGAAAACAATTTTATTGACTTTGAAATTAATAATATAACTACAGCTCTATAAAAATCGGTTTACAAATGAATAAAACTAATTTCCGCAGATCTTTTTACCCCGAAATTTCATAGAGATCCTGTTAACCAATTAAAGTAAGAATACTGATATTACAGGAGCTGGTGCATTATTACAAATATGCTGCATGATATTATCAAAAATTTTAATAAAACTACTAACATTGGCTTGCTTGATGTTGCTTTCTCGTCTCAAATTTGATTCATTTTTGAATCGAATTGTCACTTGTGACGAGAAATGAATCGAATATGACAACTTCAAATGTTCAGTACAGTCGATGGACAGAGATGAATCACAAAAATGACTCCAAAGCATACTATTCATAAAAAAAACCAAATGGTGAGTGTTCAGAAATGGTTGCCGTCCAGACAGTCCACGATGCTGCAAACGTCGTCCCACCATATTAGCGGGTACTGAGCGTGTTGCAAACATGCCCATTTCCTGACTAATGATCCATAATGTGGTTTTATACTTCTGCAGATTGTACGACCTCAGAAAATGCCTTTTCTCATAGACGTTAGTCATGGGAAAGCGTGGTAATCCCGCATGCGATTCAGTATGACCCACAACAACCCATTGATTCCATATTCGTATGATAGTGGTTAGATTTCGACCAATGTGATGGGCAATATCACGGGATGACAAACCACGCTATCGATATTCAACGATCCTGCCTTTATAGAATTCCGATACTTGCTGGTAAGAACTTCTTATTCGAAGCGTAACACGATATTCTAGGCAGACTCCGATCTTACAAAGGGCTTTCCGAATGAAAAATCCACTCCGCAGCTTTTCTTTCATGCAGCTTTTCAGATGTCGTTTCTCTCTCCTGCATCGTCTTAATGCAATGAAATACTAATCATTTGCACTTCACAGCCTGTTGTACCTTTCATGTGATTTGACATTCGTCAGATCATTCCTTTCTGTTTCTGTTTCTGTTGTTCTGTTTTAATAGCCACCAGTATAGGTAGATATTTTAATGGAGTTTCGAACGTTTTCGTTTTGTATAAACTAGCAAGCATTTATAATCTGTTGGAGTATCATTTTTTGTGTTCTTTCTAAATAATTGATATGCGTTTTCCCTGCATGCTCCCGAACTTTGCTAGCTTTTGTAAGGACTGGTCTGAGAATCAGAGTGTAGATAATCATTTTATTCTTAGTGCTCATTTTTGAGTTCCGAGATGTGAAGGAGAAATTTTTACACTCCTTATCTCAGTGTTTCTGTTTAATTAGCGTCATATGTTGTTTTTGAGGGGAATGTCTGGAAATGTCTGTCTTTGAGGGGAATGTCTGGAAATATGACCTTCTTACTTCTTTTATGTTGTCTAGGCACTGAGCGCAAGAATTCCATATGTTTGCGTGCCCGGACGTCATCTCTGTTGTCATAGCTGATATTTTCAGATTCAGAAATGGTGCAGTTCTAGAAATTTTAATTTTAAATCAACATGCCTTAGTGCAAATTCTAGCTATAATGTATGAAAAAATCCATTGTTGATGATTGGCAGATATACCCTAAACAGAGAAGATATAAAATGCCTGCGGATAATTTTTTTATACAACCTCTGGCAATAAAGTTCGGTGAATAAGATTAACGTAGATAAAATATTAATGAAAGTTACCTAACTGTCCTTCAAAATATTCTCCTCCCATGACAATGCACCGCTGAGATCTGCTATACATGTACTGAAAACTTTGCAAGAAGTCTTCTTTTGCGATGGAGTTCAAAAGCCTCGTCACGTTTCGTATCACGTTTGACGAGCATCGTTAAGGCTTTCGTTTGATGATTTTTCTGCTTTGTCCTTTTTCCGACGAGATGATACAGGAGAACACCATTCCATGCTTTGCCGTTTCATTTCAGGGTCGTACCTGAGACACCAGGACTTATCCTCAGTGACAACACAGTTCAAGAAATTTTGTGTCGCATCCACCGTTTTGAAAAAATCCTCTGAAGCCTCTAAATGTGCCTGCTTCTGATTGTCAGTCAAGTTATGTGGCACAAGACGACAAAACGTTTTTCTCATCCCTAAATTCTGCGTAACGATTTGTCGCACGGATTCACTGTTAATCTGCAGTGCATCAGCTATCATGTGCACAGTTATTCGACGATCTTTCGTGAGCAATGTTCCTCACTTTCTCAATGTTTTTGTCACTGAAGGAGGTTCCTTCCGCTACGGGGGTTGTCAGAAAAACTTTCCCAGCCTTCTCGGAAACGGGCAAATCACTCTAACACACACTTCATGAACAGTGCTTGAACTTCATAAACACGTATCAGAAACGCATGAGTTTTTTTCGATGTCTTGTCAAGCTTAAACCAAAGCTTTAAATTGATCTTTCGTTTGCATATTTTCCTGTTCTTAGTTAAGAACCAATTCACTAAACAAGCACTTTGTAAAACAAGTCTTACACGGAACACAAACGATGCTCAACTAAGCAACGGTGGGGGCAGATGGCCAACACCTATCACTACCCAGGTTCAGCGTTTTGTTTCGCCAGTGTTGCCAGATCGGCCGCTCTGACTTCATTCACCTAACTTTATTGTCAGAGGTTGTATTTTCTTTCCTTCTTGTTACGCAAAATAAGTAACTCAATTGTTAAAAAGGGCTTTGGTCTTTATCCGAGTTTATCAGTGTTTTTCATCCACCTTTCTGACAGAAACATTTGTGAAATTCTCAATTTTAATCTTTTAATTATTTGTTTAATCATGAATGCAATTTGATTAATTTAAAATTTTATATTGGGACTGAATGAGCCAATACGATTTTTTTAAAACCTGGTTTTTTAATATCTTTAATCCTTACCATGTTAGTAACGTTAACAATAGCTATCATATGAATTCATTAATCCATAATATTTAGGACAGTGGTTGTTAGCATAATTTAGAATCTAGCTCTGATGATACATAGACCTTTCAGATTTGCATTTTGCCAAATTGGTATCTCGAACTTACTGTTCGTAAATCATTTCCGGTTAGCAAAGAAGGTGACTAAGTTACTATCAACCATTAAGTTAAGTTTTAAAAAGTTTATTTTTATCAGTGAACTACACAAGCGTTTTTCCTTTATTTCAAAATTTCTTTTCTGAAAATATTATATATTTTCATTTGTTACAATCTGATTCCAATGAAATGATAGATCTTGCGAAAACAGACTAAGAGAAATAAGTCATAATACAAGAATTAATAAGACTTGCTTAAATTTTAATGATGATATTCATCAGCATTTATTCAAGATAACTATCTGTAAAAACTATGTCATCGGGAAAAAATACCAAATTGTCACATAAATGACAAATAACATTGTAATACTGTTATTCAGCAAGGTCATTTTCCAAATGAATGGAGGTTATTCATTGAACTAATGTTAAGCTATAAATATTTATTGTTTAACCCTAAACAGCCGGGCTGGCGCATAAAGTACGACGTTATCACAAATTGTATTGGGAATAAGAACCCATACATCACAAAAGCCTGTTCTTCCCTCTAACCTCTTAACTACGATTCCTGAATGCAAAAATCGAGCTGAATACGATCATTTGGATTCTCCGTCTGGAAGTTGATTTACCTTGTCCGAGTCGTTCAATTTGTTCTCTGAATACACCTCCAATTATGTCTAGAAATAAAATTGTTCATTTAGTTGATTTTGAATGTGTTTTATGTGAATTTGATTAAGAGAAACATATTTTAGTGTAAGATTGCTCTGATATTGACAAATCATGATCTAATATGATCCCATGGTTTCATTATCAACAGAAAAAATACATAAACAAATGTATCATTCTACTTATCATTACGCATTATGATGAAAAATTGACACAGAAACCAACAAGTCGAAAATGATTATGCATTACAATAAGCTCAAAGGGAAGCGGATAAATACAGTAGACCAGTCCTGTAGTAATTGCTCAGTACCGGAAAAACAAACATATGGACAGTAGCATTTTTTTTTGAGGCCTCAAAAGGGAACACATATAAGCGTACAAATCACTTCGAATTTCGCTGAACCCAATACATCTTCTATGTTCAAATAAATGTTTGAAAAATTTTGCGACGTCTCTTATAAAGCCGTCTATTCAAGAAAGTATGTAATTGCCGAGCCTTCCTGTACATTCAAAAGCTTTTATTCATAAATTGCTTTCTTCAGATGTAGTGAGTGAATGAAGGAAAGAAATCCCTCTGAAAATGCAAAAAGGACGCTGCACTTCACGTGGGCAGAGTTAAGAACAATTATACGACGATCAGCCGCACACAATATTCTGACTTTACGGGCAAAAGTCTTTTCGAGAAAACAATCACTCTTTCCGGGACATGAGCCAATGAAGATGATGGCGAAGAACATTAAAAAAGTTTTTAAAGAGAAATACCTATTTTAGTTGTTGACGTATTTCTGTTTAATTTTTACCTGCATTTTTCAAATATATATATATATAACTAAATTTATTCATTATTTTTTTATTATTGTATTTGAAATATTTTCCTTTAGTTGTAGTACAATAAAGGAAGTTTTATTGTTTGAAACTATGAATTTATATAACATGACACAAGAGAGGTAGATACATCGAAATAGTGGAGGTTGCAACAAACATACGTCTCCTTTAAGAGAGAAACTTTCCCTGTTTGAGAAGTTGTTGAAAAAATTATTCAGATCACGTAGTAATAGATGTAGGGACCTTTAGGTATTTTATATGGAGACGAAGAGTTTGGAAAGGAATAATCCTTACTACTTCATAGCATAAAAAACACTGTCCAATCAGATATGGAAATCGTATGATCGATTAAATTAAAAAAATAATGAAATTCTATCAGGAAATAAAGATTAAATCTTTATTATGATAGTTAAAGAAGGAATTAGAAAAACAAATAAAATTTAATTGTATAAAAATCATTACACATACACACACACATATATATATATATGCGCATGTATGTTTGTCAGTTTTCTTTTTTCAATAAATTTGCTTAATGTTCAGTTGTTTTATAAGAAATTTAATCGTAAAATCATTCATAATTATTTTAAGAAGTGTAAATTATTTATGTAATATGTGGAAAAATAAATTAAAATGAAGTCATTTATTCAATTAATATCTTTCTGGGGAAGATTCTGATGACAGATCATATCTTGTAAATTTAATCTAATGAGGAAGACAGCACTTGAGTTGGCTTTATCTTTCCTAAAATTCCAAGGTGTCGCCCAAGAAGACTTAAAGAGATTAGTAAGGTACAATTAAGCTTTCAAATCAAATGCCAAAAACCAAAAACATTCAAGTTTCAAAGCAGTAAGGAAGTAATGCAGCTTATCACTAGTATATCTCGCACTAACTAGTTACTTAAGTTAACTTTTGAATTATTTAGTTTATGACTAGTCTTAATGTTTTAACTGAAAGTTTCAGGGTATCCAATTGCCGTAAATTAGGATGAGAATTTTTTAAGGAGCAGTTCCAAATTATTTCTAAAACATTATTTCTAGGAAGAGAGCTGTTTGTTTTATTAATTTCAAAATTAGATACTTGAATATATCAAAAGTAAGTGAATTGATATTTTTTTTCTGGAAGCTTCACTTCTAATGCTTTATTTTGACCAACAGGAAAAACACAACTTAGAAAAACTCTTTATTAATAAAATAAAAGTTTATGTGTGTGCATAGCGCAATGATTATTAAACACAACAGCATGAAATGTGGTACAAAGAATCTAGTTTAACCATTGCGTGCACCTGAGAACAAATTTTTCGAAATTCATTCAAATCTTTTTTAAATTTAAGTTTATAGGAATTTTTCTCTTCACTACACTTGCTCAGATTGAAAATGAAAAGTTTGTGTTTGTTGGTGGCGCAATGAAATGATTACAAGACACAGGATCAAGAAATTTTTTTACAAAGAATCTATGTTTATTCATAGTGTGAATCTTGAAGTCCTTTTTTCCATAATTTGTTTTACATTTTTAAAGGTTTATTTTAAAATTCTTAATATGACATGTATGACTAGATATCCTATCTTCTTCAAACAATATGTTTGATTTAGATTTGTTCGTTCTTGAAGTATTTGAGGAATCATTATATTTAATCATATAATTTGTTATTTGTAAAAGAATGGATTCGTTTTGTTATTTCTCATGTAGCTTTTCAAATTGTATTTCAAAGCGTTTTCTGCCTTCACTGCTCGTATGATTCTCGTACATATTACATCATGATCCAGTTTAAATTAATTACGTATGGAATATTTTTTTTTTAAATTTACACCATGCTGAATTCTGATGTTTATAAATTTCTAGTATAGAGCCTCTATTCTTAATTTCTTATCTCCTGTAATTTTAAATATTTTGAAAAGCAATAAATTTTAACAATTTTTAAATACTTTTAGATAATTCTGGTCATGGGGAATGTCGATGAATATTCCGCAGTTGAAAATTATACGAAGTTTAGAGCTGTTCCTTCAATTTAATTTTACGATTTATAATTTTGTTTATTTGTTTGTTGTTACTTTCGTTGGTTTAAAAGAATAAATGAGTTATTCATATTTTTTGACAGTTTATTATAAGTAGTGGGTATTGTAACAAATTTTTTCCACTATAGAAGTTATTGTTTTTTCATCATTTTAAGCTAACTGCTTATCCTTACCTGTATATGTTAAATTTTTGCTGTAGCAATTTTATCTTTTTAAAAATTTATTACTTTTGGTCTTCAGATAAAATTATTTAATTAATTTAATAATAATGAATAACAGGAAGAACTTCTTGCGATACAATGTTGATTATATTTCTATTCGGATCCAAGATGTATGAATTTTAAACTCTATAAAACATCCAACATTAAAATATACAGAGATTAAAAAAGGTTTTCTCGAACATAGACCGAAAAATCTAAAATACATAACATTAACAAGCAAACCAAAAGCTTTTTTATGGAAAGGAATACAATAATTTATAAATTACTTTTTTTTAAAATTATGAATTATTTTGATTTGGAACACAGAACAAGCTCAGCGACTTTTTCATAAGATTTCCTTTAATTTGTCATGTTCTTAGTAACTATGCATAAAAACATATATTTCCAGATAAATATTTGTATTCGGATAATTACCGACTTCCTATCGTACGGTCAAGATGAAATTTTGCATGCAGTATAACTCGATGGCAGTACAATACTGTTGGTATGCTAAAGCAGTAACGCTCGTGAGAGAGGGAGGTCACTACTTGCTCTTAGTACTCGAATTTAACTCATTTACTGTCATCCTACCAAGCTAATATTTTGCATGCACATATAACTTCTATGAAAAAAAATACTATGATATTTTCAAGCACTATAGGACTTGCACTTAACAACCTCCAAAGAGTTTAAATTTTTCGCACATTTATACATTCATGGACAATAAAATTAGCGCACCAAGAAATAATTGCGGGATCGTAACGAAACTTGGCACGAAGGTACATGTCGGGAGATATGTAAATGATTAGAAATGCAGCATGATTGCGCATTACGTATTGTCGGTAGAGGGCGTTTAACGTCGCTCTCCGTGGAGTATTAAACAAGTAACCAAAGCTTGTTTGAGTGTGCTGAATCGTTTACAAAAGAAGAGCTGAGGGAGACATGCCATTACGCCATTATCGAAAACAATATGAGCAGCTGTCGCAGTTTCAGAGGGGGAGAATCATCGGCATGATGGAAGCTGAGTGGTCAGCTAGGCAAGTAGCTCGTCAATTAGGCCGCTTTGATTGTGTTGTAAGGAAGTGTTGGGACCAGTGGATCCGAGAGATGTCATTTCCACGAAGACCAGGCTCATGACACCCTCAACAGACCAGTTGCCGAGAAAACTGCCACATCGTAAGAAATGCACGCGTACAGCCAACTGCTTCATCGGCCGCCATCCAGGCACAAGTAGCACCTTCACTAGGACCCCTGTGTTTTCTCGAACCATATGAAGGCGCCTGTCTGTAGAACATTTGGGATCACGACGCCCATTACGTGTGCTGTCCTTGATACCCACCCATCAACGCCTCCGTTTGGAATGATGCCGCGCACGTTGAAACTGGACTGCAGTGGAATGGAACCAGGTCGCCTTTAGTGACGAATCCAGATTCATCTCAGCAGTGATGATAATCGTGTTCGTGTGTGGAGACCCCGTGGTCCTGCCTTTGCTTTACAGCGACACACTACTCCCACAGCAGGTGTGCTGGTTTGGGGTGCCATTGCCTACAATACACGGTCACCCCTGGTATTGATGCGTGGCACCATGACAGTCCAGCAGTGTGTCCATGACATCCTGCAACTACATTTGTTTCCCCTCATGCAACGGCTCTCAGGAGCCATTTTTTAACAAGACAATGCTCGACCTCACACGGCAAGGGTGTCACAAGACTGTCTCAGCACGGTTACTTTCCGGATTTTTCTCCAATCGAGTATATCTGGGATTATTTGGAACGGCGAGTTGGGCTTCCCACGAGTTGGAACGAACTAAAGGCAAGGTTACAGCAAATATGGAACGAAATGTCTGAAGACATCATGCAAAACTTGTATGCTTTAATGTCCGATCGTATCACATCGTGCATTCGCGCTACAGGGAGTTCAACAGGGTATTAAATCCTCCGTTCCTTTTCCTTTTTCTCTGAAATAAATGATCCTTTTTCTTTGATTTTCTAATCATTTACTTATATCAAAGTAGTCATTACGTATATAAAATTTCGTTTCCTTTTGACGACTCCTCCTTGGTGCGCTAATTTTTTTGGTCCATGAGTGTAGTTCTCGCATTTACCTTATAGTCTTAAATTTCCAGAATTGAAAGAATTAAAAAAATATCAGTAAAAATTAATGAAGTGTTTATTTGAAGGTAAATTTAAGGGTATAAAATCTTAATATTAATCTTAAATTATCTTAAGGCGTTAATACTTCTTTTCATTTCATATTTAAATATGTAGCTTTGGGGATACTTAATTTATCGGTAATTACTCAGGTACCTTGGTTAAGCGCCTCAAAATCGTACCAATTATACATTATTTTAAATTTTAAAAATATTTTTATACCTTTTTAATCGATATTTAAATGAAAACTAGAATAAATTTTTTTACTTATATTTATTAAGATATAAATTCGACAAACACCTTTTAAACAGAAATGAACATGGAGTTCAAGCTAAGCCCGATTTCCTTAAGGAAATGAATGTTATAAGGTTTGTAAATTATTTTTTGAAATAGTGATTTATTTTGAATAAGAATTCAAAACTGGCTGATTGACTATTTTCAGATTTATTTTTTAACAGTTGAACACGGAGTCTGGAATTCGTTGTCTTAATATTTATTTCTAGTAATTGGAGAAAATTATTTTAAAATCTATTTTAATTTTTAAGAGTGATACCATAAACAGTAATAAAACGGGCTTGCCTTTTAAGCATTTCTATTTAAAACAAATTCTTTTTGAGAATTAGAATTATTATGTTAAGAGAAAGCCCCAAAAATTGCTTTAATACACCCACAAGTTATTTTATGATGAGCTACAGTTATAATGAGACAAAGTACAAAATCAATTATCTAAACATACGGTGACAATAAATAGTAAGACTTCAAAATATTCTTATCAGTCTATATTTTCCATCGTTTAATAGTCATTTTAGGACACTATTAAAATATAAAAGAAATCAGTTTAAGTTTCTTAGGGTTCGCTATTATTCTTATATATTCCATTTCTTGTGTTCTTATTATTTACATTTATATTATTTTAATGTATCAGTTTTTATTTTTACTATCTCTTCAAATTATTCGCTTTGTATTTTATTTTAAATTTTTTTCTTAGGATGTTTATGCTTCCAGTCCGTATTCGATCATGTTCATGACAACTTCTGTTGTTCAATTCGAAATGAATCTTGATAAATTATCTTAATTAATTTTAAAATTAAAGGCTATGAATTAACCATTTATTGAGGACACTTTATGTCTACTTATTTTTATAAATGTTTTGCCGATACTCTAACCTTTGGTTGGGAACTGAAAGCTTATTTCTCATTTGGTATAGATTTGGCTTTGCTGTATCTGCTAAATCATTATTTGTTAGAGGCACATATCTAGTATACTTTTCCGTTTATGTTATTGTATTTCTGCTATACTTCATATACATATTAGCTAGTGTACCCATTCTTCGCATAGATGAATGGAAAAATATAATAATTTAGATAGGCAGGTAACTTTTATAATAAGGATTAATATTTTTTTTATTAATAATTTGACTAATTTTAAATGAGCGGCAATTCTTTCCAAGGAAATTATGATTTAATAAATAAAATATAGCAAAGTGAAAGACATACATTAAAATTTAATAAGGGCGAAGTTTGCAGATCATTTATTAAAGAGATTTTTTATAGCTTTCATAATTTAACAAAATGCTGCTTATTAAAGAACAATGATTATATTTTTTATATAAAACTGTAATTAATTATAAAATGTTACATGAAGCACAACAGAAACTAAATTCAATAATATCAAACGTTAGTTTGAATTTCTTCCCGTGGGTGAATTAAAGAACTTAACAAACCAGCTTCCAAGCATAAAACATTTTTAATGAGTAATAAAACATTAACAGAAATACATAATATAAATCAATAATATAAAAAAACAGAAGCTTTCTTTTAAGAAATTGAATGAAATATTATTGGAAATAAAATTTTTGTAATTCTATTTTTAAAATCATGAATTATTTTGATTTGGAATTGAATATATTTTTATTTCAACATTTTGCAGACAGTTTTTTAAGTTTTTATTTTTTTGAAATTTAATATAAGATCTTTTTTACTACATTCATTTAAGATACGTTATGCTGCATTTTTTGTTCAAGTTTTTAAACTCCCTCGTGCGAAGAAACTAGACAATGAGCTAAGATTACAAAACTTATTTAAATCTACAATTAACACATGGATCAATAAGTTCCGAGACTAACCCAGAGATGGCGCTCGTAGTAAACCAGTAACCAGGTCTTTCTAGAGTACTAACGTCGCTTGAAACGTGTCAAAATTTTAAGTCGATCGGACCAGAAACAACTGAGTTATCGAGGTTGGAGTAAAGTCGTTTTGTAGTTTGTTTAAAAAATGGAAAAAACCGAGTTTCGTGTTCTGATAAAACATTGTTTTTTAATGGGTAAAAACACCGTGCAAGCGAAACAATGGATTGAAAAATGTTACCCGGACTCTTGTCCATCAAAAGCAACGATTTGTCGGTGGTATGCCGAGTTTAAACGTGGTCGTACCGACACAAATGACGCGGAACGCTCGGGTAGACCTGTGGAAGCCGTTACACCGGAAAATGTGAGTGAAGTGACAAAAATTATAATGAAAGATCGTAAAGTGAAGCTCCGTGAGATTGCTGAGATGACACAGATATCATATGGAAGTGTATTTACTATCCTTCATGAAAAATTGAACATGAAAAAGGTTTTTTCCAAGTGGGTGCCGCGATTGCTTTCGATGGAACAAAAACAGCAACGAGTCGATGATTCAGAAAGCTGTTTATCGCTATTTACTCGCAACAAAAAAGATTTCTTGCGTCGTTACGTGACCATGGACGAAACATGGATACATCACTACACTCCAGAGTCGAAGCGGCAGTGGCGCACAGCTGGCGAAAGCCGTCCGAAAAAGCAGCAGTCAGCTGGCAAAGTCATGGCGTCAGTTTTTTGGGATACGCATGGCGTGATTTTCATTGACTACCTCGAAATAGGTAAATCGATCAACAGTGATTATTATATTGACTTGCTGGTGCGATTGAAGGTGGAAATCACAAAAAAACGACCGCACAGTCTCGGGACTTATTGATCCATGTGTTACATTGTGATTTTTCTTGACAGATTCTGGATAAAAAATTTAAAATCTTATTGCCAATTATATTTTCGAAGGTTCTGAAAATTCAAATTCATGCATTTAAGCTTCTTTATTTTGTACTGTTGTATATTTAAATGATATTTTAATAAATAAAAAATGAAACGAACAATTTTTCTCAATTTCGGGATTGAAGAAACGCACTTCAAGTTTCAGAAATTTGCTTTCGAGTGTAATTCAACTTAAGTTAATAACCTGTAACTTAAGTTACAAATAAGGTATAAACGATTTCAAACACTTATGTATAGAAAAAAAGCTTACATTTTAAAATAACATTAAGATTAGAAAATAGAAGCTTTCGAAGAAAACAATATTTAAAAGGAGTAAATTTCTTCATAATTTTGATCCGCAGTCAAATAAGTTGTAAGATATGTAACTTATTTAAATCCTCATTCTTCTAACTTTTATGCCTCGTGTCATGATAAAATTATTTTCGAAATTTCAAAATAAATAAATAAAATAAAATAAAACAAAATAAAAAATTAAATTTTTTTTAAAAAAAACTGTGAACGTAACAACCACATATTCATTTACAAAAAAATTCTTAGTAAAATTTTATGTGCTTTATGGATTGTTATGCTCTTATTTATGTCATGTTTAATTTACGTCGAGTCCAGTATCTAGGAGTTGTTTGGAGACAATTGATAATTCAGGTCCGTAGATTCACACATACAAGAGAAACACAAATACTATAACATCATCTAACTTCCACTGCTCACATACCACACCCCTACGTCATTTTTTACTACAATTTCACAGACGTTGGTCATGTAAATTTCTCTTATCTGTCATCGACAACCTTGTGAGGTCGATGTGTCTTGTACAACCTTTTGAGCAATATACTCAAAATATTTATTCTATATTAGTAACAGACATCCCACAAAATTCATGCGGAATATTTCACTTAAATAAATTTATTGAAATTGAAAACTTCGATTGTATATTGATCTTCAGACTGTGGAGTACGTGTATCCCTAGATGTATACTAAGATTTTTCAAAGGATATGTGGGCAATATAGAAAATAGTAAATAATAGTATCTCAAAATAGCAAATAACAGAACGCATGTATTTCTAGCATAGAGCAATCGTGACATACAAGTAAGTCACGATTACTTATTGCTAGAAATACATGCAATCCATGTTATTAGCCAAGCGTTCCGACAAATACAAATTTTTGAGAACATCTGTCGTATAGGAATCTCTGTAAATTGAGCATACAAGGAACTGTTAAACAACTGATTAACGTAAAAAGGTGCTGAATATATGATTATATAAATATAAATAATAATGTGATTATATGAATATTAATAATAATATGATTTGGTAAATATTAATAATGATCAATTACATTATTATGGAATATTCGATATCATACATAATCAATTGTCTCAGTTATCAATGTCATTCAAATCAATTCGATATTATTTTATTCTGGCTTACTTTTCTTTCTGTAAAAAATAAGAGAAATACTAGGAAATTGGACTTTTTTATGAATCTCGTTAGAAATAGATGAAAATATATTACAAATTTGATTATCCCGTTCAATATAACACGACATATGTTTCACAGTAGATAGCAATAACTGTATAATCGGATTTATGATTATCTTATCCAATTGTCGTGTGATTATGATTCTCTTATACAAGAGATTATGATTCTCTTATCCAATAGCCCTTGTGATGCTTCTAGTGCGAAATAAATAAAACTAAACCGAAACCGAACCTTATCCAATTTTAATTTTTAACATAGATTTGGATACTTATGAAATATTTAATTTTCAATTTATCAAAAGGCACCACCTATTCGGTAATTATATTACGTCTCCCTAATTGAAGTAAAATCTCGAATTGTGGAAAAAATTGGATGTCAATTCAAATTTGATATATGTCAATTCTAAAACATGAGAGAAAGACTTAAATTAAAAAGATACAAGAATGTAAACTAAAAACAAAATTTACATAATTACATTATAAATGTAAAAATGTCTGAACATGCTAATTCTAGAGATTCAATACTGTTAAATTAAGATTTAAACTACTTTTTACAGTAAAAACTCGACAATAAGAAACTTACAGATGAGGGCATTTTTGAAAATTCCACTATATTTATTACTTCAGTATTGTAAAAATATATAGATATCACAAGTAACAAGAACATTTTTAAAAACGTGTTTCTTAGTTTAACTTGTAGGGATTCCAATATAATCTACCCCGAAAAAAATATCTCCTCGAGATAAAAGTTGCCATAAATATTATTGTAATATTGTATAATACAGTGATATACAATAAATTTAATTTTAATTAAATACTTTAATGTCTATTCCAAAATGACTGGTCAAAACGAGGCTTTATATTCTTCTGTTGGTATCACAATTTTTCAGAAGCTACAGTATTAAAGTTTTAAAAGTTATTTATCTTTTAATTTAATCACAAATTTATGTTACAGATGCAACCTATTTAAGTTTAGGGGCTTCAAAGCTAATCTAAACTGTTTATTTTTTATATGAAACACTTCAAAGCAAATAGGACTCAAAGTGCAAAGAGAAACAACTATATCCGTTAAAATGAAGAACTTGAGATAAATTTAAACTAAAATTATAAATTTATTCAAATCTATTATTTAGAATGTATTTAGTAAGACAGTAAGAACAGAATTTTGCAGTGTAGATTTTTTTTCAAAATTCATATGTACTTTATTTGAGATAAACTTGAAATATCCTTTATGTTGGATAACTCAGTTTTTAAAAGAAAAAAAAATACTTCGCAATTCCTTCTTATAAGGAATGCAGCATCAATAACTACAAGCTTGTATTAGACATTTAATCGGCCTTATTCAAATTTTAAATCATAAACAGCTGTTTCATTATGAGTAAAATAACAAAGGAAATTTTAATAAATCATGAAGTTAGAATATTTTTTCAAAGATATTTTATGTATGATATACTCGTAAACACATGTTAAAATCATTTGTATAGAATTTCATAAATATCCAAAGTTAGTAGATATTTAAACATTTTTTATTTCGTATCCTTTTAGGGTTGCACAAGAAGCTTCTTACGACAAAAGAATTACACAACAAAAATTAAAATCTTTAGAATCAATCTTCACGATCACGGTTTTTAATAGATTCACTTAAATCATTATCATTAAGGTTATGAAACGTTTCTGATAGTCTTTAATAAATGATATTACTCAACATATTTTCTTAGACAGGAAGGAAAACGTTGCTGTTGTTTTGATTATACCTTTAATAGACATAAAAAATTTGTATTTAGTAAGCAAAAGATGTAAAGATTCTTAGATGTATGGTTGATGTACGGTTGTCTTCACGTATGTTAAATATGATCCTAAATTAGAATATTTTTTCTGATAATAAAGTGCTCGAAGAATAATTTTATATTTCGACTTCGCTATTTGTTAGAGAGCAGCGTATTTTATAATACTACTCATTTCTATGTGAATCAATTTCTTTTTTTCTGGTGTAAAATGTATAACATATTTCGTCTCCTGTCCCTAAATTACAAGAGTACTGAATCATAAAAGGATATATATGTTACAATATGTCACAAACTTTCGTGAAAATTGAAACAATCCTGTGTCTGAAAATGTATTTGAAGTTTCAAACCGGCTCCTTGACATTATGCGAAGGTGACTTTAAATTCGTTATTTAGAGGCTGATCGCTGTGAACATGCGATGTAGTAAATGCTTTTGGTTTTCAATCTTTTTGAAGAATAGGGGTAAATCTAATATTGTTAAATTCCAAGTTCTGATATTGTTTAACTCTAAATATTTATGATATATAATAACATAAATTTTAATGCTGGAATGGCCAACATTTTTTAAATCAAGGTCGAAAAAGCCCCTGTCTACCTTTATCTTCATAGTTTTAATTTTATAAAGGAATTAAATGAATATAACGATTTGAAGCAAACGCAATTTCAAAAAGCCACTTAAAATGACAAACATTTTTTTAAGGTACACGAACACGTTCGGAGTACTTTTTTTTAAAAACATTATTTAGAGAAAAATTTATACCCTTTTTAACTTCAGTTTCAATGTAAATAAGGTATGTTAAACTGATATTTGCAATAAATTACTTAAGTTTCACAAAATTAGCAAATTTATAGAGAATTTTGAAGAAATTTTAGAAAATTTTCAAAAATGCTACATGAAAATGTATTCACCTAATTTATGTAAATTTAGTATCAAAATAAACCTTATACATGTACCTAGTGCTGGGCCTAAAATATTATGGCTATTTAAATAAATAAAAATTTCAGAGCCAGTCGAAGAGCTATTACAAGAAATTTACCATATTTTACAACGTTGTTATACGAATAATAGGCCATAATTTTAAAAATATTCTTATTATGAACATTATTTTAGACCATGCCCTAGACAACATTATAAGAAAAGAGAATACCAAGTTTCAAAGAAATTTATCAGTAATATTTTGAGTTATCATTTTTGGAATTTTCAAAATATGCGAAAAAACTGATTTTGAGAAAAATGCATTTTTAGTACAATTTATCATATATTTTCTATATACACACAATCACTTACTTAAAATTCACCAGTTTTATAGCTAACACCTTCTCTTTGCTCATTTTTAACCATTTTTTTCTTTTTAGCTAACCTATTTTTTTTTTCTGGCAACTTTTACCTTTGAAAAAGAATGTCGTTTAGATTCTGTGACTCGAACTTCATCTAGTTCTGCAAAACCTTTTAATGTAAATGCACCAATAGGCACATTGAAATGTTTCAATACATCCAATAATCCTTGAAATCCCTTATTAAATTGAATTACTGTCATATATCCTCCTAATCACAGTGTTGGTAATGCAACAAAAGCCTATTGGAGAAATGCTTACCAGGAAAAACTCAAAATGCAAATGAGTGCTTCAATGGAATTTTGTGGAAATTCATTCCAAAAGACGTCTTTGTTGCATAATTTCATATATATTGGTTTTATAATGTTAACCAGATTTTGTGGAAGTCCTTTAGACTTGTCCTTATAGATTTGTTTATTGAGTGATACAGCTCGTTGATATTTGCACCAGCTATCCGGTCCAACAGGGCATTGGCCGTGCATTGGTTGTTTTGCATTTCAACAACAGTGAAAAAATGCTGCAATTACTGCACGTTGCATACCTTCTAAATTATTCACATTGTCATGGATAGCTATGCCATAATAATTTTGCAACTTATCGATGAAGGCATCTGTCAGTTTTCCCTGTCCTCCAAGCCCTTTTCGTGTTGATTTCAATTTTCTTAATCTTGTTCCAACACGTTTTTGTATATGTCCTATACATTCATATTTTGTAACGGTATTCTGGCCATAAATATTTTTCACAGCATCATACGCTTTGGAGTCACCATCTCCAAAAAAGCTTACATATTGTAATTTCCTCATTTCAACCGAACGTTCAAAAAGGCGATATACGCCAACAGGTTCCATAGCACCAGATGATCCTGTATGCTTTGCACAGTTATGAATGGTGTTTAATCCTTCATTTTTTTGAATCGCAAAGTCTACATACTTTAGACATGAATTCAATGTCTAATACCTTCCCTGTATCTATTGAAATAACAGAGACACATCCATTCAAGGATGAATATCCTCTGCGTTGCCAAGTTCCATCAACCGACACACCACATTGAGATAATTCAGAATCATTTTCATTACCTCTAATTTCCAAAGCAGCTTCATTCATAGTATTACACGCTACGTAGCTAGCAGTAACTTCAAGTTTTTTCTCAAGGAAACCAAATGCTGTCTTTGAAGGAACATTTATATTGATGGCGGAACAAAGTTTTTTGGCCGCAGAATATCCTTTGCCAATGACTCTCATACCAAAAACAAATGCAAGATTAATATTATGCAATTTGTTTATTTTATCAGATGAACAAAAAGAGAAGGAATAGTCACAGTTTTCACATTTTAAAGTCATGTTCATGGCTAATCCAAAAACAGATTCTTGCATTACATTAATACTTCTTTTAAAACATACAGGACAACATAATAAAGAAATTACATGACTGAAAATTCCTAAGTTAAAAATAACATTTTTTTCATCATTTTCAGTAACATCTGAAGGTTTGAAAGAATTCATCAATTTTGTTTCACTGGCAGTTGAAATATCTACATCTTTACTAATTTTTTCATTCTCTGGAACTGGAACATTATTAGAGTACCTATTTCCTTTGAACTGTCTTTTATGAGAATAACTTTTATTTCTGTTATTTCCCATAGCTGTAAAAATACTAATACCAGAAAGAAAATTCAGTATTGTTTCAAATAAATAGTAATAAGTTTTGTTATGCAACTACACAAGCACAGTTGTCAACAAATCAATCTGTATGTAAATAAAACAATTATTGCCAGATTTCCTTAAATTCTACGTCGTCAGACACTAGCACAATGCTTAATTATTTTAAATATTGCATCAAATGTTTTCTAAATTTATATTAAAAATAAATTTGGTATTTTAATTCTGTTTGACATCTTTAAAGGGCATTTAAATGCTGACTTCCGGTCATTTAAATACCCACATCCGGTTTTTTGAGCTTTACTAATTCTTTAATATCTTGGCTTTTAAGTGACGTAGAAACAAATTAAAAACAGTTTTATAAAGCTAAATAAATGCTTTATTCAAGAAAACAAAAAACTGAAAATGTGATTTTTTTCGAAAATTGACCATTTCAATGTGTTCGTATACCTTTTTAAAAAAAATTCCCGAATTTAGTGTGATTATAGTAATATTGTGACAAATAAATAATACAGTTATAGAGTCCCCGTTTTCAAATTTTACAAGACGTTGAGTTTCTTTGTTTGAATTCTAACCACCGTTCGAAATTCTGGCTCGCTTACAAAGATGGGGATATTCATCTTTTACAGAGATATAGAATAACTGAGAACAGATTCTTCCCCTACAAGTCAATGATGCGTAACCGGCTTGGTTTTCCTATACTGTCCTATCTAATGCATGACATCCTTTTTCATAGGTATTACATATGGGTATAATAAAGGTTTAATCTGAATAAAATATGTTCAATATATTAATTGATTCTTATGTACGTAATGCGGAAAATCACAGCTATCGATGTTGATTTGATTGGCTTCAGAAAGCCGCAAATTGAAGTATCTCACAGTACGAGCAAGTGACAGCAATAACTTAGTGGTCATGTTGCGGACTTGCGGACGGAGTTTCGTCGAATTGTGGGATCGATCTTTGATGACACAAAAAGTGCCTTTTAATCCCTGATGATAAAAAATGCTCATAGTGATCCCTGGTGACACTAAACGTGCCTACACAATCCGCGCATTGTGGGGACTGATGCACGTTAAATCTGTCGAAGTCCCATCATTGGCGTGGTGGAAGAATTCAGAGAAGAGGAGCTTAGATATCATCCGTGTCACTTTACCTAGATTCAAAATTATGAGGTCCGTCGTCAATAACCCTCGGATTGCTTCTCAGTGGGACGTAAATAAATAAATAAACATTCACATCACAATCATATGGCATTAGCAAATAGTATTCATTCTGCTAAGTTCTTCAAAAGGTCTTGAAATGCTACGATAACGCTGAATAGTGGTTATATAGAGAAGTTTTAAGAATAACAAATAAAAATTCTTCTTCGATTATTTTTAATCATAATTAAAACTTGATGATAGTGTGGGGTACTTCAATTTATAGCTCCCTGATACCAAACAAATCAACATTAACAGCTATACTATACAATATGTACAAAAGTATCAATGAATATGCAGAATAAATTTTATCCAAATATCTTATTTAAATAACTAAGCTTTTGTAATACATTGTGCATTAAATTTGAAATTCCTCCCATGTAACTAAAAAGCTTATCAATCGCGTTTCTTTATCAAAATCCTTCAGAAAAATTTATTTTACATTGAATCTGTTTTTTTCAATAATTTCTTATTGTGTATTTGATTTTTTCTTGGAAAATTCCAAGATGCTTAACGAAATACCAGTGTCCCGCGGGCCTCCGACAAAAAACAATCATTCGACAAGAAATTGTTTACTTATGTCACGCGTTCCACCAGGTAACATATGAAATACTTGCTGGTCGTTTGCTAAAAAATAAATAATATATATTTTAAGACATTTTAATTTTAAAAATAATATTTTTTCTTTGTTTACTGTTTTTATAACATATTTGAAACGTTAAATGTGTGTGAATTTTTTATAGATTTTTTCTCCTTTTTTTTATTATTTTTATCCAAAAATAACACATGAAGAAAGGAAAAAATACTTTAAAATGTAATTCGTAATATGACTGAGAAGGTTATCTCTACCACTCCATGCAGACTATCACTTTCCTATGTCATGTTAATAATGCAATAGTTCCTGGGAATTTACTTCTCTACTTTTTCCTTGTTATTCATGCAGATTCATCTGAATGAATTAGTTTTGGAAAAATCGTAAATAGCTACTTCTTGAAAAAATTGAAGGTGCAACATTAATTTCTTCATACAAGGTAAACGGTTTTACCGACAATTACTTATATTACTGGGGTTTTTTTTCGAAACAATGTTAATTTAAATATAGGTTGATTTTTTT
>BMAW01096710.1:0-19814 GCA_019974015.1 Nephila pilipes | reverse complement strand
AACCTTAAAACTAAGAAGGAGAATAAAATACAAGATATTAAAACAATTAGATATACAAACATAATTTGTATGTTAACAATGTACCAAATAATTATGTAATGGTTTTTAAATATTATTGTTTAATTATTTATAAACATATAAAAGAGAATAAAGATTATTTAGAAAACAATTTTATTGACATTGAAATTAATAATATAACTACAGCTCTATAAAAATCGGTTTACAAATGAATAAAATTAATTTTCACAGATCTTTATTCTCCAAAATTTCATAGAGATCCTATTAAACAATAAAAGTAACAATACTGATATTACAAGAGCTGGTGCATTATTATAAATATGCTGCATGATATTATCAAAAATTTTAATAAAACTACTAACATTGGCTTGCTTGATGTTGCTTTCTCGTCACATTTGATTCATTTTTGAATCGAATTGTCACTTGTGACGAGAAATGAATCGAAGAGGACAACCTCAAATGTTCAGTACAGTCGATGGACAAAGATGAATCACAAAAACAGACTCCAAAGCATAATATTCATAAAAAAAAACCAAATGGTGAGTGTTCAGTAATGGTTGCCGTCAAGATAGTCCAGGATGCTGCAAAAGTCGTCCCACCGTATTAACGAGTACTCAGCGTGTTGCAAACATACCCATTTCCTGACTAATGGTCCATGATGTGGTTGTATGCTTCTGCAGGTTGTACGACCTCAGAAAATGCCTTTTCTCATAGGCGGTAGTCATGGGATAGCGTGGTGATCCCGCATATGATTCAGTATGACCCACAACAACCCATTGATTCCATATTCGTATGATAGTGGTTAGATTTCGACCAATGTGACGGGCAATATCACGGGATGACAATCCACGCTATCGATAGTCAACGATCCTGCCTTTATATTAGAATTCCGACACTTGCTGGTAAGAACTTCTTATTCAAAGCGTAACACGATATTCTGGGCAGACTCCGATCTTACAAAGGGCTTTCCGAATGAAAAATCCACTCCGCAGCTTTTCTTTTATGCAGCTTTTCAGATGTCGTTTCTCTCTCCTGCATCGTCTTAATGCAATGAAATACTAATCATTTCCACTTCACAGCCTGTTGTACCTTTCATGTGATTTGACATTCGTCAGATCATTCCTTTCTGGTGTTGTAATTTTAATAGCCACCAGTATAGGTAGACATTTTAATGAAGTTTCGAATGTTTTCATTTCGTATAAACTAGCAAGCATTTATAATCTGTCTTAGCATCATTTTTTGTGTTCTTTCTAAATAATTGATATGCTTTTTCCCTGCATGCTCCCGAACTTGGCTAGCTTTTGTAAGGTCTGGTCTGAAAATTAGAGTGTAGATAAGCATTTTATTCTTAGTGCTCATTTTTGAGTTCCGAGATGTGAAGGGAAATTTTTACACTCCTTATCTCAGTGTTTCAGTTTAATTAGCGTCATATGTTGTTTTTGAGGGGAATGTCTGGAAATGTCTGTCTTTGAGGGGAATGTCTGGAATGTCTGTCTTTGAGGGGAATGCCTGGAAATGTGACCTTCTTTCTCCTTTTATGTTATCTTGGCCCTGAGCGCAAGAATTCCATGTTTGCTTGCCGTGACGTCATCTCTGTTGCCATAGCTGATATTTTCAGATTAAGAAATGGTGCAGTTCTAGAAATTTTAATTTTAAATCAACATGTCTTAGTGCGAATTCCGGCTATAATGTATGAAAAAATCCGTTGTTGCTGATTGGCAGATATACCCTAAACAGAGAAGGTATAAAATGCCTGCGGATAATTTTTTTATACAACCTCTGGCAATAAAGTTCGGTGAATAGTCAACTGTCCTTCAAAATAGTCTCCTCCCATGACAATGCACCGCTGAGATCTGCTATACATGTACTGAAAACTTTGCAAGAAGTCTTCTTTTGCGATGGAGTTCAAAAGCCTCGTCATGTTTCGTATCACGTTTGACGAGCATCGTTAATGCTTTCGTTTGATGATTTTTCTGCTTTGACCTTTTTCCGATGACATGATACAGGAGAACACCATTCCATGCTTTGTCGTTTCATTTCAGGGTCGTACCTGAGACACCAGGACTTATCCTCAGTGACAACACAGTTCAAGAAATTTGGTGTCGCATCCACCGTTTTGAAAAAATCCTGTGAAGCCTCTAAATGTGCCTGCTTCTGATTGTCAGTCAAGTTATGTGGCACGAGGCGACAAAACGTTTTTCTCATCCCTAAATTCTGCGTAACGATTTGCCGCACGGATTCGCGGTTAATTTGCAGTGCATCAGCTATCATGTGTATAGTTAATCGACGATCTTTCATGAGTAATTTTCCTCACTTTCTCAATGTTTTTGTCACTGACGGAGGTCGTTGGTCTTCCGCTACGGGGGTTGTCAGAAAAACTTTCCCAGCCTTCTCGGAAACGGGCAAATCACTCTAACACACACTTCATGGACAGTGCTTGAATATCATAAAAACGTATCAGAATCGCACGAGTTTCTTTCGATGTCTTGTCAAGCTTAAACCAAAGCTTTAAATTGATCTTTTGTTTGCTCATTTTGATGTTCTCTGTTAAGAACCAATTCACTAAACAAGCACTTTGAAAAACAAGTCTTACACGGAACACAAACGATGCTCAACTAAACAACGGTGGGAGCAGATGGTCAATACCTGTCTCCACCCAGGTTCGGCGTTTTGTTTCGCTAGTGTTGGCAGATCGGCCGCTCTGACTTCATTCACCGAACTTTATTGTCAGAGGTTGTATATTCTTTCCTTCTTGTTACGCAAAGTAAGTAACTCAATTGTTAAAAAGGGCTTTGGTCTTTATCCGAGTTTAGCAGTGTTTTTCCTCTGCCTTTCTGACATGAAACATTTGTGAAATTCTCAATTTTAATCCTTTAATTCTTTGTTTAATCATGAATGCAATTTGATTAATTTAAAATTTTATATTGGGACTGAATGAGTCAATACGATTTTTTTAAAACCTGGTTTTTTAATATCTTTAATCCTTACCATGTTAGTAACGTTAACGTTAGCCGTCATATTAGTTCATTAATCCGCAATATTTAGGACAGTGGTTGTTAGCATAATTTAGAATCTAGCTCTGATGATACATAGACTGTCAGATTTGCATTTTGCCAAATTGGTATCTCGAACTTACTGTTCGTAAATCATTTCCGGTTAGCAAAGAAGGTGACTAAGTTACTATCAACCATTAAGTTAAATTTTAAAAAGTTTATTTTTATCAGACAAACTAACTACACAAGCGTTTTTCCTTTATTTCAAAATTTCTTTTCTGAAAATATTATACATTTTCATTTGTTACTATCTGATTCCAATGAAATGATAGATCTTGCGAAAACGGACTAAGAGAAATAAGTTTCATAATACAAGAATTGATAAGACTTGCTTAAATATTAATGATGATATTCATCAGCATTTATTCAAGATAACTATCTGTAAAACTATGTCATCGGGAAAAAATACCAAATTGTCACATAAATGACAAATAACAATGTAATACTGTTATTCAGCAAGGTCATTTTCCAAATGAATGGAGGTTATTCATTGAACTAATGTTAAGTTATAAATATTTACTGTTTAACCGTAAATAGCCGGGCTGGCGCATAAAGTATGACGTTATCACGAATTTTATTGTGAATAAGAACCCATAAATCGCAAAAGCCTGTTCTCCCTCAGTGTTTTACGTGAATTTGATTAAGAGAAACGTATTTTAGTGTAAGATTGCTCTGATATTGACAAATCATGATCTAATATGATCCCATGGTTTCAATATCAAGAGAAAATATACATAAACAAATGTATCATTCTACTTAGCCTTACGCATTATGATGAAAAATTGACGCAGAAACCAACAAGCCGAATATGATTATGTTTTACAATAAGTTCAAAGGGAAGCGGATAAATTTAGTAGACCAGCCCTGTAGTAATTGCTCCGTACCAGAAAAACAAACATATGGACAGTGGCATTTTTTGAGGCCTCAAAAGATAACAGATATAAGCGTACAAAGCACTTCGAATTTCGCTGAACCCAATACATCTTCTATGTTCAAATAAGTGTTTGAAAAATTTTGCGACGTCTCTTATAAAGCCGTCTTTTCAAGAACGAATGTAATTGCCAAGCCTTCCTGTACATTTAAAAGCTTTTATTCATAGATTGCTTTCTTCGGATGTAGTGAGTGAATGAAGAAAAGAAATCCCTCTGAAAAAGAAAAAAGGACGCTGCACTTCACGTGAGCAGAGTTAAGAACAATTAAACGACAATCAGCCGCACACAGTATTCTGACTTTACGTGCAAAAGTCATTTCGAGAAAACAATCACTCTTTCCGGGACATGAGCCAATGAAGATGATGGCGAAGAACATTAAAAATGTTTTTAAAGAGAAATACCTATTTTAGTTGTTGACGTATTTCTGTTTAATTTTTAACCGCATTTTTCAAATATATATATATATATATATATATATATATAACTAAATTTATTCATTATTTTGTTATTATTGTATTGTTTTTGAAATATTTTACTTTAGTCGTAGTACAATAAAGGAAGTTTTACCATTGGAAACTATGAATTTATATAACATAACACAAGAGAGGTAGATACATCGAAATAGTGGAGATTGCAACAAACATACGTCTCCTTTAAGAGAGAAACTTTCCCTGTTTGAGAAGTTGTTGCAAAAGTTATTCAGATCATGTAGTAATAGATGTAGGGACCTTTAGGTATTTTATATGGAGAAGAAGAGTTTGGAAAGGAATAATCCTTACTACTTCACAGCATAAAAAACACTGTCCAATCAGATATGGAAATCGTATAATCGATTAAATTAAAAAATTAATGAAATTCTATCAGGAAATAAAGATTAAATCCTTATTATGATAGTTAATAAAGGAATTAGAAAAATAAATGAAATTTAATTAATAAAAATCATTACACATACGCACGCATATATATATATATATATATATATATATATATGCGCATGTATGTTTGTCAGTTTTCTTTTTTCATTAAATTTGTTTAATGTTCAGTTGTTTTATAAGAAATTTAATCGTAAAATCATTCATAATTATTTTAAGAAGTGTGAATTATTTATGTAGTATGTGGAAAAATAAATTAAAATGAAGTCATTTATTCAATTAATATCTTTCTGGGGAAGATTCTGATGACAGATCATATCTTGTAAATTTAATCTTATGAGGAAGACAGCACTTGATTTGGCTTTATCTTTCCTAAAGTTCTAAACTGTGGCCCAAGAAGACTTTAAGAGATTAGTAAGGTACAATTAAGCTTTTAAATCAAATGCCAAAAACCAAAAACATTCAAGTTTCAAAGCAATAAGGAAGCAATGCAGCTTATTACTAGTATATCTCGCCCTAGTTTTTTAAGTTAACTTTTGAATTATTTAGTTTATGACTAGTCTTAATGTTTTAACTGAAAGTTTCAGGGTATCCAATTGCCGTAAATTAGGATAAAATTTTTTAAGGAGCAGTTCCAAATTATTTTTAAAATATTATTTCTAGGAAGAGAGCTGTTTGTTTTATTTACTTCAAAATTTGATACTTGAATACATGAAAAGTAAGTGAATTGATATTTTTTTTTTCTGGAAGCTTCACTTCTAATGCTTTATTTTGAACTACAGGAAAGACACAACTAAGAAAAACTCTTTATTAATAAAATAAAAGTTTATGTGTGTGCATAGCGCAAAGATTATTAAACACAGCAGCATGAAATGTGGTACAAAGAATCTAGTTTAACCATTGCGTGCACCTGAGAGCAAATTTTTCGAAATTCATTCAAATCTTTTTTAAAAATTTAAGTTTATAGGAATTTTTCTCTTCACTACACTTGCGCAGATTGAAAATGAAAAGTTTGTGTTTGTTGGTGGCGCAACGAAATGATTACAAGACACAGGATCAAGAAATTTTTTTACAAAGAATCTATGTTTATTCATAGTGTGAATCTCGGAGTCCTTTTTTCCATAATTTGTTTTAGATTTTTAAAGGTTTATTTTAAAATTCTTAATACGACATGTATGACTAGATACCCTATCTCCTTCAAACAATATGTTTGAGTTAGATTTGTTCGTTCTTGAAGTATTTGAAGAATCATTATATTTAATCACATAATTTGTTATTTGTAAAAGAAGCGATTCGTTTTGTTATTTCTCGTGTAGCTTTTCAAATTTTATTCCAAAGCGTATTCTGCCTTCATTGATTGTGTGATTCTCACACATATTACTTCATGATCCAGCTTAAATTAATTACGCATGGAGTATTTTCTTTTTTCATATACACCATGCTCAATTCTGATGTTTATAAATTCCTAGTATAGAGCCCATATTCTTAATTTCTTATCTCCTGTAATTTTAAATATTTTGAAAAGCAATAAATTTTAACAATTTTTAAATACTTTTAGATAATTCTGGGCAGGGTGAATGTCGATGAATATTCCGCAGTTGAAAATTATACGAATTTAAGTTAACGATTTAAAATTTTGATTATTTGTTTGTGGCTACTTTCGTTGGTTTAAAAGAATAAATTAGTTATTCATATTTTTTGACAATTTATTATAGTAGTGGGTATTGTAACAAATTTTTTCCTCTATAGAAGTTATCGTTTTTTCATCATTTTAAGCTAACTGCTTATCCTTACCTATATATGTTAAATTTTTGTTGTAGCATTTTTATCTTTTTTAAAATTTGTTACTTTTGGTCTTCAGTTAAAACTATTTAATTAATTTATTATTAATGAATAACATGATGAACTTCTTGCGATACAATGTTGATTATATTTCCATTCGGATCCAAGATGTATGAATTTTAAACTCTATAAAACATCCAACATTAAAATATACAGAGGTTAAAAAAGGTTTTCTCGGATATGGTCCAAAAATTCTAAAACACATAACATTAACAAGCAAACCAAAAGCTTTTTTTTAGGGAATGGAATACAATAATTTATAAATTACTTTTTTTAAATTTTGAATTATTTTGATTTGGAACACAGAACAAGTTCAGCGACTTTTTAACAAGATTTCCTTTAATTTGTCATATTCTTAGTAACTATGCATAAAAAAACATATATTTCCAGATAACTATCTGTATTCGAATATTTACCGACTTCCTATCGTACTGTCAAGATGAAATTTTGCAAGCAGTATAACTCGATGACAGTACAATACTGTTGGTATGCTCAAGCAGTAACGCGCGTGAGAGAGAGGGGCTAGTACTTGCACTTAGTACTCGAATTTTAACTCATTTACTGTCATCCTACCAAGTTGATGTTTTGCATGCACATATAACTTCTATGAAAATACAATACTATGATATTTTCCAGCAGTGTAGAACTTGAACTTAACAACCTCCAATGAGTTTAAATTTTCCGCACATTTATTCATTCAAGGACAAAAAAAATTAACGCAACAAGAAATAATTGTGGGATCATAACGAAACTTGGCATGAAGGTACATGTCGGAGAGATATGCAAATGATTAGAAATGCAGCATGATTGCGCATTACGTATAGTCGGTAGAAGGCTTTTAACGTTCTTATTAGTGGAGTATTAAACAGATAACCAAAGCTTGTTTGAGTGTGCTGAATCGTTTACAAAGAAAGAGCTGAGGTATACATGTCATTACGCCGTTTTCGAAGACAATATGATCAGCTGTCGCAGTTTGAGAGAGGGAGAATCATCGGCATGATGGAAGCTGGAAGGTCAGCTAGGCGAATAGCTCATCAATTAGGCCGCTCTGATTATGTTATGAGGAGGTGTTGGGACCAGTGGAACCGAGAGATGTCATTTACCCGAAGACCAGGCTCAGGACGCCCTCGACATACCAGTCGTCGAGAAGACCGCCACATCGTAAGAAATGCACGCATACAGCCAACTGCTTCATCGGCCGCCATCCAGGCACAGGTAGCACCTTCACAAGGGCACCCTGTGTCTTCTCGAACCATACGAAGGCGCCTTCCTGAAGGACATTTGGGATCGCGGCGCCCATTATGTGTGGTGCCCTTGACGCCCACCCATCGACGCCTTCGTTTGGAGTGGTGCCGCGCTCGAGAAAACTGGACTGCAATGGAATGGAACCAGGTCGTCTTTAGTGACGAATCCAAATTCAATTTGAGCAGTGATGACAATCGTTTTCGTGTGTGGAGACTTCGGAGTGAACGCCTCAATCCTGCCTTTGCTTTACAGTGACACACCGCTCCCACAGCTGGTGTGATGGTATGGGGTGCCATTGCCTACAATACGCGGTCACCTCTAGTATTGATCCGTGGCACCATGACAGTCCAGCGGTATGTCCATGACATCCTGCAACCACATGTATCCCATTAGCCATTTTTTAACAAGACAATGCTTGGCCTCACTCGGCAAGGGTGTCACAAGACTATATCCGCACTGTTACTACCCTTCCTTCGCCTGCCCGAACCTCAGGTTTGCCTTCAATCGAGCATATCTGGGATAATTTGGGACGGCGAGTTGGGCATCCACGAGTTTGAACGAACTAGAAGGACGGTTACAGCAGATATGGAACGAAATGTCTCAAGACATCATACAGATTTTGTATGCCTCAATGCCCGATCGTATTGCATCGTGCATTCGCGCTACAAGGGGTTCAACAGGGTATTAAATCCTCCGTTCTTTTGCCTTTTTCTCTGAAATAAATGATCATTTTTTCTTTGTTTTTCTAATCATTTACTTATATCAAAGTAGTCATTACGTATGTAAAATTTCGTTTCATTTTGAGACTCCTTCTCGGTGTGCTAATTTTTTTGTCCATGAGTGTAGCTCTCGCATTTACCTTTTATTCTTAAATTTCCAGAATTGAAAGAATTAAATAAATATCAGTAAAAACTAATGAAGTGTTTTTTGAAGGTAAATTTAATGGTATAAAATTATCTTAAGGCGTTAATACATCTTTTCATTTCATATTTAATTATGTAGCTTTGAGGCTACTTAATTTATCGTTAATTACTTAGGTACCTTAGTTAAGCGCCTTAAAATCTTACAAATTATACATTATTTTAAATTTTAAAAATATTTTTGTACCTTTTTAATCGATGTTTAAATGAAAACTTGAATAAAATTTAAGATATAAATTCATTAAACACCTTTTAAACAGAATGAACATGGATTTCAAACTAAGCCCGATTTTCTTAAGGAAATGTATGTTATAAAATTTGCAAATTATTTTTTGAAACTGTGAGTTATTTTGAATAAGAATTAAAAACTGGTTTATTTTCGGATTTATTTTTTAACAGTTGAACACGGAGTCTGGAATTCGTTGTCTTATTATTTATTTCCTCGAAGTTTATTTGGAGAAAATTATTTTAAAATCTATTTTAATTTTTAAGAGTGATACCATAAACAGCAATAAAAAGGGCTTGCCTTTTAAGTATTTCTATTTAAATCAAATTATTTTTGAGGATTAGAATGATTATGTTTAGAGAAAGCCCCAAAAAGTGCTTTAATAAACTCACAAGTTATTTTATGATGAGCAACAGTTATATTGAGACGAAGTACAAAATCAATTATCTAAACATATGGTGAAAATAAATAGTAACACTTCAAAATATTCTTATCAGTCTATAATTTCCATCGTTTAATTGTCATTTTAGGACATTTTATTATAATATAAAAGAAATCAGTTTAAGTTCTTTAGCGTTCGCTATTATTCTTATATATTCCATTTTTTGTGTTCTTATTATTTATATTTATATTATTTTAATGCATTAGTTTCTACTTTTACTAGATCTTCAAATTATTCGCTTTGTATTTAATTTTAATTTTTTTTCTTAGGATGTTTATGCTTCCAGTCCGTATTCAATCATGTCCATGACAACTTCTGTTGTTCCAGTCGAAATGAATCTTGATAAATTATCTTAGTTAATTTTAAAATTAAAGGCTATAGATTAACAATTTATTGAGGACACTTTATGTCTACTTATTCTTATAAATGTTTTGCCGATACTCTAACTTTTGGTTGGGAACTGAAAGCTTATTTCTCGTTTGGTCTACATTTGGCTTTGCTATGGTATCTGCTAAATCATTATTTGTTGGAGGCACATATCTAGTTTACTTTTCCGTTTATGTTATTGTATTTCTGCTATACTTCATACACATACTAGCTAGTGTACCCATTCTCTGCATAGACGAATGGAAAAATATAATAGATATGTAACTAAATAGGTAATTCAGATAGATAGGTAATTTTTATAATAGGAATTAATATTTTTTTATTAATAATTTGAATAATTTTAAGTGAGCGGCAATTCTTTCCAAGGAAATAATGATTTAGTAAATAAAATATAGCAAAGTGAAAGATATATATTAAAATCCAATGAGGGCGAATTTTTTCAGATCATTTATTAAAGAGATTTTTTATAGCTTTCATAATTTAACAAAATGCTGCTTATTAAACAACAATGATTATATTTCTTATATAAAACTGTAATTAATTATAAAATGTTACATGAACAGAAACTAAATTCAATAATATCAAACGTTAGTTTGAATTTCTTCCCATGGATGAATTCAAGAACTTAACAAACCAGCTTCCAAGCATAAAATATTTTTAATGAGTAATAAAATGTTAACAGAAATACATAATATATATATCAATAATATGCAAAACAGAAGCTTTCTTTTAAGAAATTGAATGAAATATTATTGGATATAAAATTTTTGCAATTCCATTTTTAAAATCATGAATTATTTTGATTTGGAATTGAATATATTTTTTTTCAACATTTTGCAGACAGTGTTTTTGAAGTTTAATGTAAGATCTTTTTTACTACATTCATTTAAGATACGTTATGCTGGATTTTTTGTTCAAGTTTTTAAACTCCCTCGTGCGAAGAAATTAGACAATGAGCTAAGAATACAAATCTTATTTAAACCTACAATGACATTCTGATTTTTCTTGACAGATTCTAGATAAAAAAGTTAAAATCTTATTACCAATTATATTTTCAAAGGTTCTGAAAATTCAAATTCATGCATTTAAGGTTCTTTATTTTGTACTGTTGTATATTTAAAAGATATTTTAATAAATAAAAATGCAAACGAATAATTTTTCTCAATTTCGGGATTGAAGAAACGCAATTCCAGTTTCAGAAATTTGCTTTCGAGTATAATTCAACTTAAGTTAATAACCTGTAACTTAAGTTATAAATAAGGTATAAGCGATTTCAAACACCTATGTATAGAAAAAAGATTAGATTTGAAAATAACATTAAGATTAGAAAATAGAAGCTTTTGACGAAAACAATATTTAAAAGGAGTAAATCGCTTCATAATTTTGACCTGCAGTCAAATATGTTGTATGATATGTAACTTATTTGAATCCTCATTCTTCTAATTTTTATGCCTCGCATCATGATAAAATTATTTTCGAAATTTCAAAATAAACGAATAAATAAAATAAAACAAAATAAAAAAATATTTTTTTCTTTAAAAAATGTGAACGTAATAACCACATATTCATTTACAAAAAAATTCTTAGTAAAATTTTATGTGCTTTATGCATTGTTATGCTCTTATTTATGTCATGTTTAATTTACGTCGAGTCCAGTATCTAGGGGTTGTTTGGAGACAATTGATAATTCAGGCCCGTAGATTCACCCATACAAGAGAAACACAAATACTATAACATCATCTAACTTCCACTGCTCACATACCACACCCCTACGTCATTTTTTACTTCATTTTCACAGTCGTTGGTCATGTAAATTTCTCTTGTCTGTCATCGACAACCTTGTGAGGTCGATGTGTCTTGTACAACCTTTTGAGCAATATACTCAAAACATTTATTCTATATTAGTAACAGACATCCCACAAAATTCATGCGGAATATTTCGCGTAAATAAATTTATTGAAATTGAAAACTTCGATTGTATATTGATCTTCAGACTGTGGAGTACGTATATCCCTAGATGTATACTAAAATTTTTCAAAGGATATGTGGGCAATATAGAAATAGTAAATAATAGTATCCCAAAATAGTAAATAACAAAACGCATGTATTTCTAGCATAGAACAATCGTGACTTACTTGTATGTCACGATTACTTAATGCTAGAAATACATACGGTCTATGCTATTAGCCAAGGGTTAAGACAATTACAAATTTCTGAGAACATCTGCCAGATAAGAATCTCTGTAAACTGACCATACAAAGAACTGTTAAACAACTGATTAATGTAAAAAGGTGCTGAATATAAGATTATATAATATAAGTATTATATAAGTATAAATAATAATGTGATTATATAAATATTAATAAAAATATGATTAGGTAAATATTAATAATAATATGATTAGGTAAATATTAATAAGGATCAATTATATTATTATGGAATATTCGATATCATACATAATCAATTGTCTCAGCAAGCAATGTCATTCAAATCAATTCGATATTATTTTATTCTGGCTTACTATTTCTTTCTGTAAAAAATGAGAGAAAATACTTGGTATTGGACTTTTTTATGAATCTCGTTAGAAATACATGAAAGTGTATTACAAAATTGATTATCCCGTTCAATATAATACGACATATGTTTCACATTAGATAGCATTAACTATATAATCAGATTTATGATTTTCTTATCCAATTGTCATGTGATTATGATTCTCTTATCCAATAGCACTTGTGTTGCTTCTAGTGTGAAGTTAATAAAACCAAACCGAAACCGAATCTTATCCAATTTTAATTTTTATCATAGATTTGGATATTTATGAAATATTTAATTTTCTTTTTATCAAAAGGCACCACCTATTCGGTAATTATATTACGTCTCCAAAATCGAAGTAAAATCTTGAATTGTGAAAAAAATTGGATATCAATTCAAATGTGATATATGTCAATTCTAAAACACGAGAAAAAGACTTAAATTAAAAAGATACAAGAAGGTAAACTAGAAACAAAATTTACATAATTACATTATAAATGTAAAACGGTCTAAACGTGCTAATTCTAGAGATTCATTATTGTTAAATTAAGATTTAAACTACTTTTTAGAGTAAAAACTCGATAATAAGAAACTTACAGACGTGGGCATTTTTGGAAATTCCACTATATTTATTACTTCAGTATTGTAAAAATATATAGATATCACAAGTAATAAGAACATTTTTAAAACGGTATTTCTTAGTTTAACTTGTAGGGATTCCAATATTACCTACCCCGAAAAAAATATCTCCTCGAGATGAAAGTTGCCATAAATATTACTGTAATATTGTATAATACAATGATATACAATACATTTAATTTTGATCAACTACTTTAATGTCTATTCCAAAATGACTGGTCAAAACGAGGCTTTATATTCTTCTGTTGTATCACAATTTTTCAGAAGCTACAGCATCAAAGGTTTAAAAGTTATTTATCTTTTAATTTAATCGGAAATTTATATTACAGATGCATACTATTTAAGTTTAGGGGCTTCAAAGCTAATACAAACTTTTTTATTTTTTTACATGAAACACTTCAAAGCAAATAGGACTGAAATTGCAAAGAGAAACAACTATATCCGTTAAAATGAAGAACTTAAGATAAATTCAAACTAAAATTATAAATTCATTCAAATCTATTATTTAGAAAGTATTTAGTAAGACTGTAAGAATAGAATTTTGCAATGTAGAAATTTTTTCAAAATTCGTGTGTACTTTATTTGATATAAAACATGAAATATTCTTTATGATAGATAACTCAGTTTTTAAAAGAAAAAAAATACTTCGCAATTCCTTCTTATAAGGAATGTAGCATCAATAACTACAAGCTTGTATTAGATATTTAATCGGCAATTATTCAAATTAATTATTCAAAATTTTAAATCATAAAAAGCTGTTTAATTATGAGTAAAATGACAAAGGAAATCTTAATAAATCATAAAGTTAGAATATTTTTTAAAGATAATTTATGTATGATATACTCGTAAACACATGTTAAAAGCATTTGTATAGAATTTCATAAATATCCAAAGTTAGTAGATATTTAAACATTTTTTATTTCGCATCCTCTTAGGGTTGCACAAGAAGCTTCTTGCGACAAAAGAATTACACAACAAAAATTAAAATCTTTAGAATCAATCTACACGATCACGGTTTTTAATAGATTCACTTAAATCATTATCATTAAGGTTATGAAACGTTTCTGATAATTTTTAATAAATGATATTACTCAACATATTTTCTTAGACAGGAAGGAAAACGTTGATGTTGTTTTGATTATACTTTTAATAGACATAAAAATTTTGTATTTAGTAAGCAAAAGACATAAAGATTCTTAGATGTATGGCTGATATACGGTTGTCTTCACGTATGTTAAATATGATCCTAAATTAGAATACTTTTTATGATAATAAAGGGCTCGAAGAATAATTTTATATTTCAACTTCGCTATTTGTTAAAGAGCAGTGTATTTTATAATATTACTCCTTTCTATATGAATAAATTTCTTTTTTTTCTGGTGTAAAAGGTATTACATATTTCGTCTCCTGTCCCTAAATTACAAGAGTACTGCATCATAAAAGGATATATATGTTACAATATGTCCCAAACTTTCGGCAAAATTTGAAGAATCATGTGTCTGAAAATGTATTTGAAGTTTCAAACCGGCTCCTTGACATTATGCTAAGGTGACTTTAAATTCGTTATTTAGAGGCTGATCGCTGTGAGAGTGCGATGTAGTAAATGCTCTAAGTTTCGGTTTTCAATCTTTTGGAAAAATCGGGGTAAATCTGATATTGTTAAATTCCAAGTTCTGATATTGTTTTACTCTAAATATTTATGACATACAACATAATATTTAATACTGGGATGGCCATCATTTTTTAAATCAAGGTCGATAAAGCCCCTGTCTACCTTTACCTTCATAGTTTTAATTTTATAAAAGAATATACATCGATTTGATGCAAACGCAGTTTCAAAAAGCCACTTAAAATGACAAACTTTTTTTAAAAAAAAAATACCGAATTTAATGCGATTATAGTAATATTGTAACGAATAAATAATACAGTTATAGAGTCCCCGTTTTCAAATTTTACAAGACGTTGAGTTTCTTTGTTTTAATTCTAACTACCTTTCGAAATTCTGGCTCGCTTACAAAGATGGGGATATTCATCTTTTACAGAGATATAGAATAACTGAGGACAGATTCTTCCCCTACAAGTCATTGCTGCGTAACTGGCTTGGATTTTCTATACTGTCCTGTCTAATGTATGGCATCCTTTTTCATAGGTATTACATAGGGGTATAATAAAGGTTTAATCTGGATAAAATATGTTCAATATATTAATTGATTCTTATGTACATAAAGCTGAAATTCACAGATGATGACAGCTTATCGAAATTCATTGATGTTGATTGTTTGGTTTCAGAAAAACCGTAAATTGAAGTAACTCACAGTACGAGCAAGTGACAGCGATAACTTAGTGGTCATGTTGCGTTTTTGCGGACTGCGTTTCGTCGAGTTGTGGGTTCGATCATTGATTTCACAAAACGTGCCTTTTAATCCCTGATGATACAAAACGCTCATAGTGATCCCTGATGACACTAAACGTGCCTACACTATCCGCCGCATAGTGGGGGCTGATGCACATTAAATCTGTCGAAGTCCCATCATTGGTGTGGTGGGAGAATTCAGGGAAGAGGAGCTCAAATATCGTCCTCGTCACTTTACAGAGATTCAAAATTATGAGGTCCGTCATCAATAACCTTCGGATTGCTTCTCAGTGGGAAGTAAATAAACGTTCACATCACAATCATATGGCATTAGCAAATAGTATTCAATCTGCTAAGTTTTACAAAAGGTCTTAAAAAACTCTAGGATAACGCTGAATAGTGGTTATGTAAAGAAGTTTTAAGATTAACAAAAAAAAATTCTACTTCGATTATTTTTAGTAATAATTAAAATTTGATGATAGTGTGGGGTACTTTAGTTTATAGCTTCCTGATACCAAACAAATCAACATTAATAGCTATACTATACAGTATATACAAAAGTATCAATTAATATGCAGAATAAATTTTATCCAAATATCTCATTTAAATAACTAAGCTTTTGTAATGCAGTGTGCATTAAGTTTGAAATTCTTCCCATATAACTAAAATGCTTATCATTCGCGTTTCTTTATCAAAATCCTACAGAAAAATTTATTTTACGTTGAATTGGTTTTTTTCAATAATTTCTTAATGTGTATTTGATTTTTTCGCGGAACATTCCAAGGTGCTTATCGAAATACCAGTGTCCCGCGGGTCTCGGACGAAAAACAATCATTCGACAAGAAATTGATTACTTATGTCACGCGTGCCACCGGGCGACATGTGAAATACTTGCTGGACGTTTGCTAAAAAATAAATAATAAGATATTTTAAGACATTTTAATTTTAAAAATAATATTTTTTCTTTGTTTACTGTTTTTATAAGATATTTGAAACGTTAAATGTGTGTGCATTTTTTAGTGATTTTTTTTCTTCTTTTTTTTCTTATTTTTATCCAAAAATAACACATGAAGAAAGGAAAAAATACTTTAAAATGTAATTCGTAATATGACTGAGAATGTTATCTCTATCACTCCATGCAGACTATCACTTTCCTGTGTCATGTTAGTAATGCAATAGTTCCCGGGAATTTACCTCTGTACTTTTTCCTTGTTATTCATGCAGATTCATCTGAATGAATTAGTTTTGGAAAAATCGTAAATAGCTACTTCTTGAAAAAATTGAAGGTGCAACATTAATTTCTTCATACAAGGTAAACGTTTTTACCGACAATTACTTATATTACTGGGTTTTTTTTCGAAACAATGTTAATTTAAATATAGGTTGATTTTTTTTCTCAGTGCATTTTTTCCTATTTTGCTTGATATTCAAGCTGATTCATCTCAATGAATTAGTTTCTAGAAAAGACGAATGTTACTTTGACACTATTTTGTTGTATATCGTTTCGGATAAGTTTGTCTTGAAATATTGCCTTCAATTTTTCTTCAATATATATACATATATGGAAATTTCAATTTTCCATATATATATATATATATATATATATATATATATATATATATATATATATATATATATATATAATATTGTGTATGTGTTTGTGTTTAATGGTTCTGATTACTAAGATTTTAAAAAGTATTTTGTAATTCTAGTACTAATTACGATACATTGTCTGACATTTGAGTCAACATTGTTTATCCGCAATGGGATGTAAAATATTTACGAGAGTGGTTGAAAATGTACCAATGTTGTGAATGCGCAATGGAATATTAGGAATGCGAATGAGTAACTCACTGTAATATTGCCCAGTAATCTGTTTTCCTTTTTCATAAGAAGTTCTTAAGTACGATGTCCTTCACAACCCAAAATATCGTTGCCGTAATTTTTCGATCCGTGGGACCATGTTCACTTTCACACAAACGACAATATTTTAATTGTTACTTGGTCTGTGTATAACAGGAATCACATGTTGTATTACTGATGGTGACAGCCCTCAACAAAAATAAATAATCATTCGAACTCCAAAGTAATCAACATTAACTTAAGAATCAATGTCAAATTTTCTTTGGTGTGTTTTTAGATGACAGCACATATTGGTAACCCTAACGCTCTTCAGGAATGCCATCTGTCGTCATAATCAATTCTTTAACCTACCTCGTATATTTATATTTTCTAATGAATTTCTTTAAATTATTTTAATTTGTTGGCACTAGGAGCGTCAAGTTTCTTGTTTTGTTCAAAATGTATAAATACGTATTTATGTAATGGATGGTGTAGTGAATATGTGTCTCATTGCGAGCAATGCTGAACTAGATTCGAAATAAGGGAGCCTGGTTTTGGGCTGACTCATGGGTCAACTCAGCCCCTTCATTCTTCTTGGCAGTCTATAAATAAATCTGTCTCTGGAATGTTAACTGAAAACGAAGAAGCACTGACTCGATATCACAGTAAATTATCTCCCAGGTCCAAAGACTAGGAAATATAGGTGGAAAAGCCTGGATGAGACTTCTTAGGCCCAGAACTTACATAAATGTTGGCACTACACTTATGTAGACAATTATTGTGCTGATTGAGGCTGAATTTCAAAATTTATAGGGTTAATGTATAATTGTTAGCCATTTATGGTTACATTTGTCAGACAGATATTTTAGAAACATTCATTCATTCTCAATTTACAAAAGATTTGTTATGAACAAACAAGAATTTCATGCCCCAAAAAGCAATTTCTAGAGGCTAAGTAATTCAGTACAAAATGGAACCTCATTTTCAGATTTAGGATAGGTATATAAATTAAAATTATTTAAGAAAAAGAAGTTTAAGAAACATAAAACGAATACACAGTAACTTTGGAAAATACCTTTTAAAAATTTCTGGCTTATGCTTATTCGAGATGAATGATTTTCGTGGCTGAACAAAAGTGTGGATAGTAACTGGGCAAAAGGGATTCCAAAAATATGTATCCGTTTTACAAAAATGCATGCTTTCTGGTTTCAAAGTAAGGATTCTAATTTAAACTTAAAAATTATTCTTGATTACTAAACATTTTATTAATTATGCTTTATAATTCAATAGTAATCTCAATTAAATATATATAAATATATATATAACACATCAATCAATAACTCCTGAGACTAACCCAGAGGATGGCACCTCGTAGTAAACCAGTAAATTGTATCTCTAGAGCTCAACTCATTTGAAACGTGTCAAATATTAAGTCAGATCGACCAGAAACAGCTGATATCGAGGTTGGAGTAAAGTCGTTCAGAAGTCATTTGGAAAACCGAGTTCTCGTGTCTGATAAAACATTGTTTTAAATCGGTAAAACACCGTGCAAGGAAACAATGGATTGAAAATGTTGACTCTGTCCATCAAAAGCAACGATTTGTCGGTGGTATGCCGAGTTTAAACGTATCGTACCGATTACAATGACGCGGAACGCCTGGTAGACCTGTGAAGAACTGAAAATGTGAGTGAAGCATAAAATTATAATGAAAGGTCGTAAAGGAAGCTCCGTGAGATTGCTGAGATGACACAGATATCACATGGAAGTGTATTTACTGAAAAAGGTTTTGAAGTGAAGTGAAAAGGTTTCATCCATGGGTGCCATGATTGCTTCGATGGAACAAAAACAGCAATGAGTCGATGATAGAAAGCTGTCGACATCGTTATTTACTCGCAACAAAAAGACTTTGGAAAAATTGAAAAAGATTTTAAAGCGTTGAACGATTGTATGACCAAAAGGTGATTAATAAAAGGTATATACCGATGCATAAAAATTTGCAAAAATGTTGTTTTCAATGTTAGTCCTTGGAGTTATTGATTGATGTGTTATATATGAAAATTATTTATATAATCAAAGTGAGAACAGAAAATTTTATGTAAATTTGAACATTCAGGTAAGGAATTATTTCGTGACCAATTGATATCCTGAAATTAATTTAAGCAGTAAATTTATTATAAAATAATTTCAAATATTTCCTCAAATCCTTCCTTCTACAACTTTTGTATGAATATGTATTATTCAAAATATTTACCGGTTTAAATAGCATTAAAACATTTATCACAATTATCTGTTATCTTAACTTTCGTTAATTGAAAATAAACTGACCTTTGTGATAAAGAAATATTTCAAATAAACTATAATTTGTATTAACTAAAAGCAAATGTTTAACAGTTCCCTACAAGCCAAATTTAGGAAATAACATTTAGAAATACGCAGTGTTTAGTGGAGCTACATAAAACAAATAAACACGACTTTGATAGCAATACGTAACTGAATCAAGCATACCA
>BMAW01096707.1:145032-310876 GCA_019974015.1 Nephila pilipes | reverse complement strand
TTTTGAAACTTTTAGTTGTGATTTAACACTTTTGTTTAAATTATGTTGTTTTACTATGTTTAATTATTCGTATTTGGAATACTTTAGTTTTATTTGATTTACTATTTTCATTTTGTAATATTTGTGTAACTTTCCTGTTTTAATAAAAGCAATTTTTTAATTAGTTTAATTTGTAATAGAGTTTAATTTTGTGTAAATTCAAATTATGTCAAAAAAGATTAATTACAACTAAACTGAACTAACTAACTTTCATGCGTTTATTATCTGCATCTTTCACTATAAGACTTCTTTTTCGCAAAATCGCGCGAGAAATGGTGATGGTAGTATCGAGAACCCCTTTTAATTGCTGAATTAAAAATATTTCAGAACTTCCTCGTTCTTCTCAGGTATAAAAGCCATCGTGATCCATTGACCTATTTTTTTTTCTCTCTCTTTTCGCTTTGTAATCATTCTTTTAGCTTCCCTTATTCGAACACTGTTTCCATGTTAAGCATGAGCATTTATGAAAAGTGAAATGTTCTAAAACAAAAATAAATAATATTCATTCTATAAAAGGACCGAAGCTCATTCAATCAGCCCTGCGACTACATTACGTAATAGGGACTTGACCTCTCCATACATGACATAGTGAGAAAGATGTTCTTTAAATTTTATTATAGTGTCCTTTTTTCTGTTATATATATATATATATATATATATATATATATGTGTGTGTGTGTGTGTGTAACAACTTTCCTTTAAATAGTACTATTGGATTAAGTTATAAGAACAGTCGAAGTGAATTGCAGTTTCACAGAACTATTTTTATTTTAGCAGAGAGAGAGACCATTTCTCCATGGTTGGATTACATAACTCCGCCTTTGGTACAAATTATGACAGTATGTGTTTAACAACGAGAGTCAGCAAGAGAGTAGGAGAAGAGAGTGTTTTTCACTGAGTTTTGCTTTTTAAATCAGGGAAAATTCACTTTAAACGTCAGAGACCACATGGTCTGGATGGAGGGACTTCAAGGGAATCGAAGAGTAGGCTTAAAGTCTGGTAGGGATCATCCCTACAGATCTTGAGCGTGTGATCTGCTGATTCTGTGAATTTTTTAGAACGCGTGCTTGAATAAATTAAAAAGAAAAAAAGGAATCGTTTCAGGAAATAAGAATGAACATTATCTTGTAAAGGAGAGAATGGGCAAATTTAGTAATTTAAATTATTATGGAGAGAAATTAATAGGAATTAAGTAAATTATTACACACACACACACACACACACACATATATATATATTATATGAGAATTTAAAAATTAATTAATGAAGTAAATAAAAGTTCTACTTTCAAAATACATTGTGGTTGATTTATTCTTTCTCTAAGAGAAAGAGAGGCAACAAGGTATACATTATTAAAACGGAGAAGGCAAGAGACTAGCTCCACCTTCTAGATTGCAACAGACACGAGGAAAAGACAAGTTCTCTTGTGTTGTAATTGCTTTTAGACAAGGGATTTCCACCGATCACATGGGTAACTCATGTGATTTTAGATGAAGGGACAATGAGAGATATTCACGACGTCTGTCAGTCTTGTTGGGATTATTTCTGACAGATTTATGACTATTTTAAACAGATTTTATGAGCACGTGATCTAATAAATAAAAAGATAATTTGAAATTGGATGAGAAAATATGAATTAACCCTTTACTTTTGAGTTAGAAAATGGGAAAAATTAGGAAATCTCTCTCTCTTTCAAATTAAATTTTAATGAAATTATTATAAATTAAAATTGAATCATTACATATAAACGCAGAGAGATGTATATATATATATATATATATATATGAGATTTTGGTAATTGGAAACTTTGAGAAAGATTCAGTATTGGGGAATTTTTTAGAACGATAATAAATAAAGAACATTTAAATTGAGAGTAATGGACTAAAAACATTAATCTTTTGGTTTTATAACTCATATTGATTAATATTAAAAGTTTTTTTTTTAATTTTGCTTCTCCCTTACATTTTTTTGTATTATGTCTAATGCAGTGAATTGCCTATTTTAGTGAATTATTGTAAATAGCAAGTGCTAGTTTTGTCTTTGAAAAATACGAAAAAACATTCTTCTTTACATTTGGTTTCTTTTACGCTTAAAATAAGCACACAATTCTTTTAATTTTCACTTATGTTTGTAAAGCACTACTTCTTGCTTAGTTTTAAGAATAAAAATAGGAATAGAGATAAGGGGCAGTCACACACACAATGTTTTTTTTCCTTAAAAATTATTCTAAATATATATTATATCATTTTAATACGATAATATTAAGTTTGCGTAATCCTTATTTATATTTAAAATAAGTTTTATTTTTTTTGTTCAAATATATTCAGTTAATGAATAAATAAATAAAAATGCTAATTTTCAATCAAGATGTATAATTTAGAAACATTTCTTTCAAAACGCGAAATGAAAGTAAATTATGTGTCAGTAATTGGTGTATCTTTGGTGTATAAGTATAGTATGTAATTATACTATTATAATATAAAAGAGTCAAACATATATAGTTATGTAATTAAATTTTAGAATTTTTAATTTTCAAGAAAAACATAATTGTTAGAGCATTTTAGAGACAACCTTTACTTTTGGTGAATTACCTTTATTATAATTATATAATATAACAGTCTCATAAATGATTACTAAGTTTCGAAATTCTTAAAAAATAAAAAAAAAACAATTCATGACATGCAACAGATTTGATACTACATAAGTTTGATCGCAAACTCCCGTTACATTCCTTTATCAGATATTAAATTGCTTACAATTTTTGTATATATCGTATATATCTCTTATACAGAACACATTTGAGAAATGATGTATCGTAATTCCCCGTTCCCGTCCGTCTTTTCTTTACAGAACTGCGAAATCTCTTAAACTTCGAAAAAAATGTATGAAAAGTGATTTGGTTTGGTTTTGTTAACGTAGCCCTAAAAGCAACGCAATGGTAATTGGCAAAGACGTCACCTGAGCTGGCACCTCCCTCTCCAAACTTCTACACCGCCCCAATGGGAGGACTTTGGGCCCCGACAGATTTAACGTGCATCAGCTCCGGCTACACGGCGGGTATTTTGTGGCATCATGGCTCCTACCCGCGATTCGACGAAAACCGCCGGCCTCGAGTCTGCGACCATAGCCACTAGGCTACCGCTGCCAGATTTGAAAAATGAAATTACAAAGGCAAATTTATTTTTGTAGAGATATTCTCAAAGTCTCAAAACGACACCTTTCTAATAATATATAAGAATTGTGCGTGGAATAGTATTATTGAATAAAATATTAAACTAAATTTGTAACCAAAAATGTGGAAAGGGTACAATTTTAGGAAAGAAGAGGAATTGACATAAAACTCTTAAAGTAAGAGGATGACGTATTGCTGAGGAATATACAGTAATTGCGTCACTGATTACCAATCATTAACATTAAGTGGAGCTTCAACTACTTGGTCAAGAGAAACGACGAAACACTTTGTGAAATTTTGTTATTATTTTACTCATATGAATGGCAACAAAGTTTTTAAAGCGACCGGTATTTTCTGTATAAGCTGATGACAGGCATTTTTTTTTTTTTTTTTTTTTTTTTTTTTGTAATATTGCCAGCGCCGGATTTCTTAATAGGCTAGACAGGCTGCTGCCTCGAGATCTGCTGAGGGCCCCAAAAGTCCCAGACTGCTGTTTTGAGAAATTCTTGAAAGATCAGATTTTAAGACCGTGAACAATGTTTCAAGATAAATTATGCATCTTCAACCTAATGTGCATAGAAAGTGACACAATACGCAATTTATCACTTGAAACCTTCGTGACGTTTTTTTGATAAAATATTATATTTTAGATCATTTTTGTTTATTATATCTGTACTATACATAATACAATAAATCATTATCAAATAAATTATACAGTTACGTCGGTGACGATGTATAGTAGCATTATATATTTACAATCCTTACTATATCATGTTATTAGCAAGTTTCTAAAGCATAGATTATGAAAATGTAGATTATATTTCTAAAGAAGTTTCTGTTTTTTCCGAATGTAGAAGTGTTTGTATCATAAAGGCTCCCGTCTAACCGCCATTTTCATTTCGTGGACGTAATGTTAATCCTATTGAGTTTCGACTTTAATTCTCACTTCTTTGCTATTTGATCCATTCGAATGCAATAAAGTGCATCTGAAAGAGCAAAAAAATAATGAAGGCTTCTGCGGAATTACTTTTTCTTCCGATTTTTGCAAATATTTTTACCCCTATTTTAATTATTCATTTGTGGATTTTCCGATCTTTAAAAAATATTTTTAAAAATCGGAGTAAAAAAGTAATTACGTAGAAGCTTTCATTATTTTTTGCTCTTTCAAATGCATTTGATTGCATTCGAATGGATCAAATGTAAAGATTTGAGAATGAAAGTCGAAATTACGTCCACGAATTCAAAATGACCGGTACACAGGAGCCTTACGTGTGCTGCGAATAAGAAAACTATTAAAATTACAACTTGATAACTATTTCACAATTAACTATTAATTGAATTTTAGTTATCTCCCAATTACTTAACTGTATTTAAGTTCAACAATTACAAATTCAAACTGTTCTGAAGAACAACTGCACAAAATTCAAAACAGCAAGAATTTTTTGAATTATAAAAGTTTGCAACCACACACACACATTCTCTAAGAAAACTGATAGAAATATCCACAATTTCAGTTTCGTCCAAGTCCTTATTTTGCTGGGAATGTTTTGCATCGTTATATCTCAGATCGATCGCAGGAAATGATAAATGCTCCTTACTCCCCTAAGAAACGTTAACCCTAATGTAGGCAGACTGGAATCCTGTTCGATGCGCTACCTAGCGGATAAGAACTGCAATTCCAACATAGCATTTTACAAGTTCCAGTGTCGTCATAGTTGAATTACTGCCAATTCGACGGTTTCCTTGGGATGAATTTCTTTTTCTCTGTCGGTTTCTTCGTTAATTTCGACACTCGGAAATAGCGTATAATAATTTTAGCGAAAGCTTGCTGACATAATACTCTATTAGGATTTTAAATACCTGAAATTGTAAAAAAAATTTTAATGAATGTTACGATTAAATTTTTTAAATGACGCGTAACTGTTGGGTTTGAGAAACTAATTATTATTCCACGCTGAAGGAGTTTATTAGCTTATTTGCGTCATTAAACGACAGCACGGTGTAGCAATGGTAATTTATAGGGAAATTCGAAATATATATATTTTTCTTTCAATGTAAACGGTTAGAGAGAATTGTTAAATAATTTCAATAAAAATTATCTCTCCAATGTGTTAAAGAATTCCAATATTATTCAAGATAACAATTTTTAAAAGTTGCAATGACGTGAAAAATTTCGAAGCGTTAGAGAAGTGGCAAAGCTAAATTCGAAATCGTATTTTGTGTGTGTTGCTATAACAACAGGTAAGTTTCTGAGGGGAGGGAGGAATCTTCAATAATCATTTATAGACTTATTTATTAAAAATTAGAAACATAATGTATTTTCACTTGTGTTTATACGAGTTAACAATTAATAATATTTAACAAAATATTTATAGTCAGCCAAAAGAAATAGAAGAAATTTGTTCAATAAATTGATAAACATCGAAAAAGGAATAGATTAAACTTTATGCCAATTAACTGATCAAAATTATCTTTTTGTTGAGAATCACCCCAATAAAAATCGCTTGGGCATTATATCGTTTTAGCATTTTATCAAAACAAACTACATTTTAAAAATTAAAAATGTATTCTTTGAAATATTATTGAACTCCAAAACAAGTACATTTTATTCAAAGGTTCACATTTGCATATTACTTTAAACTAACAGAATTATGATATTATTTTTTCGAGGATTATTTAAAGTTTCTGGATACATTTGTCACAATAACACTGTTTTATTTGACTCGAAATGAATAAATGCTCTCGGTGAGTTTCTCGTCTTTATCATTATTTTCACAAATCCATTTTTGATGTATGTATTCGTGCAGTGAAGTTATGCTTTAAAATGTTCATTCCATATTGCAAGATAGTGTGTGTGTGTGTGTGTATGTGTAATAATTCATCTCTTTAAAATAAAATGATCTCATATAAAACTAATTTAATTTCCTAAGTTTTACCATTCTCTGACATAAAATGAATTCTTATTTTCTGATCCAATTCCAAAGTATCCGTTTATTTATTATATCATGCGCTCATTAAATATGTTTAATCGGCTTTCACGTAATTATAAATTGATCAGAAATAATCCCTATAAGATTGATAGTCGCCATGGAAATTCCCTCAGAATCCCTTCATCTCGTACCATATGGCCAGTAGAAATCCCTAGTATAAAATCAATTGCAAGGTAAATTTCTCCCTTTCCTATGCTCTTTTCTGTTACTAACTTGAAAGCGGAGCTGCATCATCTGTCCTCTAGATAATTTTGTGCAGTCTCTCTCTCTCTCAGCTAAAATGAATAAACAATCATGAATTTTGAAAATCGTGATTTTTATTTACTTTATTTATTAGTTTTTAAATTTATTATTTATATATATAATACATAAGAATAAATTTTTTTTGGGGGGGGTGAATTTTCTATACAGAGGCATCCCCCTCCCTCTCTTTGCCTTCGAACACTGACCCATAGGCACTTTTTCAGAGATAGCAAAAACTTTTTTATTCTTTTCTCAGGTATCGGTTTAGTTGTAATCCTTTTTTTCCCCTTCTTGATGAAAAAAATTGAGCATGAGGAGAAAAAAATTCTTATGTTTAAAATTTAAAATATATATGATAGTATAATAAAATAATTATTCTGAAATATTACAATTTCGAGAAAAAAATATTGGGGTTACGTAATTCCTTTAGCACCCCCACCATGGTACGCCACTGATGATGTCTGTGCGTGTTACATGTAATATTTAAAATTTAGAATTTAATGAATATTCGAATGGTACAACTTTATCGTGTGCTTAGTTGATGCGTAGATAGAACCATATTTGCAGGTAATGACATAAATGAATTTTATGTTAATATTTCTCCCTTTAAACCATTCAAAAATAATTTGAGATATACTTAAGAGAATAATATGAATTTTATTGAACGAGATTTGGTTTCCATATGTATCCATAAACTAAAGATTCTTTAGTATAGGATATTGTTTCGATGGCTATCTTTACAGAGTTTTGATAATGCTATTCTAAGGAAATTTGGCATTTATTAAATGCAAATAGTAATTAAGTGAAACCGCGAAATTTAATACTTAATCTTAATTAAAATCATCCGCGTTAAATTAAAATTAAAATTGATCAAAGAAACAAAAAAACTAAATAAATAAAAATAAGTAAATGATTCAAATAAAAGAATAAATTATATAAAAATTATAAAATTATTAAAAGAAAAATAACTTCAATCAAAGTAAATTATAATCTTCTAAACATATTTTCTTAAAAATCTGTGAACAATCTTTATATTCAGAATTATACACCTATTTTATTTTAAAATATGTTAGCTAAAATTAAAATGGGAAACAGCTACGACAACGAAAAGAACAAAACAATTATTCAAGCCCATTCCTTTTCCATCGTTGTTGATTTAAGGAAGATTAGCACTATTCGATTTACACTCCTGGACTATTTAGTAAGATATCATTTCATTTCCATATTTATAATAAGATGAAAATTAAATGCATCTGATTTTTTAAAATCAAAACCATCAAATTTACATTAACACATTTTTAACGCTTACTGTGATAAAAAATACTACTGTTCATAAACTTATATTTATACACAACAGATTTCTAAGGAGCTTAAAAAAATATTTGTATTTTGTTTTTAAAAATCTGAGTTCAGTTCTTAATAACAAACGATACATATATAATCAGTTCATATATATGCTACCTTTCTATTGAAAAAAAGTAGTAATTCTACATACATTTTTTAAAGGTTTTTTTAATATTTATCTGCATGCATATTCTAAAACATTCATTTGCATATTATCGTATGTATGGAGTGTAAGTTCTTACAAAATCCTGTACTTTTCCGTTAAAGAGGGCTGTAAAAAAATCACCCAATCACGTTGTGCGAATTTACCTTTTCTCCCGATGCAGTATCGTAAAAAAAAAATTAACTATCGCCAACAACCCCCTGTAACGGAAAAGCACCCAAAATCCTTATACGAGTAGAATTACGTACTTCTATCGTACTTATAGAATTTATTTTCAAATATTTTTATGAATATTAAAAAAGTTTATTCAGTCTATTAAAACACCTTTTCATGCTGTATAATTGTTTTAATTATTTTCCAAAATTTTAATGATCATTTGACTATATTTTCCTTCCCCAAGAACAATTAATTTATGTTACCTGTTTTATTTTATTATAATTCATACTAATTTTGTAAATTACTTTTTTTTTGGGGGGGGGGGCGGGACAAGTAATTAATTGATGTTTGAAAGGTGATATATCAGATACATCTATAAGTTTGAGATAATCAAATTGTTCAACAATTACTTGAAAACTATAAATTATAACTTAGTTTCTATTTTATAGCATTACATGCTACAATGATGAAAAAATTCGTGTTTGAAAGCTCACAATTAATTTTTTTCCCCTCAAAATTCTATGACAAAGGATTTCTGCTCACTATTATGAACTACCTATCACAAATTTCTCTTGAAGTCCTTGTTTACAAATTACTCTGGAATCGAAATAAGTTCAAATGTTTCGGCGTATGTTTTTCATTCATGTTTATTATTTGGAAAGGAAAAAATAGACCATTTGTAGACTGTGTTATCGTAGTTGGTAAAATTAAAGCCTCTTTATGGGGTTAAATTCATAAGCTCACATGGAAGATGGAATCACGTATTTTTTCTGAAATTAAAGTTTATAAGCTTTTTATAACGTTCAAAAATTTTTATTGTATTTTTTTTTTTTTTTTTTTTTTTGTTCTTTTAGCTAAAATATAATTAAAAGAAACAGTAGTCCAAAACAGTATATTGAGCGGCAAATATTTTAATCGATCATTTGTTTGATAATTTCTACGCTTACAAAGAAAAACGTAAGAATATTTTTTCTAAGAAATAAAGAATCAAGTTCAATATAACAGGGTTAAATTAAAGATGACCTTCCATATAATTTTTAAGTGACATCTCCAAGATTTTTTTTTCCCCACAAACTCACTTATTCCATATTTTTTTTAAAAAAAAATCGGTTAAATATGACAATTATAAATGATAAGTAAATTGAGGAAAATATTTTTATGAAGCTTTTGTTAAAATTGTTACAAATTAAAAATTTCTTTATGTTTTGAATTTTACTATTTGTTGCTCATATGCTTATATGACTCACAAAAAATAGTGCTTTTTGTGTAGTCGATTCATTTTATTTTGTCCTCGTGCTGCCATCTATTGATCCAGAACTAAAATTCTATTGTACATTTGGCAGAAAGTATGTTTAATGAAACAATCAAAAGAGACAGAGTGCAAATAAGAAAGATAATTAAGAATTTTACAAATATAAGAACTCAGGGTGTAAGAAAATGTAATTTATTCCAAGTTTAATTTCACTAATTTGTGTATTATAAAACTGTAACAACGTGCAAATAAAACTACTCCTTCCATGACATCAGAAGTGCTTCGGTTTCCCACAATAAATCAAATTTTTGAGACTTATTGTGTAAGTATTCGAAAATGTGGTGCTTACTGCTCGTAATTCGTAACCAGAGCGCTTAACTTTTATAAATTTGTACAGAAAATAATTAATTCCAAGAATGATATGGATTCATATGATATTTTGAATACTTGTAACAATTGGATATTAAAAATCCTAGCAATAAATTGTCAATATGTATATTTTCAAAAGATAAAATTAAAGAGAATGGTTAATTTTATATGCATGTCTTACAATACCTTATCTCCTACGTTAATTCAAAATTCTCTAACATTTTGAATTTAATTACTGGAACATAGTTAGAAATTTAAAATTGTATGCGCAATGTTATAGTTAAATCCTAGACGAGAAAAAGACGGGTACTACAATTTTGTAGTTGAAAAAGACTTAAAATTCGATGGAATACCTGTTTATTCCTGTAATAGGCTTATAGTTCATGAATTTCGAACGCAACATCAATCTGATACGTTACATTTTTTTTTAAAAAAAACCCATTTTAATTAATTTTCATTCGTGTTAACTCCTTTAACTAATTAGTTACCATAGTTTTGTTAAATCTAAATATTATTTTCATAGTGTTTGTAAGCAGGGTTTTGAAAATTTTTGAAACCCCTTAACGTTGTTATCGTAATCCAGTTATAAGGTGTGTAACTTTTTCCAATGATACTTATGCCATTTAATTTTGATTAGAATATATGTAAGTTAATTAAAAAAATATCATATAAATAAGCTGTTAATTAGAGCGTCTCAGAATCTTTGAATGGTAATTTATAATTGATTTTCATAACCCACGTAACTTGATTGTTGTTTATGAAGCCTTAGTAAGACCAATTTTAAAATACAGCTGTTTTATGCTGGTGTTTCTTTATGAGTTTCACTAGTAAACCATCGAGAACATTCCAAACAGATTTTTAAGAGATTAAATCAAAAATCATTTTTAAGATAGATCTTACATAATCGAAGTTGTATTTATCTCTTATAGTTTTTTTCCTCCTCGAACTTTTTAAAAAGGTGATTTGATTCTTTCTGTACGACACCTTGGGAAAATAGATTTTAATTACCTGAAATTTTTACTGTGCCATCAAGAACGTTTCAGCTTTATATTTAACAGAAAACATTTACTTCAGCAATTTACCAACCTATAAAGTTTACGTTTTATGTAATAATTTAGATACTTTGAGTTTCTTTTTTGTAACTGATTCTGTTATTGCATGTATATTGTGATAAAGTTATTAAATGTTTGATCGTTTTGTTGTGGTTTTGGTTAAAAAAAAAAAAATTGTGTGAATATTTTATTATTTATCTTTGAATCTTTCAATTTGTTTTTTATATTTTAAAAATTGGCTGTTTTCCTGTGTATATTATTTTCAAGCTGACATTTTTGACATGTGTTCATGAAACAAATAAGATAAATTTTCAATAAATGTTTTTTTTAGTACTAAAACTTTTTAAAAGTAACACATATGTTTACATTTTAGCAATTAGTTTCTTGAATGCAGCATTATATATATTAATGCTACCAAATTTAAAAAAAATTAATATTGTAAAATGATTTTCCATCTCTAAAAGGTTCATTTCTCCTAGTTTGTGCTCATGTGTGTGTCTAAATTATCAAACTTTACAAGAGCAAATAAGCCGATTCTTTTGCATAATTTTATTTCGTTTTTTCTATTATTTGACCACTTTTTAAAATCGAATTTAATTCGATCTTCACTTATCTGCAGCTATTTTATGACAGAAATCAAAAACCCAACACAATAATATCTGCTCCCTGTAGGTATATAATCTATTATTTTTGAGTCTTAGAACACATGATGAAACAATAAGACGTTTTTGAAAATGATCATGGAACAAAAATACCGATTTCCTCGTTTTTATTCGAATGATATTGATTACGATGTGAAGGTCAAGAATTAATAATGAGTTTTACACTCTAAACAGGAAAATAAAAAATAATTATACATCTAAGAATTGTGCGGAAAAGTTCGAATTTTTGTACTCGTACTTCACGCACAAAGAGAGGCTCATGTTATCTCTCCTTCATTTAACATGTGCAATTATTAAATGCACAAAAACAACAAACCACGACACATCATTGCTTCCCCCCCCTCTACTACAAAAAGTACTCAAAATATTACGTTTATTGCACGAAATGGGCTTATTCAATAAATTGTTGAAACTCTTAACAGACTGCGTGTAATTTAAAAACTTTAACTACCCTGCATTCAAGAGCGAGGCAAAGCGGTGGCCAAGGGAGTGATGACAAATGGAGTCCAAATAACCATCAATCCAGATGGAAGAGAAAACTTGTAAATATGGTATTCTGCCCCGAGAATTATGAAAATGTAAGAATTCTATTAATCATTAATTGTTTGTCCTTAAATTGCTATGTCCTTATTTGTAATATCTATGTAAACGAAATCAAATCTAAGAAGTTACACTTTATTTAGATAGCTTTCTCTTTTAGAATTTGTTAACCATAGCGGAATTCAAAATAAAGCATTCGTGGTTATATAAAACAAGATATAGAATACACAGACTTTTAAATAATCATGATGTAAAAAATCCCAGCAATTACGTCTTTGATATTTAGGTTTTGAATGATGACTTCCCCCACCCCTCTCATGTGACTTCTTATATTTTTGTTCCTTAAAGACTCTAATTTCATGTAAATTTTAATTCCATTTTTTAATTTAACTTTTGCACTTAATTAAACTTTAATTCAATATGTTAAAAAGATTTTTCCAGTAAATTAAATTGCATTGGACACTTGAAGTTATCAAGCAACACTTATCAAACTGGAGATTAAAACCCAACAAGGCTAGGGACTCCAAAAAAAAGTTTCCATTACGAACCAACTGAATGAAAAAGGCTTCAACGGTAGAACTCATTAATATTTGAAAGTCTTGAATGACAAAATATTCAAAAATATGCAACCGCGTTTTTCTTAAATTATCAGGAAGAAGTTGCCCGAATTAAGGAAGATCATGATATCGGATAGTTTTTCAACCAGTAATACTCTCGAATACTTTTTTTTTTGTGCCAAATTGTACGAGTGGCTTATCACAATTTGTTTTTATTAACTTTGTACCGTATTAATTTTTCCATTGAACTATTTTTAATAATTACGAGATCGCTTAAATTTTCATCTAGAGTGATTTATCTTTGGTATCCCGTTATAACTATATTACCGCCTGATAAGAATATTCAATTAAATTAACGTTCAACGCTTGAATTTAATTTTGTAGTTGCTACAATGATGAAATACTTTACCAGATTTTATGCCATCTACTCAGGCTCATAAAAGCTACATAGGTGCAAATACATTACATACATATTTTAATCGTTTAAATTTTTTTTTTATTTAGAATAACACATTTTTGGTATCCCAGTTAAAACTATAATGATACTTAATAATCCGGTAAAATCGATAATCCTGGACTGCCATGGTCACGAACGTGCTGGATTGAAAAGAAAGTGCTACCTATCATATTAATTTAACAATCGGAAATATTCCCTAAATGTAGTTTTTTATGTAGAATTTTAATTCTTTTCGTATTTTTGCGACAATTTTCATGTACCAGGCATTAAGGTTAACTCTGCAAAAAATTGTTTTGCCTTGTGCTCTTTCTCTTAAGCAATAAATTCTCCGCTGCAATGAAAAACATGTCTGCTTTCGTTTTGTCTGCAACAGACTTCGTTTTGAGGAAACAATTTACAAAATCTGCAAATGTTGATTTGCTGGAAGTTTTAACACGTAGCATTCTTCCAAAGTTGTTCTGTTAACACTTTTATATGATTGTTTTAAAAAAAAACTAGAGGTTTTTTTTTAGAACAAATGTTGTTTAGTCATCAATGTCAGAAATTCGCATTTATTGTTTGGTGCACAAATAATGACGCAAATTAAATAATTAAAGCCATTCCTTTTACATTTTGATTCCATTAATGTTGTATTATATTAACAATTTTCTTTCAAAAAAATTATACACACTGTGAAGCATTTTATTTTGATTTCTTAGGAAAAACAACGTAATGTCCACTGCAAAATTTTTCGACTCTTTTTTTGGTTTATTTCCTCAGCATAAAAAGGTAAAAAAAAAAAAAAGTGAAAGAAATATTGTTTTGAAAGAATTCAATAATTAGTATTCCTTTTCTAGATTTAAATGAAATACTTTATTCCAATTTTATAAGAAAATTAGATTTTGAAGCTTATCATCAGTCCATTGTTACTGGCTGCCTTTAGTAAAAACAAAAAAATAAAATTTTTAACCGGAAAGAATATTTCTTAAAAGAATTAAAAATAATTATTATTTCTTTTCTCTATGAAAATGAAATATTTTGTCCCTATTTTGTTCTTATTCCGTAAGAAAAATAGATTTTTAAGCGTATCGTCTGTCTATTGTTACTAAATCGTCTGTCTATTGTTAAAAATTTTTAATCAAAAATAATATTTATTAAAATAATTAGGCAATTATTACTCTTTATCTGGATGTAAATGAAACATTTTGTTCTGATTCAACAAGAAAAATAGATTTCGGAACGTATCGTCTGACTAGCGCTGACTGCTGTCATTCACTAAAAAAAAAAAAAAAAAAAAAAAAATGATTCTTATTTCTGGAAGAAGTTCGACAGAAGAATGCCGTAATTCTTATCTTTCCGGATGTATCCGAGTTCCGTTAACCTTACTGTGCATAGGAAAAGAGAAATTAATTAGCTAGGCAATTAAAACTCCTCTCGCTGTGTGACAAACGATTTCTCTTCTGCAGACTCGACTTCCTCTTCTGAGCTGCTGAGTTGTTGAGGGCTTTGGAACAATGGCGTGGGAACAGGTGTTCTATAAATTTTCATTTTCAACCTCTAATTGAGAATTGTTCGAGCCGCGACTTTCAAGTTTTAACCTTCCTGGTGAGGAGGCAATTTTTAGAAAAAGTGATATGTGCAAAGATTTTTTAAAGAATAGAGCGTTCATACATTCGAATTTCTTGTTCTTTTTATCGGTTCGATAGAAGGGAACCTAAATTTATATTTGAAGATTTATTTATAATTTTTCTTTAACAAAAAAATTGAAATTGGGTTTGCTAATTTCATTTTAACATGTGATAACGTTTCTTTAACCTGATTAGTTCTCTAAAAAGTAGAAATATTCAAAATGAATATTAATTAGTATAAAAGAAGCGAAATTTTGAGCAGCAGTCTCCATAGAAGCAATTGCTATCAAGAAAAGAAAACGCCTTTTTCAAATTTCAATGCATTTTTATTTTCACCAGCAGATCAGTCTTAAGTACAAAAACGTTGCCAATATTAACAACATAAAGAATAAAACAGAGGACTATTCCATAAAATTCAATAATTAAATTAAATATTAAAAAATAAGAGCAAATGATAAATTATTAAAACAGAGAATAATATTTTGTTTAGGTATTAAAATAAAAGCAGACTATAAAATATTAAATTAAAACCAAATAATTAAAACATCTTACCAATGAAAATGTACCTTATGCAAACTTAATGTCATTTATAATCATAGAGTACTATAATGTCAATCTATTGAACCTAATACCATATCTCCTTTACTTTAGGCCCAAGCATTTTTGTTGATGCCATTTTCTCAAAACAACATGTTTGCAGTTAAGTAAATGAAAAATGCAAATCTCGAGAAAAATTGATTTTTGAAGTTTAGTGTCAATTTTTCGAATTTTTTTTTTATAAATAAATATTACGGACAAAGTTTTCATTTATAAATTTCTGAAGGGATGAATATTCTGTCAGGATGATACAAATTTATCCCTCCGCTCTAAATTTTTTATGTACTCAAATCACATAAAGATTTAACAATTCCAAATTCTTTTTCACCGATTAAATTTAAAGCTTCGTGTTGAAATTTTGAAGAACCATTCTCATAATTAACTGGAGAAAAAAGATTTCCTTGGAAAAAAAAAAGAAAAAGGGAATAAACAATTTATTATAATAGAATTATGATAAATAAATGAAGCTAGCTACATTTGCTTAGTAATTAAAATCTCAGCGTCGTGTCCGGCGAGTGTTGAATCCGCTAATCGTGCAAAATCAACCATCGCCAATAGCCCTCGTGTTGCTTCTAGTGCGACGTTAATAAAACCAAATCAAACTACCAAAATCAGTTACAGCATCGTTAATAAATGAGCATAGACGACACAGCACTGAACGGAGCCTTTTTAACACCTAATCAATAGGGGTAAAGGGACTATTGAACCAAAATAAATAAATTTTACTTGAGTTTTAACTTTTTCATTTCGCCAAATCAGAAAAATGTCGCCAAAGGATGCTTTATTCCTCCAATACAGGAATGTGGGCAATCAGTTTTTCCTATTTTGCTACTTGCTATAACGGCATGACGTAACTTACTTTGTTATTTACCACGCGATTTTATGAAGATTTGTTTAGTCCCCATTTAAACAAGTGTTCTACCAGCTATTATCATTAACTTCTATTTCCATTTAAACATTTCAAAGTCAGCCATCGCTATAGCGAAAGGGGATTCGAAAAATAAAATGAATTTACAAAAAAACTGAAATATCGTAGGGATAGGCCAAATGGCGTAATTAAAAACATCGGAGAACCGCGAGATACGCATTACATTTATGCATTGATGAATTTATGTAGTGTCAGATTTGTAATGAAAAGGACCCGTTCGTTGCTATCTTGAAAGGAACTAAGGATTTTTGGCCGCCGAAATTATTAAATTTAGCTGAAGTTGCGCCTTCCTGGTCCTCCTCAAATGCTTACCGACTTTAAGGAAATCATGAAACCGAGGCACCCTAGGAATCTTTTTCTTTCCCGTGGGTTTTTACTGTCTTTGGCAAAAACAGATGATGTGCTTCCAGGATATCCAGAGTCCTTCCCCATTTTCGAACCACCTTGCTAACCAGTCTGTATCTTTTCCCCATTTATCTTAAAAGTACAGATCACTGTTAATCCCTGTTTGGCGCAGCATGGCCATAAAAGGTTCTTGAGGCATAAAAATTACATCATTACTCACATCGCGCGCTTTTCACCGTCGTCGGAGCTTTACGCAAGTATCTTCTTTAATTATAAAGATAAATTTTTAATAAACAATAAGAATTTTTATTGATTTTTTTCATATCAATATCTATGACTAAAGTACATAAATTAATAACGTTTCACGCAGTAATCTAAACCGTATTAATAGCGTGAACACGAGACAAGAAAAAAAAAGTATACCCTCTCTTGACCAAAACGAATAAAGCTACCGACGCTTCCACCAATTTTAATTGAAAAACTAAATGCATGCAATTGCGAATGTTTGGTTCTTTATGTATATATACTAAACCGCGGTAGCCAAGTGGCCGCAGACTCGTAGCCGGCGTTTTCATCGAATCGTGGGTTCGAGCCCTGATCTGAATCGGAATACTCTGTGCAAAAGGACTGATGGATATTTAATCTGGCCAAAAGCCCAAATCCTCCCGTTGGCGTTGAAACTGTGAAATATATGTAACAGGCTATTCTCGAAATTTCCCTTAACTAACATCTGGAAAGGGAAATTCTTTCCGACTTTATATTCAAGTTTCCAACATTTTTCTAGTTAAATTAAGTGACAATATGCAAATTAAATAAACCTTAGAAATGGAGTGAATAGATATAATCAAGTCGTTTAAAAGCGACAGAGAAAGGAATCGAGCGATAATAAAGTTACGGAAATCGGAATAGAGCTAGTGTGAAGTGTGTGAGAATTTTCTCGTACGTGTACGTGATTTATTGAGACTAGGACCCAACGCTGTCTGGTTAATTAAATATTTGGAGGATTTACTCGCATCGTATTCTGGTAAGCGTATTCTTTGATACGTTATGGAAGCTGTTAGTAACCGTGAAACTATTTGAGAGCATCCTTCTTATAAGAGGAATAATAAACTATTTTGATATATAATTCCCTATTTTAATTACTTTGTCTGTCCTTGACTTAGATTTAATAATTAAAGTAACATTTAAGAATAGGTAACAGGACTACGTCACATATTTCTGATATGTATCTAAATTGTACAATACATAAAACGTATATCTACAGCTTTAAAGGTAGCTGAAAACATAAAATGCTTCAAATGTTGCATTTTTTGATTTTGCAGTTAAAAATAGAGGGCGCTGCGATGTTTCTATAGATATACTATGTATGAGAATTTGATAAATAGAACTATTGAAAATGGAATTTTAAGAACTTGAACAAATGTGCCACGTTATGGAGATAAATATCTGCATTTTTCAAAATGTGTGGGTTTTTTTAAGGTTCTGACACACACACACTTTCCGCAGAATCCACTTTATCTATAATGCTCTTAGTATTAAAAAGTGATAATTTCCTGGACAGTAAACGTAATTATTTTCTATAAACACTCATAAATTCTAAGTATTGATCAGTATTAGTATAGAAAGGAAGTGAGATTTGAATTACATAGGTAAAAAATTTTAAATTTAAAATATGAAATTACACTTATTTTCATCACTTAGAATGTTATGCATTGTATTAATAAGTGATCTGCAAAATTTTAAAGTAATAAGTTATAAATGCAATAGATATTATGAAAGATGTATCGGTACACGACTTTACCTTGTGTAACTACGCCTATTGATTATTAACTGCACAGATAAAATAATTTACGAATGTTATTGCAATTTTATTTATATTAACAGATACAGAAATATATAGATATCTAAATATCTCAATATTAACATATGACTTCCATTGTTTTTAAATTTAAAAAAGTAAGGATTATGTAAACTTGAGGAAAAAATAGCTAATTTTTCCGTATCGTAGACGTCTCAGTTGCCTTAAATAAGATTTAACTGGTACAGATTTAAGATAAAATAAAATTAATTAAGATTTAAGATAAAATAAAATTAATTAAGATTTAAGATAAAATAAAATTAATTAAGATTTAAGATTTAATCAGTACTTAAACACAGAAGGTAATAAACGGATTTCATGCATATATTATGATGATCGTTTTTATTTATGCAAATGATTCTAATGCAATTGAAATTTAAGGTTAGCCTACTAAGGGTATAAAAATGTACGAATAAAAAGTATTAAATGTTGAAACTGAATTGAAATATATACGCAATCAAATGGCTCTATTTCCAATAAAACTCATAAAATATGCGATTAAGGATAAAGTAAGAAATCTTAAAAGCATAAACGGATTAATGAGACAAAATATTTCAAACAGAAACACTTATAATATTGTTATCTAAATTCTCAATTTTACACTGATTTCAAATTTTAATAATTAATTTTCCAAATAAAAGGGATCTCAAATGTTTTATTGAAAACTAAATATAGGAATTAATTAAAAGGGGGAATCTTAAGTAGTAAATTATAATTTCGGATTCTTTAAAATATGCGGATGTTATTAGATTTGTATATTCTTTTTTCAGATATAATTAGTATAAGAATAATTATAATAATGAAAATACATGTAAACAAATAAAATTTCCCAAAACATTGTAATTATTTTTTTTTGTCAAACACACACACACACACACATATACATATATAAAATGAATTTACTTGAGGACATTTAATCATTCCATAAACAGTAGTGGTAAACAATTTTTAATCAACGAAGAAGGCGAGTCAAATTCAAGTTCATGGTGGTGATTTTATTTTGTTATTCATTATGAAGACGTTGCGCAAGGTCGGCCGGCCTGGCCGAAGAAAAATGAAATTGTTTACATTGGCGGTCTAACCGCAGTGCCTCCAACAAAGGCGAGACGATAAAAAGTGTTCTATTTTTCAAAGTATCCCATTATATATTAAGGAAATTCTTAAGAAACATCATGGAATACTTAGTACAGGATTAGGGATTCTGGGGATATATCATAACAGATAAGGAGTCTGAAGGGATTATTTTGACAAATTTACGATCGTGGAAAAAAAGGAAGAAACAAATTTTATGAGCGCGTGATCTAATAACTTAAAGGATAATTTGGAAGGGGATCAGGAAATAAGAATGAACTCTTTACTTTTGAATTAGGAGGAAGGGTATAGAAGAGAAAATTAAATTATTATTATGAGAAGTTATTAAATTAAAGTTAAATCACCGCACACACACACACACACACGTGTGTGTGTGTGTGTGTGTGTGTGTGTGTGTGTGACTCTTCCTTGCAACATTACTCTTATAAGGAAAAGAAACGTTTACAGAGATTTCGTCATTCAGCCAAAGAATGCTTAAACAATGACTTCTCAATCTTGGTGACCATTTTGGTTACTTGGCGAGAGAATCGACAACTTAGGTGACAAAGCAATGATTTTCGAAAATGCTAAAATCTTACCGATATCTCGGAAAGGGCTGACATTATGAATTTTTCCTGAATTTTCCCTGTGACGTCCAACCTGGCCGAAACAACTATAAATACGGAGATGAGAAGCTGGCGCTAATTGATTGGCATTGACCATGTGGATATGCCGAGGAATTGTTGGTAACGTGGTCTGTATCTGCCGGGGAATCTGTCGGAATCCATGCCAAGTATTACTTTGGAGGTTTGTTCATTGTACGAACTAATAAGCTGGTGAGTAGAATGATGTTGAAAATACTCTGATTGTTATTTCAAGTACTGTACCTGTTTGTGTTGCTGATCTGTGTAAGTGCTATTTTTGTTCAAGTACGTCACTAATATGTACAAGTATATTGTTTCCAGATTATGCTATTAATCTGTCTAAGTTTTCCCCTGAATATTTGGGAATAAAACATCATTGCCATTATCCTTCTTGTTGGACTGATGAAACTCATACACTCACCCGAGACAAAGAATTTTTTGCGACAATATGTTTTTCAATTGAAACTAATTAAGTTAGCTTAAGTACTCCCTCTTTCTCTTAGAATCATTTTTATGCTTGAATTTCAGCGATATGTATTCCCGATAGGGCAGCTAAGGTTGGTTGGTGGTGTGGAACTTATGATACTGAATCCTCAGGGAACATATTGTGCCAAACATGAGATGATCACGGTCAGAGTTTTGGAGCTATATCCGGGGCCGATAACTGGTAAAGGGCCTCTAAAAGGGCTTTATTATATTTGCATACAAGCATTTTCAATGGATCTCAACTGCAAGAGTTTTCAACTGCTTTCCGGGATGAACACAGATACGCTATGAAAACTAGCCCAGCGATAATACAATACCATTCTTTTTCATAAATGCTTTGGTAATCGCTTTCCTTTTAATAGTCGTTTCAACAAATTGAAAGACACCATTTGTAAGAGTTCTGCGCTTAATCTTATCATAAAGTTAGGGAACAATAGTCTTTGTGTATTGCTGAATATCCCATAAAACCAATCAATCAATCACAAAGTTGTTAACATTCGCTCCCATCTGATAGAGCTTTGTGAGCTCGTTCGAGTCAATGGTATGTCTCGTAAGTTTGAACCATTCTCAGATGACGAAATGGAACACCTGAGCTGGCACCCCCTCTCCTAACATCCACACCACGCCAACGGGAGGACTTTGGACCCCGAACAGATTTAACGTGCATCAGCCCCGGCTACACGGCGGGTCTTAGGCGGCCAAGGATCGAACCCGCGACTGAGCGAAAACCGCAGGCCACTAGTCCACGACTTTGACCACTAGGTTACCGTGGCCCCACCGATACATTTAAAAAAAAAACATTTTAGTATGAACAAGCAAGATCGATAACGGAGTCCAACGTTCGAATAGATTGTCTCGGATGACATCAATAGCAATATTTCAGAAAAGCCGAATGAAAAGAAAATTTAAAATTTTTATTCAAGCAAATATTTCGAATACTCGAAAACATCCCGTCCTTCGGTATAATATTCATTTGAACGAAAACAGAAGACTGGGAAGAGGAGAAAAGAGAGAAGCACTCGAGACATCAACGAATTGATCTCAACTCCCAGGCTTTTATACAAGTTCGATTTCCATGACAATGCAATCAGTAGTACCTGTAACCATATATACGATTTGGAACATATTCTCAAGACCTGATGAAAATAAGCGTCCCATAGAAATCACTTCCGGAATGTGCTCAAGGTAGACCTACGGTGCAATATCAAATGCAAAGAGTTTTTGGATAATGCATTAGCTAATAAACGAATGCTTAGAGCATTCTTGTAGAAGATAAAATACCTTGATAACTGTTGAATTAAAAGAACATTTTAAAGGGGGTGTCTTTGTAGTTTTATATCCCACAAAATAAATCAATTAATCAACAAAAGTCTACTAACCACAATCAATACGCATCAACAGATTTAAGGGACATTACATGGCAGGTTGTATAGAGAACTTTGATGTTAAAATAGTTTACAATCCTTTTGTTTGTTTTTGCACTAAGTGAAACGAATTCAAAACTCTCTACCACCATAAAGCTTATATATCGAATAATAATTGCTGACGATTAATGTTATTAAAATTCCTGTTACTGACTGTTTCTCTGGTAGAATATATAACGTTGTTAAATTCACCTTAGACACACACTCTTGTCCTTGTTTATTCCGATGTAGAAATTTGAAAAATGAGATGTTAATGTAGTTCGTCATTCATCACGGTTTAAAATGGCGAGATATGTCACATTTAGCTCTTTGTGTAAGGTTAATTCAGCAAGTCAGTTAAAAACACTCCCTGAACTTAAATTTTCGTTAAAATAAATCCCTATATGTAAGCTACTTATGAGTTTCCACTATACATCTTGTATAAGAATCCACCAAGGTAAGTATTTTGATTTGATGTGATTCAATTTACGTCAGACATGAGCAATGCCTTGAGTTGCTGGCGGATGTCCAGGGTCAATTTCGAGGAAAAAACACCGGGACAATTGAATGAAGGAAAGGAAAAAAAAGATCCCTTCCTAGAAGACTTCTCAAGAGATAATGGCTTTGCATTAAACTGTTCTATTTCTAGCATACATATAACCAACAAAGCCTTTCTTACATTTTTAGTAAACTGTATATGATTATACTGCTAATAAAAGCATTACCTAATTTAGAGTAAGAACTCCGTAATTTTTTCATGTTTATTGAAAGAAAAGTTTAATAATTTAATTAGTTATTCTATAATTCTCGTTTTCCGTTTTGATTTGTTCAGAATGCCAAAAGGATGCTCCATTTATTGAAATTAAGTTTTCAAACAGTTGACATTGTTGAAATCATTTGACCTTGTGGTCATGTCATTGAACTCATGGCTGGCAATGTTTTAGTCGAATTGCGTCTTCCAGCTCTGATTCCATTAAATGCCCGAAGTGCACTATGGAAGATAACACGTTTAATCTGTAGGGCTTAAAATTCTCACGTGAATGTGGAGAGTGGGGGGCCATCTCAGGGGTCGACCTTGTCATGAGACTGTTATTCAAAATTGCGTAACTGTGTTTAGCGGGCTTTGCGTCATGCAGAAATTATTGATTTTCGATTAACGCAGCATTCAGAAGCAGAACGAAGGGTCTTGTAATTTTGAGTCTCCATCAAGAGACGAGGATGACACCTGAGCAGGCGTCTCCCACTGTAAACTCTTATACCATTCCCACAACGGGGGAGGGGGGTTGGAGCCTTGAGAGATTTAACGTACATTCTCCTCCTACACAGTGGGTCTGAAGTGAAATCATAATTCGAACCCACGACTCGACAGAAAACAGCGCTGGCTTCGAATTTGGGACCAGGACTATTCGGTTTTTTTCATAATTAGATCATGCTGAAGTAGGCAGCCAGAAAACGTTTAGTAAACGACAATTCAAACATTTTCCGGACTCTAAAGAAAATAGAATTTTAACGAAACAAAATTTGGTAAGCAATACGGTTAATGTGTGTGAATCGGGAAATTTTTTAATAGTTTGTTTAAAAGGATTTTTGATATTTATATATTACTCTCATATAAAGATAAAGTCACGATAACGATCATTTGTTTAGTTAGTCTTCCATTGCAATAATTGTACGAGTTGTAATTATAGCTCACAGTGGTTAATATTAACATTAATTGCATTTCATAACCTAATTGCTTTGTAGCTATCATACTAGCGAACTCGTGGTTGGCGTTTTTCGTCAAGTCGGGGGTTCGAGCCTTGATGCCGCTAAAGATCATCTGTTTGGTTATGGTTTGGTTTTTATTAACGTCGCACTAGAAGCAACACGAGGGCTATGGACAACGAACCTCGTAATTTTGAACCACGGTCAAGTAATGAGGATGACACCTGAGCTGGCACCCCCTCTCCTAACTTCCACACCACACCAACGGGAGGACTTTAAGCCCCGACAGATTTAACGTGCATCAGCCTTGACTACACGGTGGGTCTTTAGTGGCTGAGGTTCGAAACCGCGACTCAACGAAAACCGTCGGCCACGAGTCTGAAAATATAACCATTAGACTATCACGGCAACAAAGATCCTCCGTGTAGCGGGGTTAAAGCATGTTAAATCTGCCGTGGTCCGAAGTCTTCCCGTTGGGGCGTAGTAGAAGTTTGAAGAAAGAAGTCCCAGCTCAGAAATCGTCCTTGTCATTTGACCGAGGTTCAAAATCATGAGGCCCGTCATTGAATGCGCCTGATTTAACAAGTGAAGAGTAATTCATATATGGAAATGAATTACCTCCACGTATCGAAACTGAGTGGCTCCAATAAATTCAAAATGAAAAAAATTCTATGAGTGGAAACGATTACTTCTTTAAGTATATACAGAAATTATGAATTTAATAACTCTACTCATAAATAAATGAGAGCCTAGTGGTCAAGATTCCTGATTCGTGGCCGACGGTTTTCGTTCAGTCGCGGGTTCGATCCTTGGCCGCGAAAGACCCGCCGTGTAACAGGGGCTGATGTACGTGAAATCTGTCGGGGCCCAAATACCTCCCTTTGGTGTGGTGTGGATGTTTGGAGAGGGGGTGCCAGCTCAGGTGTCGTCCTCGTCACTTGACCATGGTTCAAAATTACGAGGTCCGTCGCCAATAGCCCTCATGTTGCTTCTAGTGTGACGTTAATAAAAACTAAAACTATAAATAAATGAGCCTTTTAATTAAATGAAGCAGGAGTAACAGTCCACGTAAGGTTTGACTATAGATCATTACCATATAGAATAGCAGAACTATACATGAATATCACACAGATATACGATTTCTTATTTTATTTATTAAAGTATTCATCGATAATTGAAAACAGAAACGACATTTATAGAGAACTACTTTCACAAACTCTCCTGTAATTTTTTCATGGCATCCAGTTCGTCTTTCTAAGAAAATTGCCAATTGCTTTATTTAGAATGTTACCTCGAAAATGAAAATCACCATCCAAGTACAAAATCTGTCATGGAGTTATTACTAGTTTAAAAATTTCTCAGACTGCAATGAATTATAATTATATTGCAAATTTTCGATTACGCAGAAACCAATTTCACGCGCCTTCAGTTCGAGGACTTAAAAAAAAGGTATTTTCAACAAAAGGAAGTTTGATACTTGGAGATCTAGTCGTAAGTGTATTAAATACATTTACACCGTTACTTTTGACATCGTCGGAAGATTTGAACCCATAATATATGAGTGTTTTACGGTACGTGGAGCTTTTAATTCGCTGCGTCTTGACAGAGACCGTAGATGCCCCAATTCTGCAAATGTCAAAGTGTTACCCATTAGACGAACAGCATTTTTTATTCCTGGGGGGTGCAGACAAATTTCAAAACACAAAAGAAAAAGTTGAACGGAAGCCAAATTGCACCACAAAGACAAAGAGGTATCTCCCTGTCCCCTCTTTTCATCTATCATCTATTCACTTTATTAAGTTTGCGAAATTTGACTTTTTAAAAAAATGCGAGAGATTTCAAGAGTTTTTCCGGCATATTGGTAGACAATAACAAGAACAGGAACATTTGCAAAGTAAACATGCTACGTTTCGATTCCATAGAGAAAAGATTATTAAAGATAAACAGTTATGGAAAACTTAAGTGTTTGATATAAAGTTTAATAACCATGGATCTAGAACATTATATCATTCTTTCCTTTCTAGATCTTTCTAGAACAATACATCATTCAATATATCAATCATGGATTCGAGCCTTGATGGCACTACAGACCCGCCGTGTAACGGGGATGAATCACGTTAAATCTGGTCGTGGTCCCAATTTTTCTCCTTGAAGTCGTGTGGAATTTTGGAGAGGAGTGTACCACCTCAGGTGTCATCCTCGTCACTTGACCAAAGTTCGAAATTGTAAGGTCCGTTACCAATAGTCCTCACATTGCTTCTCAATGCGATAATAATAAACAATCGCTATCAAACCGAAATGGGAGGGAGCGTCCTTCTGATTTCATATTTAATTTTCCAATTAAATGAACTGCTATTAGGGAAATTAAGTTAACTTTAGAATTAGAGAGAACAGATACAATCAAGTCGTTTAAAAGCGACAGATAATGGAATGGAGCGATAATAAAGTTATGGAAATCGGAATAGAGCTAGTGTGAAGTGCTTGAGAATTTTCTTGCGTGTGTTAGTGATTTGTTGAGATTAGGAGCAAACGCAGTTTGGTTGATTGAATATTTGGAGGATTTACTCGCATCGTCTTCCGGTAAGCGTATTCTTTGATATGTTAAATAAGTGGTAAGTAATCGCGGACAGAGCCACGAAACTGTTTGAGAGCATCTCTCTTTTTGAGGATTAACAAAAACTATTTTGATATATAATTCTCTATTTTCATTACTTTGTCTCTGCTTGAACTGAAGTTGAAATTTAGATTTTTTAATTAGAGTAACATTTAAGAACGGGTAACAGATTACTTCACATATTTCTCATTAGTTTAGTTTTATTAACGTCGCACTAGAAGCAACACGAGGGCTATTGGCGACGGTCCTCGTAATTTTGAACCACGGTCAAGTGACGAGGTTGATATCTGAGCTGGCACCCCCTCTCCTAACATCCATACCACGCAAATGGAAGGACTTTGAGCCCCGACAAATTTAACGTGCATCAGCCCCGGCTACACGGCGGGTCTTTAGAGGCCAAGGATCGAACCCGCAACTGAACGAAAACCGCCGGCCACGAATCCGAAGCTACACATATTTCTGATATGTTAAAAACAAATACATAAAATTTATTTCTACAGCTTTAAAAGTATTCGAAACCATAAAATGCTGCAAATTTTGCATTTTTATAAAATTTTGTAGTTATAAATTATTAGGACGCTGCAATGTTTCCATAGATATATTATTCATGTGATAAATAGAACGCTACAAAATGGAATTTTAAAGGTTTGAACAAGCGTGGCACGCTATAGAGAAAAATATCTTCATTTTTTCTTTTCTCTTTTCTGAGACTATCCTCGTATACTTGAATTAATCGAAGATCGTCGTATGAAATAATGGATGTGTTGATACATTTTTTAATTTTAATTGAACTTCAAAGTTTTCAAGTAGAGTGTAGAGGGATTTGGATTAGGGCGAAGCCAATTAAAGTGTTCTTCTCGTTCGACTGTAGCCTAGAATTACAGTATTGTTTGTCAACATTCTATTAAGTTTTAGTTAAAGAAAATATTTTATTATCTATTATACAAAAGTGTACTACTGTAGATTAGTTATTTCGCCCTCAATACGGGAGTTTTAAAGTGGCCTCATTGTCATTGAATGAATTGATTACTGCAAATATTTTTAAAATTATATATTACTTTATCTGTAATGGAGAATAAAATAATAAAACTTAAAATCAAGAATGTAAAAATTGTTTGTCAATGTAACGTTATGAATTAGGCTTTTTGAAAAAATTTTATAGTTTTACTTTCACACAATTCTCAATCGTGCACAGTTATTAATAGCTAAATTCACCAATAATCGATTGAGATATGAAGGGAAAATTCAGAGTAGCTTAACTGCCTGAATTTTACAGATATTTTCCAGCTGTTTTGAAAGTCCTCGAAGATTTTTAGGAAGTCTTTTCTTTCTATTAGTAAATAAACATCGATTATGAACTGGAAATATATTGTTTGTCGAATAAATACGCGAAAACCGTGGTTGTAACTATTTTATAAAACAAAATTAAAGATATAAAACCATTTTTATCCCTTTTAAAATAGACTCCATTTGAAGTAATGCACTTGTACCATGCCTGTTTCCGCTTTTCGAAACGTATTTAAATTGAAGAAACCAATTCCTAACCAGGAGTTTGGTTCTGAAGCTGTCTCTTTTTTGTTTTTTTATTGTCTCGATATCGTTCCATTAGTGCCCTCGCAGATCCATTTTACGCGTAAGAAACATTAAAAAATGTCATGGAACTACATCTGGTGAGTAGGATGGAATATCCAGCTTGATCATTGAATTTCTAGCCGGAAACTCGCGAGCAATCAGCGCGGAATATGAAGAGCATTGCCGGGATGCAAAATGTTAACCTCCGCCGTTATACAAATGCTGCCACACTCGACGCACAAGAATCTTCCCAGCGTTTGAGAATCAACACATAATATTGAGTGCAAAAACGATTTCGTTAAATGTAGTTCGCCAGGGATCTTTCGAACTATGATAAAGTCCATACAAGTTCACGTTGTCCTCAACAATGGAGGTCTAAGGACGCCTTGGCTTTGAATCGTCTCTGCAATTTTCCCATCCCTTACTAAAACATTTTATTCGTTTGAAAATAGCTGTTTTTAGTGCATTATCTCCATAAACAGCCATCAAGATCTCACTAATTTTTTGAGAACTTTTTCTGAGTTTTACTTAAGATTTCAGACATAGTTTTTGTTCGGTAATAGTATCAATTTTCAACGTCGATAAAATGAGAAAACACACACTACCACAAATTTTAACATTGTACGTGTCTTGGCGGTCGGATTGGGATTATTTACTATCGTCGCTTTGAGAAGCAACACAAGGGCTATTGGCGACGTACTTCGGAGCCTCGCTGAAGTGACAAGGCTGGCACCTGAGCTTGCTCCTCCCTCACTAATCTTCCACATTATGCCAACGGGAGGGTTTTGAGCCTCTACCAGATTTAAGACGCATCAGCCCACCAAAAACAGTTGATCTTTGGAGGCATCCGGACTCGAACCCAGGACTCGAAGGAAACAACCCTGGTCACGAATCCACTGCTATGACAACTGAGGTACCACGGCCACGTCTCGTTGGTCAGACGAGTACTGACGGCTGATTGGGTAGTTGTTGATTCGTCAATCGGTGGGTATGCCGATTCAAAGCCGATATATATATATATATATATATATATATATATATATATGTGTGTGTGTGTGTGTGTGTGTGTGTGTTTGCTTCTTTTTCATGGATTGATTATATGTAGGATGATTAGGTGACACACCTACGGGTACCTCTATAATCCTTCTCTAATTTCGACCCTCCTTCTAATCGACCAATTTTTATTTTTTTTTTCAACTTCTAGATCACAGTTATTTCTTGTTTGGTGCAGCTTAGTCATACCTGGTTCTTGCCCCATTAAACTTTACCATTACTCACTTTTCTACTATTTATTTCTTTGGCCTCTTGGTTCTATAATTGATTTATATTATTTAGCAGTATGTCATTCGTAACAAATTGATACATATTATTTAACTTGCAATATGTCATTTTGATTACTATAAATACTGAAACTAAATACTAAAAAAAAATTGAAACTTCGTTATAATTTTTGCATGAGCGAATGGAGTCAAAATATCGAATAAACGGATATTATTTATTCTGTACCCTCCACTTAGAAAAAAGCGATTGAATTTTTCTGTTTGAGTTATCTTAATTCGAATACTTTCATTGTATGTAGACAGCAATTATGAATATAGGCCTTTCATTCAATATTGTGATCCATGATATCTTACTCAAACAATAATTCCATTACCCCCTTTTTTTTTTCAAACAAAAATACCGCAAAGTATTTGAACACTAATATCATATTTATTCGAATCTAAGCCACACTTTTTTTTCAGTGTCAGTGCTACTGAAAATTGAAGGCGGCATTGAATCGAAGGCGTAAAAATAGTTAGATGGGTGAAATGGGTTCAAATGGAAAAATGTTGACATCCATTCTGGCCACCTGCATCGATGACTCAGTTAATCTTCGGTATTCAGTCTATCCTGAACATCGATGTCTGCACGTAATTGGGAACTTTTTTGTATACGATTTTTTTAATCACCTCAACATCAAAGATATTGGTAATGGCAACAAAATGAGCTCACTATAAAGCCGGTATAAAAAGGAAGGCGATTTTATATACTAAAGAAGCCGCTTAACGTAAGTATTAATATGCCAGTTAAGGGCTACTTAAAAAGAAAATGTGAGAACTGATTGCATTCGGAAAACCTCCCTTTAACTACATCTGGGACTATCAAGAAAGCAATTGCTTCGAAAATTGCAGAAGGGATATCTGTTGCCTGGAAAAATGCTTCCCATGAGACAAGAATACATGCTTTTAAAAAATGTTGCATAACAAATGCGTTGGATAGCACGGAAGACAACGCTATATGGGAAAATGGTGACACCGGCACCAGTTCCAAAGTTAGCTGTGAAAGTGGGAGAGACAAATCGTTTCCGGAACATGATACTGACGGTTAGAACAATTACTGATTCATGTATGTACTTAAAAGTTTTTAATACTATTAAAACAAATTAGTTATTCACTTCTTATTAGTTCTCATTCTAATTTTTTTTTAAAATTTCGTAAATATCGGATATCAATAAACCTTTTTACGCCTTATTTTTTTTTTTTTTTTTTTTTTTTTTTTTTAGTTTTTCCAAAAAATCATGTTGAGAATTTGGGGTGTGGTTTAGATTCGAATAAATACGGTACTTTTAAATTTAAACGCTCCTCACAGAATGATATCCTTCAAACTCTCTTCCTCCCACCGACTTGAATTCATACATATGATTTAAGGGGGATGGAACATCGTTTTAATTATTGTTCTGAAAGATATCTGTATAAAATTTATTCTGTTTATTGTTACAAAAATCTAGATATCGTGGGTGTAAGGAGGAAAGAGTCCAAAACGGAGGATAATGGCAAATGAAGGCTTTATTAATAATATTCAGGACAAGGCGAAAACAGGTAGAAAACTTGGACAATCAGCATTAGTACAGAAAAGCGACACATCAGGGGAAAAAACAGTGCTTGTACTGATCAGCAAGGCAGACACAAAACAACACTTATAATGACAGTCACAGAACTTTCAATAACATTCATTTCCCAACTTACAAGTTCGTTCTACTGACAAATCTCCAGAGTCTGGCAATCGCGACAGGTTTCCGGCTGATACACTTCGCTCCCCTGCAAATTCCCTCACCCATGTTACTGACATATTCCTCGGCAGATCCACTCAACCAATGCCGACTGATCCCAACAGATTCGCTCGGCTTTTATATATATATATATATATATATATATATATCCGTTTTCATAGCTATTCCGATTATTAATTTGAGCCACGACAGATTTAACATGCATCAGCCCCGGCTACACGGCGGGTCTTTTGCGGCCAAGGCTCGTACCCACGACTGTACGAAAACCGCCGGCCATGAATCCGAAACAATGCCACCAGGGTACCGCTGCCACTTATTATTCTTAAGACTTCTATACATAGTAACTATACAGAGTTATACATATTTGACTTTTAGATTGAGAACTCAGCAGACTGATCTCTATCTGCATTCTGCAAGTTACTTCAATCTAAGACTTCCTTGCGAAACAAATTAGCATTAATAGCTGAAATATGCAACATCATGTATATAAGGATCATTTAATATTTAGAATAAATTTTATCAAGATATCTCGGTTTATTCCTTAGTGATAATTAAATCAATACGATACCCTCGTAAACTCTATTAGTTTAACTACCTCTAACTATGACACATACTTTAATGGTATAATATGCATCTGAAGGGAAAATAATTTTTAAAAAATTGATTATTCTATCTGTTTACTTTTTTTAGAACCATTTTAGAGCATATTTTATTCTTATTTTTATGACTCGATTGTTGGGGGAAGGGGAAGGGGAATATTTTAAATCAATATCTCAAACTGGAGAGAAAAAAAGTTAACTTCAAACAATATCGTTCTAAATCCTTGGCTGAAAGCCAGAAGGTTTGAAGGAATGACACAGATATAAGTAGTAGGAGCGTAAATAAAGATAGTTTCGTTTGTATATATAAAACTGGAGTATTTTTTACGTAAAACAAAGCAGCGTTACGATGTTAGTTCATTTTAAGTGAGCACAAATAATTAATGGTCGAAATGTTAAAAAGTTCGAATAAAATTTCAGTTTGGAGGTAAAAAAGAAAGAGGAATTATTTAGTTTCTGAGTTAAGAAAATAACTTGATCATCCTCATATCCATTTCTCTCTAATTAATTATTTCAACCAAGGATTAATTTGCCCAAATTTGAAAGAAATTTTAAGTTAAGTTTAAGGAAAATTTCTGATTTTTTACTTCTGCTTTTTTAAAGATTTTCTTTAATTATTATGCCTCATCTCTTTGGATTTCATTCCGATGACGAGATGGATGTTTGAAGTGGCATCTCATTTTCCTCATTTAAACTACACAAAAGTGAGAGCTTTTGGACAGCGATATTTTTAACAAGCGTCAGCCTTCATCATGCAGCACGAAGGCTGTTATTTAAAATTACGAGTCCCTAGCTTCGTATTCATCGTTGACAAGTCCGTTACTGTGTAAATCAAAACCTCCCAGTACGATGAAAATTTCTTCAACAATAGATTTTGTGTGTGATTGTTTGTTAACGTCGCACTGAGAAGCAACACGAGAGCTATTGGAAGCGTACCTCGTATTTCTGAATTTCGATCAAGTGGAGAGGGCAATATCTAAACTGTCATATTCCTCTGCAAACTTCCACACCACGCCATCGGGAGGACTTTGGGCCCCAACAGATTCAACGTGCAAGAGCCCCGCTAGGTGGGCTTCTGTGACATCGGGACTCGAACCCACGATCCGACGAAAACAACACTAGCCATGAGTCCTTGATCAATCAATGCCTGAATGTTCAATTGCAGATAAAACTTTATTTCGTAAGAAATAGACGGTAAGTGCTATAAAATAAATGGAATGATTGTTAAAGTCATAAATGGTAAAAATAAACCATTAAAACGACTAAAACGAATTGCAATTTTTCATTTACGATACTCAGAAGTCTGCTATAAAATGTCATTTTATTTTTGATATTTTCCTATTTGAATTCTAAAAAAAAGCGATTATCTTCAGTAAAGAAAGACAATTAATACGATAAGAAATAATAAAGTTTTCTTATTGCGTTAGCATCCTTTTAACTTTCTTTAAAAATAGGTGACGAAGTCCAACTTTTCACCTACTAGTTTGCTATGGAAGAATCAACATTTACAAAAAAACAAACAGACAACAGCCAAAGAAAATTTTTATTCAAACAAATATTTCGAACATCGAGACTCGAACACTTAGGAGACATTCCAACCATAGATAAAATATCCATTTGGACAAAGAGCAAAAGAAAAGGAAATTCTTAGCACTTGAATTATCTGCAAAATAATCAAAAACCCCTTGGGTATTTTACACAGGCTAATGTAATGTGTAAAGTAACCATATCAATGACTTTGAACATATTCTTTTGACTTGTTGTAAATACTGAAATTACCTCTGGGATATATTCAAGATAGACCCACAACACCATATTACTATCAAAGAATTTTTGAAAGAATAACAGTACCCCTAATAAACAAGTATTCAGAATAGTCCTGAAAAAGTTGAATCACTTTGATACCTACTGACAGAAAAGCATCTTTTAAAAGGATAAAAGCTTTTGTTGCGCAATATCCCACAAAAAAATCAATCAATCAACTCTCTATAGCTCTTGCATAACATCTTTAAGTCAATTCAACATATTCTTTCACCTGAGTGATTTTAGAGGGATAATAGCCTTTATTGCTTCATATCCCATAAGAAAACCAACATGTTTTTTAATATTAAATTGATCGATAAAGTAAGTAAATTAACTGTCAGCAATTAAACTAGTTAATATCAATTTTAATGCTTATTTTCTACAAAATGAACTTTAACGTGTTTACTGTTCTGGTATAGGAGATCTAATTCAATACAATTAATTTTTTAAATGACTAATATTACTACTGTAATAGTATCTGTGAACGTTTAGACCTAAAAAGAGGGGCGGGGGTGAAAGTATAGAACAAGATAAATATTATATAGAGTTGATACAGTATATGCCCAGATTGGCATCATTTGGGGCGGGGGGGGGATTAGGATTGAGTAATTGGTTTTATTAAAAAACGCACTAGCTGTTGGCGAAGGACCTCGTAATTCTGAACCTTGGTCAAGTGATGAGGACGACCTGAGTTTGCACATCCATCTCCTAACTTCCATCCCATGCCTACGGGAAGACTTTGAGCCTCGATAGATTTAACGTGCATCAGGGTTACTAGGCTACCACGGTCATTTGGGTGATTGGGCTTTTTGTACCAAATTTCGCGCATCAAAATTGACATGTAAAATCCAAATGCCATATTTATTAAATTGGTGTGAGGGGGGGGAATGAACATAGCACGTCTCAGAATATATTGTATCTAAGTCCATTATTTCCCGAATGCCATCTGATCAGTATTCATTCTAAGCACTGTAAATACAATAGCAAAGCAAGTCAACGTTTTGAAAGATGTTAACGATTACTATTAAAATAGTGAGAGCATTCTGAGTTTAATCCTTAACCTCTAACGAAGAAATTAAGAGCGCACACTCACTTCGCAAAACTGTGGATTCATTCGCACCCAGGATTCGTTTCCATATTTCGAAGATCTAAATTCTCAAGAAATTCAGGGTCAAGACGAAGCAGTTGGGCGTACGGGACACCTATTGACTCTATAGAAGATCAAATTGCACGCACTTTTATTGCTGCAGACGAGATCGGCACTACACCTGAGGCTTCTAAGGGATGTGAAAATTCTTCCGACGACAAAGATCACTTTGAGTAATTTTTCTAAATATTTCTATTTATTAAAAGGAATTACATTGTACCATACGTCTATTACTGTGCAGTTTATTTTGTAGCGTAGGCTATAGATGATCCCCGTCAGAGACTTTTGCACTGGACTCCCGTTTTTGTTCCCAACTTCCCATTCAATGTCATAATAATAAGTTTACTACTCCAAAGCAATACATGAGCCAAATCTGGAGTCATCGGCTTTGGTCAACTACATTCATGAACCTGACTCTGCTGCACAGGTGTGACAGGATTGATTCCTCTTTGCGAGGTATTGTGACCCATGACATAGATGTCTATGGGGATTTAGGGCCTAGCCGTTTGACGTCCGACATCTGCACTGCACGTGGGTTAAACTTGATATTGGCCGATAAGAGCGAATGGTGTTGGGGGGACAGAAACGGAGGTTGTCTGTGATTTGATTATTCAATCAAAAATGAAAATAATTCGCAAAGGGGAGGAGGCGTGAGACAGCCATACCCGAGGATTAAAAAGGGACAGAAAAGAAGATAAGGGAGGAGAGGGGATCCGGACGTGGAGCGAAGGAGGCGTTCCCTCAAAAAGTTGGAGGCTACTTCCTACTCTTGCGATTTTCGGACTAAAATCGATCTGCATATTGATATTAAGCTATTAATGGTTTATTTAGCTATTATTGTTTTTGACTTTGTGCGAATAGAAACCAGGCGAAAACACCTTCTAACTAGAATATAATTCACAGAATTGTAAAATAAAGTATTTTTACTTAAGCTGTGTGATCCTTCACGTTACCGATTCATTCCACACGTTATGAGGTCACAATGTTAAAATTTCAACATTTTTTTTTCTAATACTTATAAGTGAGGCAGACAAGAAACGAGTCTCATTTCAAACAATCACAGTCTTGTACTAGAGGATGACATTACTAGTCTTTCGGTATGTTATCACACTCTTTATTTGTTGAAAAAGTTCATGAACATCCAATGTATTTGTGGTTATATATAAAATCATGCAATCTTATTGTTACTCTGATTCGCTCGATAATAAATTTTAAAAGAAAGGTTTTCAGATTTCGTAAGAACAATGAATTTTTATTAAATATTTAAATACATTACAATTGAGCTCTAGAACTAAATACTTTATATCAATAATTCTATTCAGATGAGTGAATCATCTTATGAGGCATACAGAAAATTTGTGTTCGAAATCAAAAACTAACTACCTCGCATGAGATTAGTTACTACCTCCTTTAACAGAAAACCTTTGTGTAAAGGCATGAAATAAAAAAAAAAAAAACATTAATCTCTCTTTTCTAAAGCACTAGTATAACATCTTTAAATTTATGGTTAGCATTGTTATTTTAAATCAGTTGCAAGATATTAAAATTTCAATAATCATCAGGGAGTTTTGGTATGGTTCAGTACATACCCGTACGACATGTTTGTCTATTTTTGCGGTAGCTTAAATTTTATTTTGTTACACGAAGCATTCTATCAATATTCAAAACAAAATTTGTCATAAAAAGGCTTCATCGCCAATAAAAAAAAAAGCTTATATCACTGGCTTATAACAATCTTTGTTCCAGAATTTCTCATTCTGATTGATTTGAGAGCTCAGGGGCTAGCCTACTTTTGGTAGGTGCAGGCATCGTGTGACCCCGAGGCACTCTAGTCTTTTTCTTTTCCATGGGGTTGAATGTCTTTGGTAAACACGGGTGACGCACCCCCGGGTTACCCTAGCAATCCTTCTCTATTTTCAACCCTGATTCTTGTTGACGAATTGTTATCTTTTTTCTGTTTTTTCACACATCTAGGTCACAGCTTTACCTTGTTTGGCGCAGCATGACCACATCTGCCTCTTGCGCCAATCAAACTTGCACTTATCGCTCACTCACTCCCTGATTGATTTAAAGAGAGTTTAGTTTTTAGTTTTAGTTTTTATTAACGTCGCACTAGAAGCAACACGAGGGCTGTTGGCGACGGACCTCGTAATTTTGAACCACGGTCAAGTGACGAGGACGACACCTGAGCTGGCACCCCCTCTCCTAACATCCACACCACGCCAACGGGAGGACTTTGGGCCCCGAACAGATTTAACGTGCATCAGCCCCGGCTACACGGCGGGTCTTTGGTGGCCAAGGATCGAACCCGCGACTGAACGAAAACCGCCAGCCGCTATCTACGACCTTGACCACTAGGCTACCGCGGCCCCCTGATTTAAAGAGAGAGAAATAGTAAACAACGTAATACTCTGTAACTGAGTCGGTTTCGTACAAACTTGTTTCGTTTGTACGGAAATACTTTTTCTACTAGAATTTCAAAGTAGAGTCACTAGTCAAAATTTGTGTGTATGTGATTGATATCAAAGTCACTTCGAAATTTCTAATTATTAATAATCAGAAAAATATTATTAAGATAGCAAGATTTGTTTCGAATATTCTAATATTGGTTCCGTATTGAGTATGTTGATTTCTTTGCTGATATTTGATCCGAGAGTTTGTATTATTTTGCATCATTGCAATAAATTTGAACAGGCATTGATACAACTGAAAGAATTTTACAGTTTTACCTCTCAGTGTTTTCAAACCCACTGTTGTGGCTGCGGCAGCCTAGTGGTCATGGTCACGGACTCAAGGCCGCCGTTGTTTCCGTCGAGCCGTGGGTTTGAGTCCAGGTGTCACTGAAGACCCATCGTGCAGTTTGGCAGAAGCATGTGAAATCTGATCAAAACCCCAAGTCTGCCCATTGGCATGGTGGGGAAATTTAGAGAGGGAGGTGCCAGCTCAGGTGTCGTTCTCGTCACTTGACCGAGGTTTGAGATTACCAGGTCCATCGCCAATTTTTTTTAGTTTAGTTTTTTATAACGTTACACTAGAAGCAACACGAGGGCTATTGGCGACAGACCTCGTAATTTTGAACCACGGTCAAGTGACGAGGACGATACCTGAGCTGACACCCCCCTCTCCAGACATCCACACCACGCCAACGGAAGGACTTTGGGACCCGAACAGATTTAACGTGTATCCTCCCCAGCTACATGTCATGTCTTTGGCGGCCAGGTCCATCGCCAATAGCTATCTGTTTGATTCTTAGTGCGACGTTAATAAACAATCAAATTCACTCTCAAACTCATGGTTGATCAACGTCAGAATAGCCCCTTTTCAAGCAAGAATTTAATGACATCCTGTTTAAAAATAATAAGAAGAAGAATTCGGAATAATAAGTTTTAATAGAGTTAATATCCCCAAGCCATATTTCGCCAATGTCAGAATTTGGTGATCGATTCACGATAAGACTGAACACTTTTTAAAATTCGTATCACGCTACATTGCTCTAAAAACACAAAACCTCTTAGGCTGAAAAAAGATTTCAAAAATTTAAATCTGCTAAAAGTGTACAGCTATACCATCGGGGAAAATTGATTCATGTCCTTGAGTCTCAAAATAACCCATATCGTCATAGTAATATAACGAAAATATTTGATTTGATTTTAAGAAAAAACATTTGAGAAGCCGCGTGGCATAGGCCTGTGAGTCACTGCACCGGTACATTCATCATGGTAGTGATAGTATCCCATAAATGCAAATGGAAAAGCATCATTTGTGTAATATGCATATCAAAAGTACAGCTGAGTACACCTAAGTAGGGCGGTTTTTTCCGCCGTTCTTCCGCATAAAACGGGATCTCGGCGAATGTTTTTAGAGTGATTTTAGTGGGACTTTTCATTTTTCTGGGTTTTTCTTGTACGTTGAGATTCTTGAATAAAGGGAATATGTTCCTGTGATTCAGGATAAAACTTTATTCTGTTTAAAATCATTTATAAAATGTATTAAAGCTCCCGTCTACCGGATGTTTTGATTTCGTGAGAGTAATGTTAATCCTATGGAATTTCTACTACCGTTCTCAAATCTTTACTGTTTGATCTATTTGAAAGCAATAAAGTGCATCTGAAAGAGCAAAAAATAATAAATGCTTTTGTGTAATTAAACTTTTTTCTCCAATTTTTAAATATATATTTTAAAGATTGGAAAACTTAAAAAAGAATCATTAAATTAGGGGTAAAGATATTTTTAAAAATCGGTGGAAAAAGTAATGCCGCAGAAGCATTCATTATATTTTGCTCTTTCAGATGCACTTTATATTACATTCAAATAGATCAAATAGTAAAGATTTGAGAGTTAAAGTTAGAATTCCGTAGGATTAACATTACGGCCACGAAATCAAAATGGCATGTAGACGGGAGCCTTAACGTAGAAAATAACGGGATGCAATATTTCAACGTTAATGCTTTTAATTCGAGGCCTAATATCACCAAAATATTGGGAAAATATTTAATTTCATTATTTTAATTGTAGAACTTTTCTAAATATTTGTACGAAATTTCGCAGGTCTAGATGCATTATTTTGCAAATTACTTTAATTTGCTTTCATAGTGAACCAAAATCATATTTCCTTGGCCTTCAAAATTTTAAACTGTTTTTCCCAAGTTTTTTTTATTTTTCATGGTCATGTAATTAAAACACGTAAAAAAACTTTTTGGTAATCAGTATAAAGTACAGAATTTTTTTCTGGTTATTTTACTTGATATGTTTGCTAATTCTGTGAATGGAATCAGGTTTCGGATAAATAGTTATTTTAAGAAATCCAAAAAATGATACATGATTTTTTACTGTTTTTAGTAGTGTGTGGTAGAAATTTTTTTTGTAAAATTATAATACTAGTTCAACTATATAAATATCATGCCAAGTTCTGTCGTGCTCGAATGTTTAAATAGTCCTTATGCTAAAAGTGTTCAGTTCTGTCAAAAAGAAAAAACCACGCAAAAGAAACTGTAACTTGTGTTTTTTATCCATTTTCATAAGCACAATAATAAATAAACATTCTTTTACAAAAAGCTATAGCTTATTACGTTCTACAAACTCCAAGACAAAATTCGAACAGTATAATCATAATTTTTATCTATTACATTTTTCAAATCAGTTACGAAAACAGTTATAGCAAGCGATTCATTTAAACAAATATTAAATATTCCACAACCAAACGATTAAGCTTTTAAAAATAAAATTACTGAATTAAATATTAAAATTAAAACAAACGATAAGATATCAAAGTAGATAATTGTATTTTTTCAGACAATAAAATAAAATCAAACGATAAGATTGGAGTCTTAAGAAATGTTGTCATTCATTGTCAAATGTTGTATTCATTAAAATTATATTTTATATATGTATAATTTCACACACAGAATTGTCAGAAAGACTTCTAAGAAACTGAGCTAAAAATTGCTTAAAAATATTGCAATTCGTAGAAGTTGTAGGAATTTTAAAATATAGAAATAATTTTTAAGAAAATTAAAGTTTTTAATGATTGTTTGTATAAAAGGAAGTCCCCCCTTCCCAAAAAAATGCCTATTTTATGCGTGTTATATGGGGGAAATATGGACAGTAAACACTTTTTTTTTTTTATAAATATCTAATTTTAAAAAATTTCTTGAAAGATACTGTGTTCCCTTAAATAAATTATTTTAAGGAAAAGGCTTTTAAAAAGTATATAATAAAAAATACTTTAGGCATAATATTTCAAAAACCACTACAGGCGGTTTTATCGAAAGTCATAAAATAGCTTGTTTTCTTGAAAACCTTAATGAAAAAAAAGACATAAGAAAGTGTTTATTTGCTTGTAAAATTAAAAGAAGGCAATAAAATCTATCTTGAAATGAAGAATACCGTTATGCTTGATTAAAAAACGATTGTTGCGCATTGTAGGAGTAGAATTTCAAAATCTGAAAGATTGCACTGATTGATTGATTGACACGTTCATTTTATGGGATATAGAAAAGATTTCACTACTTTGTTAGCCATCAGTTCCGTTTAAAAGCATCTCTATTGTTGATTGATTAATTGCTTGGTTTTATGAGATACAGAGCAACAGGTTATATCCGCATTTCTGTTGTTGAGGATTATCCTTCATATATTGTATTAGGGAAAAAAAAAAACAGTTTTGTTTTCATTCTTGTGTAAAAATATTAACTACTGCTCTATTTTTATTGCAATTGAAGTGCAATAAAAATAGAGCAGAGAATTAAATAAAAATTTCTAAATTTCTAATGCAAAAAAAATTTCTAATGCAATAAAAATAGAGAATTAAATAAAAATTTCTAAATTTCTAATGCAAAAAAAATTTCTAATGCAATAAAAATAGAGAATTAAATAAAAATTTCTGTTTAAAATACAAACACGCAAAATCAATACTTTAAAAAATATAGATTTTCTTAGATGAGGAATTCTTACAGGAAATTTAAATTTACCTAACTTCTACCCGGAAACCACAAGAAATCCAGAATTTAGATCCAGAAGAAATTCAGAATTATAGACAGTGTAATATGCACACGTTCAAAGTTATCTGTTGCTATGATTAAAGAAAAAAAAAGACACATTTTTTTTGCCATATTTGGAATGTACAGGCATGATCCAGAATTTTTGATGATCTTCCTGATCATCTTTTAATTAATTGGATGCTAGACAAATGTATTGCTGTCTTTTACATGAATCCCGGTCATAGTCCATAAATAAAGAGCAAATCTAAATTTATTTAGTAATTTTCAATTTTTTAGTAGATACTAACTCGATGAAAACGGGTAACGAGTTCTAAATATTTGCTGTTGCCGCGGTAGTCTAGTGGTCGTGACTTTTGACTCGTGCCAGCGGTTTCCGTTGAGTCGCAGGTTCAAACCTTGGCCACTAAAGACCCGCAGTGTAGCCGGGGCTGATGCACGTTAAATCTGTCGGGTCCAAAGTCCTCCCGTAAGCGTGGTGTGGAAGTTAGGAAATATGGGTGCCAGTTCAGGTGTCGTCCTCGTCACTTGACCGTGGTTCAAAATTACGAGGTCCGTCGCCAATTCCCCTCGTTTTGCTTCTAGTGCGACGTTAATAAAAACTAAACTCTAAAAATTTGCTTACTAATATTTTTTTTAAAAAAAATTACCTTAATAATTCTGATGTATCAAAATAAAATTGGTATTTCTGTTTACTTATTTTCATTCTTTTATGAATGGAAGTCACTAAAAACTAATCAGAGAAATAATAGAAACTAATTGACTTTAAATAGATTGTTTGGTCGGATGAGCTATTTCAGCCATAATTAAGAGGCGAAGATATATTCAAGACAAAATGCGAAATAACATCCGAAACCGTTAACTAACGTATTGTCAAGAAAGGCGTAATTGGTAAGAGAAAAAAAAATAATTCAATTTTTTTTTTTTCTATACTTGAATTACACATACAGGGGTTGGACAAAAATATGGAAACACCTTTTAAAAAACATGTTTCTTTGCTTAATATGGTGTAGGAAACCCGTTGGCATCTAAAACAGCTTGCAGTCTTCTCGGAATGGATAAATACAGTTCCTGTATGTGTGCCAAGGGAATATTATACAATTCTTCCTGCAAAACGGTGGCAAGTTCAGATAACGATGTTGGCGGTTTAGTTTAGTTTAGTTTATATTAACGTCGCACTAGAAGCAACACGAGGGCTATTGGCGACGGACCTCGTAATTTTGAACCACGGTCAAGTGACGAGGACGACACCTGAGCTGGCACCCCCCTCTCCTAACATCCACACCACGCCAACGGGAGGACCAACGATGTTGGCGGTGGATAACGAGAACGCACTTTCCGTTCCAATGTAGACCACAAAGGTTCGATAATATTCAGGTCTGGTGACTGTGGTGGCCAGGGGAGATGGGACAAATCCTCCTCGTGCTCAGAAAACCAGTCCTGGACAATGTGAGCTGTGTGAACAGGGGCTTTGTCGTCTTGGAAGACACCATCACCATCGGGGAACAAAGTTTGTACCATGGGATGAACTTGATCTGCCAAAATGTTCACATAAGTCTTGGCAGTCATGTGCCCTGACACAGTTATCATGGGGCCAGCAGAGAACCACGATATGGCTGCCCAAACCATAACAGAACCCCCGCCATGTTTCACTCTTGGCAACAAACAGTCTGTATTATACGCTTGAGATGGCGTTCTCCAGACGTAAACTCGGCCAGAAGTGGGAAACAATGTGAAAGAAGACTCGTCAGACCATATTACACGCTTCCACTGCCCTATAGTCCAGGCTTTATGACTTAAACACCACCTTTTCCTGTTACGGGCATTAGCATCACTGATGAGTGGCTTCTCAATTGCAGCACGGCCAGAAATTCCCTGTTTATGAAGCTCCCTTCTAATTGTTTTGGTACTCACAGGGTTCTGTAACGCAACATTCATTTCAGCAGTAACTTTTGCAGCTGTGGTCTTCTTATTTTTCGTCACGCCCTTAATGATCGTCTGTCACGATCACTCAGCACACACTTTCGTCCGCGCTGTGATTTAGCAGATGATGTTTTTCCGCTTTTCAAATATGCGGAATAAATCTTCGATACAGTACCTCTTGAAACACTAAACACCTCGGCTACCTTGCTTACGGAAGCACCTACCATACGTGCTCCAACAATTTGCCCACGTTCGAAGTCTGTTAACTCTGACATAATGCAATGACAACCTCACATAACAGTACTCCGACAACAACTGAACTGTTTAGCACATTTACGAAGTTGTATAGGTGGCGTTAGTAGTCAAAAACGCCAGCGCCACCTACATATTTCATTAAAATCAATCTTTCTTTTCAAACATGCATTTTACAAGGTGTTTCCATATTTTTGTCCACCCCCTGTATATTAATCCAACCGTTGTTTCCGTTCACTTGCATAAATTGCATTTTAGAGAGTAAGAAACAAATGAAAATTCGAGAGGGGGGAATCAAAACAAGCATATTCTATGTTTTTAGGTGGCCGCGGTAGTGTAGTGGTCAAGGTTCCGGATTCGTGTCCGTCGGTTTTTGTTCAGTCGCTGGTGCGATCCTTGACCGCCAAAGACACGCCGTGTTGCCGGAGCTAATGCACGTTAAATCTGTCGAGGCCCAAAGTCCTCTCGTTGGTGTGGAAGTTAGGAGAGTGGGTGCCAGCGCAAGTGTCGTCCTCGTCACTTGACTGTGGTTCAAAATGATGAGGTCCGTCGCCAATAACCCTCGTGTTGCTCCTAGTGCGACGTTAATAAGAAACTAAACTAAGCAAACACTCTATGTTTTTAGGTTTGGTTTTATTAGCGTCGCACTGGAAGCAGTACGGACTTTGAGGCTCGACAGATTCAACGTTCAGTCCCAGTTTTTAGTGGCATCAAACCTGGAACACATGACTCGACAAAACTGCCGGCCGCGAGTCCACTACCATAGCAACTAGGCTACCACGGTCACTCATGCTTTTAGGATGGAAACTGCTCAAGAAATACACGGTGGTCCAAAATCAATTTACAAATTAAGATATAAATAACTTTCACTAAAACATTTTTTGTTTTGTTTATTATCTGTATCTGAGAATCCAGGTGGAAATCTTAACAATGAAAAAAAAAAAAAAGAACAACAACAACTCCAGTAACGTATGAAAATCATCTAACATTACTAAAAAAATAAAAAATTTCCTTGTTCCCACGCAATGGACATATAAGTGTAATTTTCATTTAAGAAGGCCTAGTTCTAGGTCTATGATATTTGCCTTAGTTAAACGTTACAAAACAGAAGGACCTGTCAAAGATATTCCTTAAAATAGAAGACCTTGCTCGGCTCTTAGCAAGGACAATCTTGATCGTATTGAGGAAAACATTGCTGAAAAAACAGGTACATCAACTTGACGCCGTTCTTGAGAATATGGAATTGATCTCACTTTTTCCCTGATCTCATTGCACAAGTTTTCCCCCCCCCCTCTTATGTTATTTTAAAGATTGTATTTATCTTAAAATCCCTTGATCAATATCCGACGAGAATTTTAAGGGATACAGCAAGTGATATTGCAAACTGTCATGAAAAATATGATGGATAAAGCCCACATTTGAAACTGGAGAATGGTATTAATCTATAAGAGATATTCTTTTCCATATCTAGTTTTAAAAAAGCTCCAAAAAATGTAGCATAAACAGAACTTTCGGGCCAGAACACAATTGGATTATAGGAAAATCCCAAATGATAACGCCTTCAAACAGCAAAAGTTTTGTATTATTGGATGAAAATGAATGCAGTATACACGAATAAATTGTTAAATATAAGAAATAACTAAAACTACAAAAAGTCTGTTGGAGATGCTGACCACTACGTTTTCTCTTGCCCTTTTACCAGGGATTTTCATTTAAAATGTCCTGTTGTAGAAGCGAAACTTATTTGGCTGAAGTCCGTGTGTGAAAATCCTTACTTGCATTTTAAGTTTAAATCTTGTATTCTTTCGGTTCATAAAATTATCCGACAAATTTCTTCATATTATCATTTTATTACATTTCTAAACATTCCAATTTTTCCTTATATTGTGTTGTTACAATTGTATATCTTGTGCATATGTATTTTTGTTTCTAACACTTCATTTGCTTGTTCACGAGTTTGTGGACGCTTTTTGTATAGTAAAGCTTTGTAATTTTGGGCTTCGCTGCGAGCGTGAGGACTTTGATCCCCGATATATTACACGTGCATCTTTTGGTCGTTTTTTTTATTGAAAACACATTATAGTCTCTTTTCACAGAAAATTTCTATCGAAGTAAAATCAAAAAACTCTAAATAATTGTCTTCGCATTTATGAGATTTTCTTTTTTTTACAAGCTTTTGTTTAAAGTCCTATTTTTATATGTACTTCTTTCTCCAGAGAGATTTTAAACTTCAAAATTTAATCCACTCCCTATCCACTGATTGACAGCTTATTAACGTCACACTTAAAAGCAATACGAGAGCTATCTGAAACGGACCTCGTAATTTGGAACCTCGGTCGAGAGATGAGGACGACACCTGAGTTAGTACCTTACCATGCCAAAGGATGGATTTGGATCCTCGACAGATTTAAAGTGCATCAACCCCGTTACACGTCGGGTCTTTACAGGCATCGGGGCTCGAACCCACGACTCGGCGAAAACAACGCAAGCCGCGAGTACGCGACTTTGACTACTTGGTTACCGCGGCTACTTTTGCGTGTGAACTCGAATTTACGATTCAATGGGCACAACGCCGGCCACAAATTTTCATTCATGACCACTGACCCACAGCGCCCACATCTTATCATCTCATTAAGATGAAATTTTATATTCAGGTATGACTCCAAAATCAATGCAATATTATAACACGTTCCTGCAGTTACGAACTTAGGGGAACCTTGTGTCTTGAATTTTACCCCCTACCTATTATCCGATGGAACTGAAATTTTGCATACACCTATAACAATATGAAACTATGATAAGCCCATGATTTTTCTCCCCCTTTTCTCCCTTCTCTCCTCGCCTCTCTTTTCTCCCACGCATCTTTCTCTCCCATTTTCAACTCAATCAATTCTACCTTGATCCTTTTCCCAAGTCCTTTTTCCATTGTCATGCCACTTTAGACGAAGCAAAAGCGCTGTTTAGCCGTTGGATCTTCAAATCACGTAGACTACTCGAAGTTATGGGCTTAAGGGAGGGGGAGACTAGGGGCAAGTGGCGTACTCAGAAATTAATTCTGAGGGGTGCATATCGTCTTCGGGAGAAAGAAGCCATTTCTTCAGTTTAGAATCACCTCTTGGTAAAAACTAAAGAATGCGCTACATCAATTTGATTTCTCCTATTTAAAAATGTAAAAGAATTGATGTAATTTTTATCAAGTTGCAAATAGGGACTCAGCCTCCTCTTTTCGTCTTTAAACACTAATCTAGAGAAACGTATAGGAAATAGCAAAGATTCTTCTATTCTTTTCTCAAGAATTGGTTTCAGATGGAATCATTTTTTCTCTTATACTGATGATGAAATTTAAGCTGAAGATAAAAAAAAAAAAAAGAAAAAAGAACTCACACACACACACACATTTTTTTTTAAGTTTAAGAAATCTATAATATCCCAAGAAAAGAATTATCCTGAAATATTTCAATTTTTTTAAAAAAAAATCTAGGGGGGATGTAAATGCACCCCCGAGGATACGCCACTGTTTAGAACCGTGCATTTAACAGTGTTTAGTTCAGTTGAAAATTTGCACACATGTAATTTCACATGCACACATGTAGCACCCTTAACTTCATTTTAGTCTTGAATTTCCTAACTAAAAATAACTAAACAAACAAAAGTAAGAAATACATAAATTTTAATTAAGCTTTTATTTAAAGAGAGACTCAAAAGTGTAAAAAATAATTTTTAGAAGTAAAAAAATGTATAATTTATAAAAACTAAAGGCGTTAATTTGACGTCGCTAATCTACGGGCGCCTAGAGCGTGAATCGCTCATATGCCCGGATCTTGAAAAATTGTGATACAGCTTGGTGAAGATGGATTTAGTATTGCTGTGTTCGAAGAGACTGGTTTGCTATTGGTTGTTGCTGGAGTAGTGCTGAGTTGCTATTGATTGTTGCTGGAGTAGTGCTGAGTTGCTATTGATTGTTTCTGGAGTAGTGCTGAGTTGCTATTAGTTGTTGCTGGTGTAGTACTGAGCTGCTATTGGTTGCTAGTGAAGTAAGTGACGAAGGAAAAGGCGTTAATATTTCTTTCGTATATAATTAGATATATGGTACTTCATTAATTGGTAATTATCTAGTAAGTATCTTTGTTAAGCGTTTCGAGCTATTGTAACTTGTATATTATTTTACATTTGAAATTATTTTTACACCTTTTTTTAGTTCATCGTTAAATAAAACTTGTTTGAAAAATGTTATGTTTTTACTTATATTTATTGATATTTGTGCTTCAGGTTGAAGGTGTATATTTTCCTTATATGCACTCTCTAAACGTTTGTTACATTTAAAAAAAATGGCCCGTCATTTAAAAAGACAAAAATCACAAAATATTTTATCTGAGTCCACCAAATACGAACTAATGCAACAACACATGAAACCAGCTCTTATATTTAGAGACTTAAATTGCCGAGAAAAAAATCAAGAAGTCAGGAAAGCAATTTAGAATTTTTGTAGAATGCCATCTTGTAAAAAACACCGAGAACATTCAAGTAACTATGAATACTAGCTTTAATTTTTGTTAAACTCCATCTAAAAATAAAGAATGATAATTATTTATTTTTGCAATAGATTTGTAACTCTTAGGTGTCACTCTCTGAGACATTGAATCAAAAATGGAGGAGAATAAAAAAAAATCTAAAAACTTTAGCAATATATTCAACGACACTGTTGTGAAGATGCCACAGCGTACACTTTAGGAATTTTTGACTCACTAGAATGATAGAGCGTTTGTTATTAAAAAAAAAGTGGCTCCTTAGTTTGGCGATCACTTGTCACGTGGAAGTAGGGAAAACAGTATGCGTGGAAGTACTATTCCCTTGGAAGTAGGGAAAATAATAATTCCCTTAGAGACAAGCGAGTATACCGTACTTTGTCCGATTGTACGAGTATCTCCGTCAGGTAGATATCAAACATATTAATGGATATATAATCAGTGGTCACAAGTTTTATGGAGCGATGAAATTAAGATATCGTAATTCAATAGTGATGGACGAAAAGATGTAAGACGTAGAATAAGAGAAAAGCTACATCCTGACTGCATTCAGGCAACTGTGAAGAACCCACTTAGTGTTACGATTTGGCCATGCTAGTCAACAGATGGTACTGGTCGACTTCATGTCGTCGATGGGACACTGACAAAAATTCTACCTTCCATCAGGGAGCTCTTTCCCAACAATGCTTCATTTATTTTTCAGGGAGATTCTGCTCCCTGCCACACGGCAAAATCATCGTAAGAGTGGTTTCGTTCAAAAAACACTGAATGGTTGTCCTGGCCAGAAAACAGTCCTGACCTCAATCCTATCGAAAACTTGCACCACTGTTTGAAAACTCTTGTTCGAATGAGGCGCCCACCAAATAAAAGAAATTAATTGAGGCTATAATTGTTTCCAGGTATCAAGTAATAACGAAGAAAGAGATTAAAAATATGGTCAGCTCAATGAAACATCGATGTAAAACCGTATTAAAAATATAAACTACTCTACTAAATACTGATAACTCACTGCAGTCATCAGTATCTAAAGTATATCGATAGTTATTGCAGTTTAACTTTTTTTTGTATTACAAATAATTGAATTTTTTTTTGTATTGCAAATATTTGAAATTTTTTTTTTGTATTACAAATATTTGAATTTTGCTTTTTGTATTGAATTCAGTATTGAATTCTCTTTAAAATGATATATATGACTTTGGGCCTTGTAAGACGTAACATTTTCTATAAGCATGCAAAGTTAAAAAACATAAGAATTTCCAAAAGTGTCTACAATTTTGGCCACCATTATACATACCAGTATCTAGATATACGTTCCTTGCTGGAGTTCAGAAAAAAAAAAACATTAGTCGGTAGTTTTGATAATAATTAATTTTGTATACTTTTTATTTCAATATCCATCTGGAAGCTGTCAGAGAAATGGCCTTTTAAATGCTGAAACCAAACATTAAAGCAAATGGTTACACGTTTTATTGGGTTGGTCTCCGTTAGAATACGTTTCCCGTTTTGGGAGATTTCATCATCCGTGTCTTATAATATTCCACCTCCCGTTGTTTCTTTCGTGTTGCCGAGAAACTACAAAACAGTGATTGCCACTCCGTCTGCTTTTTAAGTGCGGTGACTATCACTGGATTTTACGACGTTAGACTGTGGGTGGGAATTCCATTTCATTTCGAAAATCGGAACTCTCGGTCCATTTCTACCACGAAAGCGTCACTGAATCAAATTAAAGCATTGAGCAACGATTTCAATGAAATTAATTTAATCCCGTTACTTTTTCTTCCAAAATGCAACACGAATTCCAAATTTATATGAGTAAACCCGGAAACCAAGTAAAAGTCATCATGCGCTTAAAATAATAAAAAAATAACTTTAATTAACACTTGAAAATTACTTTTCGTATAAATGAGATTTTTGATAATTTTAATAATACAATCAAATGCGTATAGCATGACGAAACCTAAACTGAATATCAATCTTCAATTACAAGACTACAATTAAATTAAGTGGCCGCGGTAGCCTAGTAGTCATGGTTTCGGATTCGTGGCCGGCGGATTTTGTCCATTCGTGGGTTCGAGCATCTGTACCACTATATACCCGCCTTGAAGCCGGGACTGATACACGTTAAATCTGTCGTGGCTCAAAGTGCTCCCGTTGGCGTGGTGTGGAAGTTAGGAGAGAGGGGTGCCAACTCAGGTGTCGTCCTCGTCACTTGACCGAGGCTCAAAATTTCGAGGTCCGTCGCCAATAGTCCTCGTGTTGCTTCTAGTGCGACGTTCATAAAACCAAAGCAAACCAAGCAAGTTGTTATGAAATATGTGATGGAAAGAAAGCGTATTTCAGAGCTGGATAATGATACACATAAGACTAATAAAATAAAAGTAAAAATTGTATTCTTGCATCAGCATTGAAATAATATTATGTTCTTGTCATTTGCTTTAGAAATAGCACCAAAACAATTTTTTTCTATGAATCCATATTAGTTTGCACACCAATATCTTAAACTGAAATCCCAATTTGATTCGATTGAAACAGATAATTATCATCTCTCAGTTTCTGTTTCTTCCCCATGTATTTCCCTACCCCCTTTTCTTTCATCTTTTTCTTACGTCTAGATAACAGTTCCTCATAGTTTGGCGCATCATAGCTAGATTTGAGGTTCGCACCATAAACCCCTACTTTCACACACTTTCAGCTAGGCCGTGGTAACTGAGTGATCATGACCACGAGCCTGTGTTGTTACCCTCAAGACCTAATATCATTAAAGACTTGTCTTGTGGCAAGGCTGATGCACATTAAATCCATCGGAGTTCTCTGTTCTCACGTTGAGATTTTGTTGAAGTTTACAGAATGGGTTGCATATTTAGAGTGGTCGCAGTAGCCTAGTGGTTGTGTTCGAGGACTCGCGATCGGTGGATTCCTTCGAGTTGTGGGGTCAAGCCCTGATGCCACTATAGAGCCGACGTGTAGTGAGGCTGATTCATGAAATCTGGCCGAGGCCCTAAGCAAGGGGGTGCCAGCTCAAGTATCGTCCTCGTCACTTGAACGAGGGTCAAAATTACGAGGTCCGTCGCCAACAGCCTTCCAATGTTTCTTTCATCCCGTTTTTTTGGAATGCATATCGATCTGTATTCCACTGACGTCGCGATTCCCTTATAATAACGGATGCGGATACTATGACACACACACAGTCAGTGTGCAGGCGACAGCTTAGGTATTAATAATACACACACAAGAGAAAATTTACTTATACAGAAATGAATCTCCAGACAAAAGTACTTACATATATACTATATGTACAATTTTCGGCGCACAATAAAGAAAATTGAAAATTTAGAAATGTATTCAAATATCGAAACAATTATGAAATTGTTGGGTAAGTTTATGAGTAATAAGAATACAGGATTTAAGCTCGAAATACAAATTAAGATTTTCACACAGAAAATTGGCAAGATAGGTTTCGCTTCAACAACAGGGCCGTTTAAAATGGAATAGAGGTCAGCATCTCCCACACAGCCACAGGAATATCAATTTGTATCTTTCGATGAAAAAATTGGAAATATATGAGATCTATGACGTCACACTCTGTAAACCCTTTATTTTCTTTTGTGTTTCGAAATTATGTTATTATCTTGTGCCCTTTGCTCTAACATGTGCTGTTATTTCTTACCTTTATTGTTGTAAAAGAGAGAAAATTCTTTTTGCCTATAAATTCTGAGTTCAGGGGTGAATAACTTCCCTGGATCCATAAGTTTAAGTGTCGATTTTATCACTTGACCATGGCTCAAGACTTCGAGACTCGTAGCTAACAGAGTTTCTAAGTACGTGCTAACAGAGCAGCTAACAGCAGTGTCGTTCGTAAGCTCGAATGTAATTAGCAATTAATCAATCAAAGCTTTCTCTCACGATCTTCGTATTTTAATAATTAGGCTTACTAAGGCGAAGGTCACAAAATTCAAGACCAAAATAGATTTTCTTTGCATATGAATGGGCATTTTAATAACTATAAATTGAACGAATAAACACAAGGCTATTTTTTTAAGAAAATTATTTTAATCATATTTAGCGATGTAAATAAGTCCAAATCGTTTTCAAAAGTATTTCTAGGTATAAATTTTGTAGTTTTCCAACTCCAGAAAATGAATTTGTCTCTTCTTCAATGTAAGTGAATGAGTGAATTTAAAGTTTATTGGCGCAAGAGCCAGATATGGCTATGCTGCGCCAAACAAGATTAAACTGTGGTCTAGACATGAAGTTGAAAAAAAGATAAGTGATTGACAAGAAGGAGGGTCGAAAATAGAGAAGGATCGCTAGGGTATCCCGGGAGTGCGTCACCCGTGTTTACCCAAGACAGTAAACCCCATGGGAAAGACTTCTTCAATGTAAGATGTTTTCTAGTTGTAGAAACTGGAGCATTTTTGATTTCTTCACAAGTTGAAGTGGATGTGAAAAATGTTCTAAGGAAATTAAATTTTTATCGTTAGTTTTTTTTTTTTTATCAGTCTCTAGTTTTTTTTAAAAAATATATTTCTTGAATCATGAATGTCAGAGCGAAGTACAATTCCGTTTTTTTTCTTGTCGTTTGTCTGCATTTCTGAGCTTTTTTGTGAGTACTTTGATCTACTGAAATATGAATAATTTAGTTGTGGAGTTATTATTAGTAATTTATAATTGCATGTGACGTTAAATGTTTAGGTTATTTGATTCATATAATATTTAAATACTTATTACGATCATATTATGACGTATAAATTTAACTTTTTGCCTGGGGTTTGTATAAAATTACTTTTTTAGATAAAATAATATCTGTTTTTCTGCATCATGTATTTATTTCACATTTTGAAATTTCTTTTCTTAAAATTCTAAGTTTTTTCTAACCTGTTTTCAATACAATGTATATAGAATTTTAATCCTTAAACTTATTGATAAAATTCCATTTATTATAGATTAATATAAAAAATAAATCTTGATTTTATATTTAGAAAAGGTTCCGTGGAAAATAGCATTTCAAGAAATTTAATATAGTTTTGGGAATTACTGAGAGAGAGAGAAATAGATGAGAGCTATTCTACTGATTTATGTTGTGATTTAAAGTTCAGTTTTCCACTTTTTGCTTGATATCCCCATTTATTTAGGGATTAGTATTAAATATTGATTAATAATTGTGTAAGAGAGAGAGAGTATTTTTCTCCCGCATTTCAAATTTATTTAACTGCCTGAGATTATGTATAGTCAGCAATTAAGAAAAAATGATTATGAAATAGATAAAAATGTATATCGTTTTTATATTCAGTCTGAATGCTTTGCTAAGAGCTGCTATAAATTCTGCAAATCCCGGATTCATCTTGAGTTAGTGTCATTGCATTCCGTTAATGAAATAAAAAGATCTTCTGATTCATCTATGAAGATTTTCAGGAAGAATTTTGTCTTCCTACTAATGCCAATGTCTTCCCGGAGATCTTTATCCTGAAAAAAAAAATCTTCTTCAAGAAGGTCAATCATTTTATATTACGAGAGACAGACTGAGTTCCTCCGTAAATCCGAATATAAACCGACTTCCAACGAAACGGCAGTTGCGTCTGTGATGTCCCTGTGACGTCATTACTCCTGCTCCCTTCTATCTTTAAATATCGTCTGCTGCTGCAAGGGGGAGGCTTGGCCCCGGTCCAAGTCGGTCACCCTGCTCTTCTGTTCCGAAAGATGTCAATCATAAATCGCTCCAACACCGAAAGACACAAAGGAGGAGAGATATATTAATTGCGAAACTATAATTAACCAAATGCAAGGTTCTTTCTTCCGAGGTCTCAAGACGGTTGTCTTCTCAGAGAAAAAAAAATAAAAGAATGCTTTTATATAATGGTAGGAGATGTAATGGGATGTGAGAGGGGGAATACAAGGTCTAGGATTCTTAATGTGCTGGATTCAAGAACGTTCGAATTTTAGAAGCAAATGTTTCATTAGTTTGGTTGCATTCGTGTTATGCAAGAGTTCCGCAATGATCTAGTGTAGGGGTCGGAAAACTAAAAACTACCGCCAGTCATCCGTTTTTAATCGGAACATGGAATGATATTGTTTTTACAGGAAAGTTTTAAAATACTTAAAATTGCGTAATGCTGCACAACTGGACATATGTAAACAAATCACGATTGCGTTTTCAATATCTTGATGCAATTGTTAAAAACATTTCTATATTTCAAAATCCATTCGGCAGAACTATTGAAAGGTTTTCTTCGGAACTTCAGCTAGATGTGACTGATCTGTAATATAATGATATGTGAAAAATCGAAGTTCTTGAAAATAATGATATGTCCAAACCGAAATGGATCTTATTTAATTCCATAAACATCTTTCGGAAGGTAAATATGATCAAATAAAATCGTAGGCTCGGGAATTTATATCTGTATTTCGGAGTATCTGTATATGAAAGGACATTTTCAAAAATCAAGTACACATCATTATTGACAGATGACCATTTGCTTCAATCACTGATAAGAAATAATAATTTCGAGAGCCAAAATAAAGAAATATTATACAAGAGAAAAAAAATTCAAATTCATCACGTTAGAGCAAAATTTAATAATTTGTAAGTTGCTTTTATTAATAAAAAAATATTTTATTCATTTTATTAATTGTAGGCATGGGTGTATGAACATATGGTTTTGGTCAATAAGTACGGAGACTGAAGTCGCAAAATTAAATGAAGGTATATAGCGAGTTATTAATTATTAAAATATATAATCATTCAGCTTCAATATTCCCCTTCCAGTGTTTTTTCCGGTTTTTCTACACTCCTTTGAAGTCGGCATTTGCAAGTCCATCTTAGGTACCTCGTGGAAAGTATTTGGGCCTTATCAATCATCCACAAACCATGTCGTTCAGATATTTTTTTAATCCCTGGGAACAAAAATGAATCGGAAAAAAACCGTATCTGGAATGTAGGGTGGCTGGGGCAGAGTTGTTATATTGTATTTCGTCAGTATTTCCTCCACCTTTCCACCCGTGGGTTGATCGTGTGTGAAAAAATAGTCTCACTGTAGCTCATGCATGTCTAAAGAGACGATTAAAATGGGTACCCAGTGTCTGGGGGTATAGCCAGGCACCCTGCCTCTGGGGATTATATCAGGGGACTACAGGGATTTGTCTTCTTTAGGTAGGTACGGGCTTCATGACCCCGAGGCACCCTCGGGATCTTTTCCTTTTTCGTGGGACCTAGTGTCTTTGGTAAATACGAGTTACGCGTTCCCGAGATACCCCCCCTAGCGATCCTTCTCTATTTTCGACCCTATTTTTTTTTTCACACGCTTAGATCACAATTACATCTTGTTTGGCGCAGCATAGCCACATCTGGCTCTTGCGCCATTAAACTTCACTTTCACTCCCTCATCTTTCATGGCGCGTGACTGGGTGCATTGTCGAGATGGAGCCTTCTTGTATTGGCGATTTCTCCCGGACGCGAATGGACCCTAAGTTCGGGTACTTCTTTATAACACATTTGCTGTTCCTTGTTTGTCCCGCAAGTACAAACTCCTTACGAACCACATCCTTTGCATTGAAGAAAACAAGAACTTCGATGTCTTCCTTGAGTTTTTTTTTTTTTTTTTTTATGCCACTTAAAAACACGCGTTTTGGATATGATTTCATCCTAAGCATGCGAATCTTATCGAAAGTTTACGTAGAAGATTTTCTCCGTGTAACGCAGAATTGATGCTTGATAGCTCGCGGCATTTTCATTCCAGTAGTCGACAGTCAATATACATATGCGTGCCACATTTAACATCAAGTTTTATTTCGAAATGGATACTTATCATCCCTTAGTACTACTCTCTGTTAAGCAAAAGGTTGCTTTAAGGATAATGTAATAACATGATACATATAATAAAAGGAAAATTACCTTTATTATAACTTTTGGATTATAAGGGTAATTATCAGTCTGTGACGTAATCCTGTTACTCGTCTCGTCTTTCATTTTAAATGTTACTCTAATTGCAAACCTAAATTTCAACTTAAGTTCAAGCACAAATAAAGCAATTTGAATAGTCAGCTATGTTTCAAAATAGAGTTTGTTAATCCTCTAATAAGGCAATGCTCTCAACCAGTTTCAAGCCCCGTGCTGCGAGTACTAACAATTTCTGTAGCATTGCAAAGAACTTACCGGAATGTAATACGCTTACTAGAATATAGTGCGAGTATATCCTTCAAATGGTTAATCAACCAAACAGCGTTAAGTCCTAGTCTTAGCAAATCACATATACATAAAAGAATACTCCCATGCACTTCCCTCTAGATCTCTTTGCGTAACCTCATCTCCATCAATTCAGTTCTCGGTCGCTTTAGTACGATTTGATTAATCTATTCACTCCACTTCTAAAGTTTACGTAATTTACTGAATTACGTTTCCGTATAGGACAGAAATTGGAAAACTTAAATATTAAGTCAAGAAAGAAATCTCAGATGTTAGTTTAGGGAAATTTCGCAAAGAGTTACGTCTCCTTCACTTTAGTTCTTTATTTTACAAGAGGCACTTCATGATCACAGATTTTCCCCCACTGTTGTCCGTAACTATGGCCACAACAGTTGGGAATGGACATCACTCCCTCCCCCCCCACTTCGTTTTATTTTCGTAAACAGACTTCAATGAAAACGAAATTTTGAGTTTCACGACCATCGTTGTGTTATTTTTTTAAATCTGCATCATTAAAATATTTGTTTAAAATCTATTTAACATTTTATGATTATTATTAGTATGATAACGTATAATTTTCTTACACCTTCTTATAGCGGAACAAAACAACTCACTGGAACTTTTTGAATTAAATTTGGATACGCACATGTATTATATTAATATTTTATAGAGATATGTTTTAATAATTTATATACTTTCATTTTTAAAAAAAGTATCATTTTGAAAAAAAGAAACGCGTTATTCCTAGATATTTAAAACAAACTTTACATTTAACATAAAGCACGTCCAAACGCAAAGGAATTTAGATCTCGACTAAAGTGTTGAAAATAAATGCTTTGGCGAAAGTATATAAGTCGCTACCATGGTAACCGATGGAGGAGAAACGAAAATGAGTGACTTTGAAATTCCTATTCAAAAGTAAAAGACTATAGTCAAAGCATACTATGTTCTAGGATTTGTCATCAACTGGCTCTTACAGAAACTCTTCATCTGTTCCTATGAATAGCAGCTCTCAAGTCTCTGGAAGAGGAATTCCTTCGTAAAAAAATTATTTCTAATCCTGCTATTAAAACTAGGCCGTCAAATGTTAATGGATTTCCAAAGGCAACTTATGCGCAACAAAATAAGAGTCCCCTCTTTCGTTGCCAGTTTTGCGATCAAGAGTTCTATACAAAGGGTGCTTGTGAGAAACAGGTTCTCTGGAGCTCTACGCAGAAGTTCCTACAGGAGACTCTTCCAAGTTATCCCCAGAAGTTTTGCTTTTGCTTACGAATCGAAGAGAAGTTAAATTGTAAGTACATCCAACTGATTAAGAATAGAAAGGAATGTTTTAAAGTTAAACATCGTCCAAACGCCAATAAGGAATCAAAGGAAATAGCTATTCGTTCACGTGTAATCCGTGCACGTGACTTGACACGAATATCAAGATGTGATTACTGAGAAAAAAGCTAAGTTCAACCAACTTGTTGGAAATAAATATACCACTAGGAGGCGCCTTGCCTCGTGTAAATGACATCGCACGGGTTCATAGATAATATTTTAGAGTACATTTGGATTTTGACCGAGTAAGGCGGGTTATTTTCTTGTTTTGATGTAATTTCTCCTGACTGTAAAAGCGGGTTGAGTTAAAATATGGGCTGTTTGGAAGCCTTGTATAATTTATAAATAGTATAATTGTTTGTTTATGCGTGATTGAATCGTAGAAACTGTAAATAAATGTGCGCTTAAAATAATTGCTCTCCCTATTTTGGCTCGGTGGATTATTGTTCTCCTATATAACTTTTGAATTGTTAGCATGTTACCAGAAATCAATAATCTGCATGATAAGTTAATATATTTTTAGCGACATTAGAGAAAATAAATTGCATTGATCCCTTTTTTAAGAATCATTTTCCAATAAAAAAATCGAAAAGAAAGGGAAAAAAGTAGTGCATAGAAAATAGTAGCGTTTCATAAAATTTATAAAAACTTCCACGTTCAGAAATAACATTTTATGAAAAAGAAAGGTGTATTATATTGGAAATTTTAATATTGATCGACATTTTCCAAGATTGATACCTACAAACATTTCGCAAACTACCTCAGGGCACTACCGAAATATATTTTACCACCATAAAGTCTCTAAACAATAGTTTTATATATATTTATGAAATAGGGTTATTGAGAATTTTAAGTGAATGGAAGCAAAAACTTTATACTCAACAAAACAATAATGGCAGGTACGGGGTGTATAAAGGTAAGAGGGTAGACACACACACAATTTAGCAATTTAACTACTAAATGGTAAGTTTTTAACATTTTCTAGGCGACTTTGGACAATGAAATAAAATATGACAGGCTATGCTAATTTTACTGTAGTTTAGTTGTAATAGTGGTGTGTAATTGGTTTATTTGAAATTTTGATTAACACCATACAATACAACGCACCCAGCAAAGGAATAATGTTACACATGTATAACATTTAAGTAGAAGACATTCTAGAAATCAAAAATGGTCAATAATAATTTCATAGAAAAAAAAGTATGGCTTGTTTAAAATCAATACCCAAAAAGTAAGAATTTGCCAAAATTCAACCAGTGAGATTACCAAAGGCCTTGTTTTATTCACCATTACACAACAAACCAAGCAAGAAAAAAATATATAAAAATACTCTTAAAGATTGCTTTCTGTAAATAACATTTAATTTGGTGCATAACAATTAATTATAGAAAAAAAGACAAACCATGTAAATTAGTTTTCTCAATCATATATATTAGTCTTTCTGTTGTAAAATAACGTAATGTGTCTTTATTTTCGCTGTTTTTTTTATTTGCGTACCGTTTAAATTATAAATAAACATCGCAGCGTTGTCTGCCCTGGTTCGTCCGCACATGACTAGGCAAACTTGTTTCAGAAAAGGCCAGATCGTAAGACTTCTAGGCGCAATGGACTAGATAACAACTAAAAGATATTTTCATGGGAAATTCAACTCTTAGTGCAAAAAAGCTCTAATTTTTTAATCAGTAAGATAATTTTTACGTAATATTTATATACATATTCTGACAGAAAGAAACAATTAAAAAATTTACATTTATTAATAAACGTATAACATAATTGGTTAAATTTTGAACTAATGTAATGAATCTAATTTTTTCTTCCGGTGTAATGATATTTCATTTTTGCTAGAGAACTTAGTACTTTGTATCAGAAAAGTTGTTTGCAAATGATTATCTGTAAATCATAATTTGTATTATAATTTTAAGTACTTTATTTCCGAAAATGTACTTTCCCAATGGTTAGTATTCCTAAATACACATATAAAACCCAAAAAATATAACTGAGAATGGCATTAACTTACACATATCAATGATTATAGGGCGTAAATATGATTTTTTTTTTAATTTTCTCATGTAAAAAAAATAATAACTTATGAATCAAAATAAAAACAGAAGGCGTATTTTACGGCCACTTTTCTAATGGAAAGAATACTGTAGAGTTTTCGCGCACGATTGTGCTATTGCATGAAAGTGAAAGTAGAAATGGAAAAAACAGTAGATTTAGATATGTACATTACACTGAAAGACAGTAAATAATAAATAAATTTCCAACGTCACATTATGTGTGTGTGTGTGTGTGTGTGTGTGTGTGTGTGTGTGTGTGCATGGATTTCTTCATGTCACGTGGTACTGAATAGAGAGACTGCTAGGTATTTTGGCTGCACACCGAAAGTGTAGAAGGAGTTATCACTACGGGTTTGAATCCATGGGACACTGAGCATTCATGTAAATTTATAGCTCGGGATTACATTAATTAAAAGCTAAATTTGATCGGTATAAAGACGAACTCTTTACAAAAATAGTTAAAGTATAGAAAAAATTAGTTCAATTAAATTTAAGTTAAATATTTACACACACACGTGTGTGTGAGTGATGCATGTGAGCGCGTGTGTGTAGTTTTCTAATTGTCATAATTCAATTCACGAAGCATTCAGTAAGACAATTGTCATGGATAATTTCAAAAAGTCTTTCAACACTGCTTTTCAATGGATTCACTTATTACTCAATCAGCGTACACAGCAGTTTTCACTAACAATAAAGTAATACTACGCTTTCTATTCAATTCACTTACGAAATTTTCTTTTTTCATTGTCCCCATAACGGTTAAAATATCTCATTACGAAAAAAATTCCACTAATTCGAAACATACAAACATTTAATAATAAATTTATGCTTATTTTAAGAAATGATTTTCATTAATTAGTGTTTGAGACCAAAAATGAAACTATAATTTGAACTATACGTATAACATTAATAAACGTATAAGATTTTAATGCCCATACTTATGACAAAAATTTTAAGAAGCATTATATGTATTTCCCAAAAACAAATTATACGAACTATTCTTGAAACAACCACATGTTTAAATAGGTATAACAGAAACTGTCACTTTATTAAGAATTATTTGAATAACGACTTTGAGGAATGTGACATTTAAAGAAGAACTTTCGAATGAGGGCATATCCAACGTCCAGTAAGAGCACAGCATCATGGCGTCCGTGGGCGCCACGTTGTCGACCCCTGGAATACAAGAAAAAATATATTGATTCAAAAACAGAAATGTTTTTCAGATTTAATGGGGCACTATATCCTATGAGCAACTTTTTTAAGTAGATATCTACGAGAAAAGGGTTTTATTCACCATATTTGAAAACACACGAAATAAACATTTTGAAAGAAAAATAATTAATTTTCAAGCAAGCAAATGCTTAAAATTTTAATTTTTTTTCAAAATATTTTAATATTTTGAAATTCCTACTACTTCTACATATTTTAATATTTTTATACAATTTTTTTCCCATATCTTAGAAGTGTTTTCCTCAATTCCGTGCACGGGTTAAGTTATATTTATTTTATTTGTAGTTTTACAAAAAAAAAAAATTCTATCAAGTACTACAAAAAATATTAAAAAAAACAACTGTTTCTAATTTTATGGATTTTTTTTTTGGAAAAATACAACTATATATTTAAGTTCTTATTCCAAGTACAGAATTATCAAACATGTTATGTAAAACAACGGAAACAAATTCGAAACTTTTTATTGGTTACAAAAAATGCCTTATCATTTTAAATAATGACTATCATGAAAAATAAAATGCTGAAAAAAAAGCAGTTTAATCCTGTCTACCTATTATTTTGATTTCGTGGACGTAATGTTAATCCTATGGAAATTCTACTACAATTCACAAATTTTTAGTATTTTATCTATTTGAATGCAATAAAGTGCATTTGAAAAAGCAAATAAGTAAATAAAATAAAATAAAGGTTTCTGCGGAATTACGTTTTCTCTCCAATTTTTAAAAATATTTTTATCCTTATTTTAATGATTCATTTATGAGTTTTTTCGATCTTTAAAAAAATATTTTAAAATATTTTTAAAAATTGGAGGGGGGAAATACTTCTGCAGAAGCCTTCTTTATTTTTGCTCTTTCAGGTACACTTTATTGCATTCAAATAGATCAAATAGTAAAGATTTGAGAGCAAAAGTAGAAATTCCATAGGATTAACATTACATCTACGACATCACAAAGGCCGGTAAAGGGGAGCCTTACAGTTTTGAAAGTCAATGAAATAGTTTAGCTCATAGTAAAAGAAAATTTAAATAACTTGCTGAATATTGTAACTAGAGTTATTAATATAGATACATTTAGAAAAGTCATACAGTTAAAATACGGTAATAAACCTATTTTTAGGACGCTTAAAAATACTATTCTCTATATCAATCTTGTCAAATTTGACAGGTGCATGAAGCTTATAACAGATTTTTTGTTGCCCTGACAACATAACAACATGAAATAAAAATTGTCCCGAAAAATATCGTAGCTTAATTTTTAAAATTTCTCATTATACATAATTATATATATTGACACAGAACCATAGCATTCTCCAATATATTATTTATAGTTGTGTTGAATCTTTGCTTTATTACCTTTACCAATAGCGCATAATATTTTAAAGAAATGTAAGTAAATAATTCCTACCATATTTTCACCTCTTTTACTATCTTACTTGATGTGCGTAACATTAAATATTCCACTCCCAGAAATGAAGAAAAATAAAAAAATTTACATTACGTTTATTAATTTGCGCAGCTATTCTGTGTTTGTTAAATTAATGCTCAAAATAAATATTGATTTTTATGAAAAATTTTTATATTGTGGAAACTATTCCTGGTCTATTTTAGGTTCTTCCATTCAGTATAACTATCGAAACCTGGTGGGAGAAAAAACGACTAATTGCTGACGATTATCAGAGTTTCCAAGTAAAGTGGAAATAGAGCATTTTTGCTGAGAAGTTAAAGATAAAATATAAATGCTTGATATGTGTAAATTATGCTGTTAAAAATAGCTCTACTTGGGGGGAGTATTAGACATAATTACTTAATAAAGATCGCAGTCCAAAATGTCAAACCGGTTTATTCAGAACTGAACAAACACTCTCAAAATAAATTAAATACAATAGTTTATGTAGAGTGATACTTTACCTCTGCCCAACTAAATGATTTAATAAAATTATCTACTTATTTTGCAGTCTATGTATCATGGGCATATTCGTGATTCCTCCCCCTTTCAACTGAGGTTTCTTTCTGATTTTATATTTAAGTTCCCAGTGCCTTCAAATCAAATGAAACGTGACGCAAACTAAGTAAACTTCAAAAGTGGAGTGAATATATATAATCAAATCGTATAAAAATGACAGAGAATTTTTTTCGAAATTAATTAAGCATAAGAATAAGAAGAGTGTAGTGTGACATGCGCGAAGAATTCTGTTGTCTATAGCGAATGAGGTGAGATTATTTCTCAACGCTGTCGGGGCAGTTACAAGAGGTACTCGCATCATCATATTCCGGTAAGAACATTCTTTGATTAATTATAGAACTTGTAAGTTCTCGAGGATAAAAAAAAATAATAAAATAAAAAAAAAAACTGTTCGATAGCACCCTTTTATCAGAGGAGTTAATAAACATATATTCCAGACAGAATTGACTATTTTATTTATTTTGTCTGTGCTTGAACTTAATTTGAAATTTAGATCTTATTATTTGAATAACATTTAAGATGACAGACGAAATTCATAGCAGGATGTCGTCACAACTCGAAACAGTAAACTTAAGTAAAGAGGATAATACTTCTTGTCACGGAATCCAATTCAGGTAACCATTCTTTGACTACCTTCTTACCGTTGATCTATCCATTACAGTGTTCCTATGACTTGCTCTGTATCTCCTCAGTATCTTCAATCTCATTCACTGCACTTCATCTTATTTTCAAGGAGTGTTCAAATGAAAAAGTGCGAAACGACTCTGTGGGTATAAATGAAGACTTTATTCAAAGTACACACCATAGACCTGAGCACAACGATCCCATTGAATAACGAGCCGAAGAATTCCTTATTCCCTGAATTCCTATTTCCATGACGGGACCCATTCCTTCATAGCGTCCTTTGTTGCCCGAGTTGAAGTACTTCCCTTTCAGAAGTTTTTTCAGGGGACAAAACGCATGGAAATCGCAGGGCGACACGTCCGGGCTGTAGGGAGGATAATCAAGCTGCTCCCCTTTGAACTTGGCCAGTTCCGCGTGAGTGACCCTGGAGACACACAGTCTTCCCCGTATAGGTCATCATCCAACATTTAATAGCGGCCAGTTTAACACCTTCCGCTGTCAGAAATCGGATAACGCCTCGTTGTTCCTCAATCGTCGAATTTTGCAATGTGAATGCCATCATATCCTCACACGCACTGCCGCTTCAATTAGAAGGTGCTCTTTATAAGAGCCTCTGCTCCCTCCTGTGCATGCAAGCACCCGCGCAGGCTCCGATCCCCGCCGGAGACTCCATTCGCATCCTTATATATCTCTCTTAGTTCTCCCATTGCGACACAGGCAAATATGTTAACGGTTACATTGTTACGAGGTTTCGTACCTTTTCATTTCAACACATTCCTAGTAGTAAGGTTAATTTACATATACTTTCACAAGACAAGGTTCTCATATCAACCATCCAAGTAAAGCAGCCCCGGAGGTCAGTTAAAGAGAAATGCACGTGAGAACCCGTTACAAAGTTATGTACAGTAAAACCTCTTTGTCTAAAGATTAATTGGGACCATAGCCGCTTCGGAATATCGAAAACTCGGGTTAACCGGAGAATGGAAAGAAATGAAATAAAATTAGACATACTTTCAGAAAATCATTTTTATACTGAATAAATCGATGATTGAATCTGAGGCGTCTTCTCCTCAATTGCCCTTAGGGACATTTCCTGGATCTTACTTGATACAAACAACACGACTTCCAAGCATGCAAAGAAAAGTTCACATATGAACTGAAGTGTAGTGAGAAATTAAGAAAAAGAGAAGAGAGATGGAAATATTTATGAAGGATTTCGGACAGAGATCATGGAAAAAAGAATAGTGTTAATGAGGTGTGTGCGATAGTATTATGGTGTGTATAGAAGATTTGGTGAGAATAGGACTCAACGGTGTCAGAGCAATTGAAGGAGGTAATCGCATCGCGTTCTGGTAACCGGGTTCTTTTCTAGATTACAGAAGCTGTTTATACTCGCGGAAAGGGACTTAACTGTGGAGATCATCCCCCTTATTAGAGGACCAATAAAAATTATATTTTGGATACAATTGACTATTTTCATTATTTTGTGTTTGTACTTTAGATCTTATTATTGAAATAACATTTGCGATGACAGACGACATGGGTTATAGGATACTGTCACAAATCATATTTTCATAAGATAAAACCGTCTTCCTTGCGAATAATAAAAGAATGCTTAAAGTACTTTTATATTGCATTTAGACAATGTGTCACAGCATACCATGCTTCCCTGGTGATAAAGAGTATAACTAAAGTTTTGTTGACTTTACTCACAATATATTTAAATCCCCACCCCCTGTCCTTCCTTTTATGCATTCATAACTCTCAGAAAATTTCAAGAAAGAAAATAATTATTCAAAATATGCGGATGAAATTAATAAATTTTATTATGAAAATTTTCAGAAAGCTTTTCAAATTAAGAAGGAAAAATTCGTGCAGACCGATTCGGGATGTTCGAAGTTCTGAGTTAAAAGGGTCCGACTTATCGTAGTTCTACTACAACATAAAACATCATCACTACAAATCAAAAGTTCTGTAATACAATAACAGAACTCCATCTAAGAAAGTAACTGATGCACGTTAAATCTGGTCGAGATATCCAGATAAACATAACCCATTTGGCATGGTGTGGAAGTTTGGAGACGAAGGTGCCAACTCATATGTTATCCTCGTCATTTGACAAAGGTTCAAAATTACGAGGTCTATCGTCAACAGCCCTCGTGTCTCAGTACTACGTTAATAAACAATCAATCAATCAATCTTAGAATGTAAATTCAGAAGAAGAAAAAAAAAGAGACTTCCATCATATCTACCTATATAATGCGGCCCGCGCGAATTACTTGTTAAAAGTAAGTCAGTGGCTGAATATGAGTACGATATTCTTGCTCTGAATGTTAGCGTTATCTAAATATAATACCTCCGCAACTCCATCTGTTTCAGTTTTTTTTTTTTTTTTTAATTGTAACGAATCATTTCGTTACCCTGAAAACAAAAGAGTAGTCCACATGGTTTGCATTAACTTTGCATACGTTCAAACAACTTATAGTGATAAAATACTTTTTTTTTAAATCTGAAATCTATTCTTAGTTCGAGTTGCGCTTTCATTAAAGCTATTTTCGTTGAATGTAAAAAGTTTGATCCAAACCTTGAATTCTTTCTCATGCAGAAAAATGTTCTAATATTACTATAAATATATGCAGTTGTAAAATATGTAGCAATAGGAGACACAGCGGTAACGAACAACAAATTGGTATTTGACTTATTTTAATGTTAGAAAAGAGAGATAGATTTTTTTTAGATATCCCACCGCTATAGTGATAGTGCTTCGGTTCTCAGCGAAGCTAACGTCTCTGTCTGTCTGGTATCTTTTTGCTGGCGGTTAGGCGGAAGCTAACTGTTAATAGGGGAGTTGCATCATACGATGACGTGCAACTTTGCCCTTACGCCACATATATATACTCGTTTATCATACTGTATCTTTTAAATTTGGAAGCATATCACAAATATATGATTTTTCACTGCAACGTATCAAGTTCAAAATCTATTTGCCGGTAGAATGCAGGAAATGATACATGGAATATATTTTATATAGAAAAAAATTACTTTGAATCAAATCGAAATGAGTATTACACGAGACTTGATTAATAAGTAATGCCTCCTATGCATGACCTTTTCCCAACTTGATTTTCACAGTTCTTGTTGTACATGAAAGCCATATGTTCTTTCTATGCAATGTACTTTCAACTTTTTAACAACAGACCCCATTTGTTTCTACGAACTAGAATAAACGAGTAACTAGTCGAGAAAACTCATTCAAAAAGAATTTCGGTGGCTGTTGTCGACACCAAGTTTTAATGGCAACTTTCTCCTTGTCGTCAGAACGAAAGTGGTATCTATCTTGAGGTGCTCACACATTGGTGTCGTTTTTTCCTCTGGGCTTTTCGCGATTTTTTCTTCACTAACCTTGGGGAATTTTACTGAGCTTAATTGCATAAAATAAAATTTTCTTCCCTACCAAAATGAAGCGTTATTATATTAATTATATGCTGGTCGAAATGAAGTGAGTGATTCGTATATAATGAAATATAAGTAAGGGGGGAGTTAGAAGAAGGAGACATAGAGGCTAAAGATTGAAACGGGCTGCTAATCCTTATCCTTTAGGATAAGGATTAGCAGCCCGAGCATTGAGCAATCCTAAGGAATTGATGTGGTTACTATCAAAGACTGTTCAGACGGTAAGTGCAAAGGTCTAGGTAAGAGAATGCATTTTAAATTATAATTAGAGCTACTAACTAGGGTGGAAAACCGAAGAGAACCTTTAGATGATTAGTCATTGATAATAAATAGTTTCGCTTGTTTAGACTCGAGATTTCTTAAATTGTTTTTCTGTCCATAAAAGCGTAATATATTAAATTGAATTATGGCTCAAGAGCCAACAAATAACAAACAATCGCCGCAAACAAAAAAAAAATAATCAAATTAGTCAATTTTTAACTAACATTATTCTGTTTTAGAATGATAAATTTTTTTAATGTATTACGAATTTGGAGCGTTTACTTACAATCGCATCTTAGAACCAAAGATTATAATTGAGAGTTATGCTAATCTTGATAACAGTAAATATTAGAATTATAAAATTTGGATCCGAGTTCAGGAACATGTAGAGGGGCTTAAGACTCACTCTAGCTCGCGTCCATATGGTGTGCTCTATCTCCTCTTATCACTAACTTCGCGAAAACCACCAATCTCTCTATCACATAATTTCTTATTCACCACATTTTTTTAGACGGAAATGATTATTTACATAAGAGTCGGTTCTTCCTCAAGGCGAAGTTCTCAGTTCAAACAGCGAAATAAATTAATCACAAAAGTTATTGAAAATGGGGCTTGAATCCCATTAAAAGAGGCTGTGTCTTCTTTGGGAAGAGGTGAAATGCGCAAGTCGGGTGCAATGACACCTCACAGCTTCACTCTCATCTCCTCATCATCTTCAGTTCTCAGCCTACAAGTCATACCTGGGGACGAGGGAAACAAATACATTACATAGAGGAACACATATAATTTTCTAATACAACAAAAATTCTGAAAATCAAACTAGAAACAAATAAAAAATAGTGGCCGTGTAGGCATTACTTTTTCAATCAAACTATTAAGAAAATATTTGCTCATACGTTAATATAGGATGTTTAGTAAATGTCGGATACATTTTGATGTTTAATAACTCAAAAAGTAATGAAGGTAGATTAAAATTAATAACATAAATTGTTAGATAGACTCAAAAAGTTTCATGACCATTGTCAACGAACTTCTTCGCACGGAGAATATCTGGACGAGAGTCAATTTCACGCCAGTTACCAGCAAGCATGTCAGTATCTACAACGGCTATTGCAGCTGTAATCCTAGCTTTTAGGTCATCTATGTTCTACAGTTTCCTCCTGTAAATGATGTCCTTTACAAATACCGAAGGAAAACATTCTAGCAGCTTTATATCAGGTGATCTGGGGAGCCAAGGAATTGGTTCACTTCGTCGGTGCATCTTCCTGTAAAATGGTCATTCAAAGAACTACGAACAATGGTTCCCCAATGAGGTGGTGCACCATCTTGTTGCAAAAAGACGTGCAGTTGCAGCTCTTCGAGTTGTGGAAATATGAAATTTTCCAACAAGTCTAAGTAAACGACAGATGTTAGTGCTTTTTTAGTAAAAAAGGGAGGCCCAGTGACGCGGTCGTACATTAGTCCACACCACATATTAACCTTTGATGAATCTCTTTGTAACTCACGGCCTTCACGGGGGTTTTCAGATCCCCATATACGCACAATGTGTTGGTTTACTATACTGGAAATAAGAAAGCAAGCTTCATCGGAGAACTTTAAGTGATTAAGATATTCAGCATCTTCTGTCCTCCTTAGCATATCTGTAGCAAAGGTCATCCTCCTAGGCTTATCGCCCGTTTCCAAGACTTGAACTTAGTATAAGCATGCAATCTTAATCTTTTCTTAATAAACATATCATTGCATTGCAATCGTTGCCAAAAACAAAAGAGAGAAAAATTAAATTAATAAGCTGGTGATATTTACAAAAGTAATGATATTCAAACCGGAAAAGGAAAATATACGAGTTATTCCACTAATAAATGCCATAATTTTTTTATATTTTCCTTATTTTATGAGTTATTAAACATCAAAATGTGTTCCAAAGTTTATAAACGCTCTGTATTAATGTTAGGTCACATTTCTATCAGAAAAGGAGTTCCTAGTAAGAGTCATATTCTTTAATATTATGGACGTAGTACTGAATTATTTTATCGTAGATAACCTTGAGACAGTTATTTTTTTTTAAAAAAATAAACCTCGTTTAACAATACAAAATGGGATTGAAGAGAAGTGAAACGTAAAATCTAGGTTTATTATTCTATAAAATTCAAAAACAAACAAGCTTCGGAAGTATCTATTTATTTATGTTACATTTTATTCTGTACTTTAGGTAGCAGTTTTGTTTTTTAACGAACTATCAATGAAAATCTTGCATGTCATCCAGAACAGCCTATTAACAAAATTCTTCCTTTTTTTTTTCTAGTACATTTTATCAATTTTCGATCTAATCTCTACTAAAATTCAAATTAGTAAATATTTACTTTCCTGTCAACCACTAGTTATATCACATAAAAAATATACATATTATGTCGCTCTAATGAAATTAAAATGCACGTTAATTTCTGCTCAAACTACCATGACCGTCGTCTAAGACTCAAATGGACATGCAGTCTGATCATGCAGATGCCGCACTTACCAGCAATCTACTAGCAATAGATGACTCCCAAGTGTTAAAGGTCTTTATGGCTCAGATTAGTGATTGTAGTAACGTTTTTTTTTTTTTTTTTCAAGAGAGTCATTTTTCATTTTTTTTCTGCAAAAAATTCAATTATCAATTTTGTTTTTTATTTTTTTTTCTGGTGGGTCACATCTCTTAGAATACTGAAAATAAAAACATTACATTGATAGGATAATCCAATATACCTTAAATATAGAATTAAAAATTTACTATCATCAAATATATATTTATGACTTAAAAGAAAACCTAAAATATTAGCAGAAAAGTAAGCATCATGTAAATAAAAATAACCTCTATTTAATTAAGAGTACTTAATCATTTTGATGGCTTACTTGATGGCTTCATTAGCCCTGTAAAGCTTAAGATATTTGGGTGATAATTTGCCGTTTTTTAAAGAACACATGCTTCTGAATTTTCGGTAGCGAACCTGTTTCGCGATGAATTGAGAATGAATTTCATTTAGGAAAATACTTATTCATATAAGTAAATGGCCACAAAAGTTAATAATGAAACGAAACCAACTTCCTTTATCGAAGAAAACTCAGAAAGAAGTGATGCCCACCATCTAGTTATTATGCCTAAGGAACTTTCATCAGTGGCTGCAGGTTGTCATCTTAAAGCCTTGAATTTATCCGTTCATTTTAATGAATTTTTTAAGTCAATTAACTCCATATCTGAATGTTCCTGAGAATTCCTATCTTACGATTATTTCTAGCTTATATCACAATATATAAACACAATGAACTATCAAATTCAGCAATTAAAAAGCAGGAAGCATAATTATGTAATGTTTTCAAATAAAAAAAAAATATCCAAACCAGCAGCGTTATAAATGAAAGAATACACTGTTTATAAAGCCAAAGGTTATTTTGGAAAAAAAAAATGATATCAACGCATTTAAACATTTTTCTGTGTAAAACAGTTTTTGAAACATAGAAAGAGTGCGACAAATTATAGTACGGATTCTTATGACACAGTAGCGGCCGTGGTAGCCAAATCGGCGTCATTGTCGGTGTTGTTTCGGTCAAGTTGTGTGTTTGAATCCTGATTCTATCAAACTCGCGTGCAGAGGGCTAAGTAACTTTACAGCTCAAAATACACTTGTTAGTGTGATGTGGAAGTTAGGAAATGGAGATGTCAGTTTGTGTGTTGTCCACGTCGCTTGACAGAGGTTAAAAATTACGCGGTTCGTCGCCAATGGCCATCTTGTTGCTTCCCATTGCAATGTTAGTAAACAATCACAATCTCATCACATTACTTTCTATTTTTAATGTTTATTGTGGTCATAATTGCAAATGATTGTAAATGCAGAGTTGGCAAGTAAAAGAAAGGCAATTTTTATAAATACTGCAACAGATTATGAAATACACCGATGGTTCGGTACATTCTATAATCTGGCATCAATCAAGACGTTCGTTATAAAATTTTTTTGTGTGGGTTAGAGAGCTTGTTGATCTTGACCGACCACTAGATCGCGACACCGCTCTGCTCGCCTTTTCTCCCAATGTTTATCATAACTGTCAGTTTTCAATTTAACACAACATTTCTTGTTTTCTTGAGGATTACACATCACGTTTGCACAATATTAAAATTGTGTATATACAATGTCCTGTATAGCAAAATGTTCTTCTTGAAACCCATCAGGTGTTCTTCAAGTACTGATAAAACTAATTAGATAGAGTAGCTGGTGACTAGAGTAGCTGGTAGCATCTTGTTTTAACTATCATTGTACTGTTTTAATTTCTCTTTTGATCCATGTTCTTAATGACTACAAGTATATTCCATTATATTTATGTTCAATGTTTGAATTTAATTTTGCAGTTGCCAGAATGCGACTGAATACTTTGTATGATATTTACATACTCTTTACATGTTCGGAATGTGCGTAAACATGTTTAATATAAATGTTTTACGAATTAAAATTTTTATCTTGAGTGATTTGTTATTGATATAAAAGTTTTTGTTGTATCAATGCAGGAGGACTGCTTTCTAAGCTTGTAGCCCTCTAGTGGCATGTGTAGGAATTTGTCAGTTCGGTCTTGTTTGCGAACTGGGAAATATGTCTCTCAATTAGCAGAGTAAAATAAATAAATTTGTACAGTTCTCAACTCGTCTTATTTTTAAATTCTAATACTTACACTGCTATCTCCAAGCCACCGTTAACACCATATTGACGCTTGATAAATTGGTAAAATCACTAATCCGGCATAGCTAACTATGCCTCCCAATGTCGCGGATTAAAGAGCACTTACTATATTATATCACTATCTATTTAAAATGAATATATAAAACAATTAACCAATAGCGGAATAAATACTATTTTCTTATGTAACTATAACCATTATATTAAGAACTTCTTTCAAATTAATTTTCTTGCTACTAATGTGTATAGTTATACTATGATTTTGTTATAAACGACTCTATTAAATTCCCACGCATCCAAAAGTATTTTGAAAGACAGTAAAAAAAAAAGAACATGTATTTATCTGTCATCTTAAATATTACTCGAATCGCGAATCTAAATTCCAACTTAGGTTCAAGCTAGGATAAAGTAACTAAATTAGTAAATTATGTTTCAAAATAGAGTTTATTAATTATCTAATAAGGAGAATGCTTCAATCATTGGAAGAGTTGAGAGCATTCCCCTTATTAGAAAGGAAGTTCGAAATCCTTTTCCGCGAGTATTAACAACATCTATAATATATCAAAGAATACGCTTAGGGGAATACATGCGTAAATCCCCGTAATAAGTCAATCAGACAGCGTTGGGGGCCTAATCTCAACAAATCACGCAAACACTCAAGAAAACTTTATACATAGCGTTCATTGGTGGAATCAGAGAATCATCACACAACTCAACGCGAACATCGCGTCCGAGAATCTCAAGACCTTAACCACTATTTCAATTCCTTTAATTTCTGTACTTTTCACTTATGACTATGCATAACTATTGTATGCATTGAATACTATGAATTACAGAATTACTTGCATATTCGTAGTAGTGTACTGTTGTTTCAGTATACTACAATATCATTTTCCTACGCAATGTAACCCGTCGTGTACCGAGACCGTGAAATATGATGAGGTTCAAAATCCTCATGATGGCATCGTGTGGAAGTTTGGAGGGTGGTGCGTCAGCTCGGGCGTCGCTTTAAGACAGTGGGTCATAATTATTACTAGATCAATAGTCCTCGTGTTGCTTCTTAGTGAAACGTCAATAAAACAATGAATCACTTAATCTAAACGTTATAGAGATAAATTCGAAATAAATGTTTTTTCAAGGCAATGTAGGATCAAAACATCAACATTTTCAAGAAAAAGTGATTGTTTATTTTCTTTCATATCATTACTCCATTTTCTACGTCATTCGTGACATCGGCCTATATTTCTACAATGTTCTGGAAAAATGAGTAACCAAAGTTTCAAACGTAAAGGGCAAAGTGAACTTCGAAAAGAAAAAAAAAAATCCCTTCTCGTCAACACCTGACGTTGCAGGAAGTTGCATTTCCAAGTGAACAGCAACATTGAAGATCGCACCAAAATAGGTCACACACCACGTCAACGATGATGCAACACCTATGTGCGTTAACTCCCTCGTCCCACTACACGAATTCAATCATCTGCGGACTCGAATTAGCGATTCAGCGATTACGATGATTGAAACTGATCTAATTTAATCCATCGGGATGGATGAAATTGCCGTCGCTGAAGATAATCCCACGTCGACCTCTTCCTGGCCGAGATTAGATAGAGAGAGGCTGCCTTGAGATGGGAGGTCATCAGTTCATCTCTGGGGTCATCGCTGATCCCGATGAGGGGAGACGTCATCACTCGGACTGGATGAAGAGACACAGCGACGAGGGTATCTGGGAAAACGCTCGTATTATGTGTGGTGTAATGGGTTTCTTTTCAGATAAGAATAGTTTGCTGTATATATCATTGTTAAATATGATGTACAGCAATGGTTTGAGAATTTTTACCTTATAACCAGGAAATCGTTACCATATATAACAGTTGTAACCAATAAAGAGATTAATAGTTAAAAATATAATACTGAAAAATTACTTTTAATATTCTTATCGGATTCAAGTCAAATTCACATTAAGAAAATAAATATTTCTTTCATACAGACTGCGTTAGCTTTATTTATACGTAATTGGGTTTTCAAGAAACAACATCAATTATTCAATGTTTAAAGACAATTGTGAGATTGCCTTGTTTGTCTCAGAATTTTACGATTTCTTCATAATTTGGCTTCCTTTCTTTATGTCCAAGCCATTTTGTAATAAATCATCATTACTTTGCATTTTTAATTCTTTTTTTTTGTTCCTTCCATTCGCGCAAAATCTTCGTATAATATTTGATTATTATTATTATTTTTTTTTTTTACATTTTTACTCACATTTATTTATTGTCAAGGAGGACTGGATAGAGATTTGATCAAAATTTGAATTTTTGAAATATTTATAATTTAATTAAAGGTACAAAATTTTTACCTGAAAGATATCATTTAATTTCTACCTTGGCATGTTTTGGGACCAAACGATTATGTTTATTACGATAAATTGCCATTATTTTGCATTTATTCTTTTATTCCGTACATCTCATGGACAATCTTTTTATGATATTAAATTTATCGAAAAACTTGTTATTTTTGATTATTGAATATCTGTAAAGGAGAATGCGGATTTAGTTATTTGCATTATGTAAGGAAGAACAAAGAGTAACTTACTTTTTTTTTGGTTATTTATGTTTTATTAAGAAGAATACGGATAGAAAATTGATGAAAATTTTAAATTGTTGGATTTATAATTCATTCAAAGGAAAGTTTTCGACTTAAAATGCGCAATTGAGATTTTTTGGGCATGTTTTGGAGTCACGCGAATTTGATTATTGCAATACATTGTGATTACTTTTTTTTCATTATTCCTTTCATTGTATACAAAATACCTTTGTATAACATTAAATTTACAGAAGGGTTGATATTTTTTTAATTATTTTTTGATAAGGAAGGATGTGTGTAGATGTTCAAGTAAAGAATTTCATCATTTCTAAGATTTAGATTTTAATCACACAAAACAAATTTTTACTTAAAAGATATCCAATCCTCCTCTCCCGACTCCCTATAAGGATTCAATAAGTCCATTGAAACAACGTTTCGTTTATGTAAATAAGATTATCCGAGGGTTTTTTTTACCTAATGTTTTAACTTTCAAGTGTAAAGTCTAAAAATTGTATTACGTATAACTCTCGTTAATTTTTAATAATACTGGGCTAAAAAAATTAATTTTCTTGTTTGTAGTTTGTATAAAATAATATAATTTATCAGGCGGATTAAAAAAAATATAATTACTACATTCCTTCAGCTATAATCTGAAAAGCCATAAAAATTTAATCGACTGGGAAGTTGCATTTAAGGGTCCAAGGGATACAAAATGCTAAGGTCTCTAATTTCGCCTGATCTTTATGGAATTCAGAAATATTTCAGTGAAATATGTGTTCAAGTTCATCCTCGTCATTTGCCCGCGGTTCAAAATTATGATGTTCCTTGCTAACAGCCCTTAGTAACTTTTGAGCGATACGAATTCAAAACTAATTAATCATGAATTAATATTTTGAAAAAATGAACGGAATGATGAGACCTTCACCTATAACTAACAGCACAGTTGATTCGGTCATTTTGAAAAGAAGTCATCTCTAATATCTTAAAAAATTTGCTTTTGTATGTTTTCGGAGTCCATTAGCATCGCCTTATGTATTCGGTATGAAAACAAGGCATAGTTCATCCTTTAGAGCACTTCTAGATGGATCTCATTTCAATATTCATTTTGAACTCTAGGATAAGTTCCATCGTAGGCTGAAAACATCCCCTTGTCTCATTGTTACATACTAAACCAACTCATTGCTTTCTTACCTGACGTCACCATTTATCGGGTGTTACTAACATTCATTTGTCAGTGTTATATATGTGCATCATTAATATTTATAATTATTTTTTTTTCGTGCTAGAAAATATGCAGGATGATGCAAGTTTGTCAAGTCTCTCTAGTTCTTCGGTTAATAAAAGAAGAAAAGGCGATAATTTCAGTTATTGAAGAAACAAGATGTCTCCTGCATTTTATCCTAAATCTAGAAAATCATTGTGCCAACCTATATCAAGAAAACTTCCAATCTACTAGGTGTGGTTATTAAATAGCGAGACTGATGCTGCTGCTGAAGCACGCATGCGCCAAACGCCAGCGACTGACAGCTGTTTAGTGTGAAGCTTTCTCTTTCGAATGCGGTACCTCTCACTTCTGTAAACAAATCTATCTACCCGTAGCCTTGGTTCGCTTTAGAGTTTTTTATTTTTTTGACGGAAAAATGATAGGTGAGCAACGAACTGTTGTGAAATTTCCCATGAAACTGCGAAAACTGCTACTGAAACTTATAATGTGTTGAAAGAAATGTATGACAATGAATGTTTATCACGTGCACTTGTATAAGCGTTTTCAAAATAGCTGAGAAGACGTTGAAGAGGATTCACACTCAGGTTGCCCTTACATATCAAAAACGGATGGCAATATAAAAAAAAATCGTTAATCTGGTTCGATCTGACAGTGAGTTAAGTATTCGTGTGATTGCTGAGACTGTAGGAATTGACAAAGAATCAGTTAGGCAAATTTTTTCACCAAGACAACGCGCCGACTCATTTCACATTGTCTGTCAAGTACTTTCTAGCCAAGTACAGCGTCCCAGTGTTAGACCATTCGCCTTATTCACCGGATCTTGAGCCATGCGACTCTATCTGTTTCCTAAGGTGAAATCTGCATTAAAAGGAAACAAGATTTGAGTCAGTTGAAGCTATGAAAGAGAAAGCGGTGCGCGTCCTGAAGGAGTTGATAGAAGAAGACTTCCAGCAAGGTTTCGAACAATGGAAGATTGGCATGAAGCGTTGTAGAGATAGAGGAGAGGTGTATATTGAAGGTGATAATAAGTAAATATTTATGACACAAAAGTGAAATATGTTACCTCTTCAGTCTCGTTATTTAATAGCCACACCTTGTATATTAAGAAAATTTGATACATCAAGAACCTCTACCATTATACACCAACCAATTACGAAGGGTTCTAAAATGAAATAAATTATCAATGAGTAGCCCCAACTACATGGGACGAAGTGCTTGAGCAACTGTAACTTTCCCTCCCCCTTATACCGCCTATGGCCGCGTTAGTCTAGTGGTCACGGTTGCGAACTCGCGATCGGTATTTCTTCCTATGAGTCGTGAGTTAAAATCCCGATTCAAATTAGACCCGCCATGTAGCAGCGCTGACGCACGTTAAATCTGTAAAGGTCGAAGTCTTCCCGTTAGCGTGGTGTGGAAGTTAGGAGAAGGAGTTTCCATTTTTGATGTCGTTCTTGTCACTTGACCGAGGTTCTAGATTAGGAACCCCCATCGCCAATAACCCTCGTATTGCTTTTAAATGCCATGTAAATAAACAACAATCAATCAACCCTTATCCTGCCTATTATAAGTAAATCCAGTAATGTTTGGTAGTCCCACATTTGTTTTTTTTTTTTTATCTTGATAAGTTAAGTATACTTGATTTTTCACAAACTCAAGTTCGATTTGATAACTGGTCATCTCCGTTTTTCCTAGGGCGTCCTGTTAGATTATAAATAATTATATTGACATTTTTACATGTGCAATTCCTTTATTTATAGATAATTACTGATTTAGGTTTTCTGGAAATACTACGGGGGAAAGAAAATTTTTAGCTCGTCCTGTAAAATTTGTAAAAAAAGGTGTTGACCCCTTTTTAAAATGACTGGTTCCACTCCGGTGTAACATCAATTTTTTTTAAACGATATTAAATTAAATCAATGGCAGAAGAGGTAACGCAGTCTTTCTGATCTCTATTCCAGCTTAAATAACACTTGTTATGAAAGACCAGAGAGAAAATTTTCTGGTATGAAAGAGCTCTGGTTGTTATTGCAATGAGAAAACCAACTCGAACAGGGTTGAAAAGCTCTGACCTTAAATGACCACATGTGCTCTTTATTCGCCCGTGTTATCTTGTTCGAGTGTTTCCTTAACATATCAAAGCTCATAAATTTCCCATCTTACAGGCCTCACTTTCTTTTGCCATGGAGGAGAACCGTAAGTACTAAAAGCTCTGCAATCCGATTATGTTAAAACGCTTCTGCTGAGAAAGCTTTTAAAGCTTTGCCCTTAATAGTGCTTGTATCACATTTGGCCTTTGATTTTTATAAGGGAAGCATTCGCACCATTTGAAAATTTAAGTTGAAGATTTTAAGCGTTTTTTTTTTCCTTCTTTTTAATTAAAATTCAGCAAAGTTAAGAGCACGAGGCAAAAATCCTTTTAAATATAATTTTCAGGGATGCATGATTTTTATGGAACTTTTTTTTCATCCATCTGCATAGCAATTCTTACGTTACTGCTACTCTTTTATTTATTAAGTACATTTCAACTGAGGGCCTCCATTCAACCTATGTGTTGTCTAACAGAGAGTTTGGCTGTATGCTTTCCTCAAATCGATCCTTGCATTGCCAAAATAAAAGTGCGACAGCGGAATTCAGGTGGGATATTTATTAACTTTTAAAATCGGATGAATCAACTATACAAAAATGTTTTAATTAATCCAATAAAATGAAATCTGGCGAATTTTCTTTTTGAGAGATTTATGTAAAATTATGTATACTAAATTCAGTTTATCAAAGAGATTTGTTTGCCAACCAAGGAGCTATTGTTTTTGTTGGATCACTTTTGGAGAACCAGATCACTTTTCAATTTTTTATCGTTTGCATCAATTTTAATTACATTTTGCTGAAATAATATTCAATTTAATAATTTATCGTTCCCTTTCATTTTAATTACATGTAGCTTAAACATATTCAACAATTAATTATCGTTTGCTTTAATTTTAATACAGGAAAAGTTTACTATTGTCCATTTCTCGATATTTCATCGTTTACTTTAATTCTTATATTTAATTGAGTAATAATAATTATAAAAAAAGGCGCTTCTGGGTAGCTAAATCTATTCTTCGAAAAATTTTGCATAGAACTTTTTTCATTTTATTTTCATATTGTTTATTAAATATTACCAGGATATAATTTTTTTCCATTATCGTTTGGAAGTTTGTGATTTTTATTTTAAATATTCTTTGTTTTGAAAATATAAGTGACAAAATCGAAAAGTGCTTTTTTTTTTATTATTATTAAATAATTATCAGCAGAAAAATATTTCTTGGCAAGCATAATATGGAATAATTTGCTACAAAACATTTTTTTACCGATTTTCATTTTTAAATTTCGATTCGTCATTCTGTATTATGCGCAGAATCTATACTTATTAGTATCCGAAACTAAATTTATCATTATATTTCCCAGAGAAAGGTGGAATATAAGATTTAATACTTGCATCAAAATTACAAAAGCAAAAATAACAGGTCAATTGAAAAGTCCCCGGCCTACCATAGTAAAACGCATTTTTTTGGCAAAATTAGTTTTTTTTATTCAACATAATTCCCTTCAAAGGTGATACACTGATTATAGCGACCCTCCAACTTTTCGATACCATTTTTGTAGTACGATTTGTCCTTTGCTTCAAAATAGGCCTCAGTTTCGGCGATCACCTCTTGATTCGACGAAAATTTCTTCCCAGCGAGCATTCTTTTGAGAACAGGAAATAGTCGCTGGGGGCCAGATCTGGAGAATACGGTGGAGGAGGAAGCAATTCGAAGCCCAATTCATGCATTTTTGCCATCGTTTTCACTGATTTGTGACACGGTGCATTGTCTTGGTGAAGCAGCACTTTCTTTTTCTTCAAATGCGGCCGTTTTTCGGCGATTTCGTCTTTCAAACGGTCCAATAACGCTATGTAATAGTCGCTGTTGATAGTCCTTCCTTTTTCAAGGTATTCAATGAAAATTATTCCATGCGCATCCCAAAATACAGACGCCATAACCTTGCCAGCCGACTGTTGCGTTTTCCCACGCTTTGGAGCGGGTTCATCGTGTGCAGTCCACTCGGATGACTGTCGATTGGACTTCGGAGTGAAATGATGGAGCCATGTTTCATCCATTGTCACATATCGACGCAAAAACTCGGGTTTCTTATGCTTGATCATCTTCAAACACTGCTCCGAATCATCAACTCGTCGTTGTTTTTGGTCAAAAGTGAGCTCGCGCGGCACCCACTTTGCACAGAGCTTTCTCATACCCAAATATTCGTGAATGATAGGATGTACACGTTCAGTTGATATCTTTAGGCTATTTCATTCAATTTCAATTTATGGTTATTCAAAATCATTTTGTGGATTTTTTTAATGTTTTCGTCGGTAACAACCTCTTTTGGGCGTCCACCGTCTTCGGTGCTCATTTCACCACGTCTAAACTTAACATACCAATCCTTGATGGTTGATTTTCCTGGGGCAGTGTCCGGAAACTCGGCATCAAGCCAAGTTTTTGCTTCAACTGTATTTTTTCCCTTCAAAAAGCAATGTTTCATCAACACGCGAAATTCCTTTTTATCCATTTTTTTCACAATAACAAAAGTTGCTTCACTCAAAATGCTATAATTCACAAACTAATGATCCGACAGCTGTCAAATTTATACACGCATCTTTTGAGGGCTAGGGCTAACTAAAAAACATATGGATTTAATTCTAGTAGCGCCATCTATGTGTCAGACCGGGGACTTTTCAATTGACCTGTTACCTAAATTGGTTCTTATAATTTGTTGAGTGAATAACCTATTAGATGTTAGACCGGGCTTGCATTCCGGAATTTCTCTCTGTTTTGAAATCAGCAATAAAACTAATTGTATACAAGCTCTTTTTTAATTTTTTAAACCAACAATAAAATTAATTGTATTTAAATATGTTTTACTTCAAACACTAAAAATTGTCCCTTGTTTATAACTGAAGTGAGCACCATTATCTCGAATGTCATGTTTAAAAATTTGTAAGCTATAGAAATTTCTCATAGAAGAAAAAGTTTTAAGAAAATCACTTAAATTTGTAAAATAGTATTTGAAGCTTTAACATTAAAGTAAATAGTAGGTTTTTTAAATTATAGCCTGAAGTAAAAATTTATCATTATATCAACAATATCGGTTAATAACTTGTCTTCGTTACCTTGTATAGATTTCACGTTTTAATAAAAACGCAATGAAAATTAAATAAAGGGCTATTATTATAGAGAAGTGATTGAAAAAGTCATTTACAAATCATAGTCAAAGAAATAGTTACGGGATAATTTTGGGGGGAAACTAGAAATAGAATAAGAAATCATAAAAGAGTTTCAGAAATAATGAGCTGCTAAATTTTGCAGTAGAATTTTTTTAGGTTAGACGCAGTTTTTGATGCAGTTTTCTAAGCAAAGTTTTGCAAAGAACAGATTTAGATATCCAAGGGAAGCTTTCCCCCCTTATTATTATTAAATTACTCAAGTAAATACAAAAATTAAAGTAAACGACGATATATGGAGAAATGGACAATAGTAAACTTGTCCGATATTAAAATTAAAGGAAACGATAAAGTATTAAATTAAATATATTTAAGCAAAATGTAAATAAAATTGAAGCAAACGATAAATATTGAAAAGTGATCTGGGTATGCCAAAAGTGATCCCCCTAAAACAATAGCTCCTTAGGTGGCTAATAAATTTGTATCCTGCGAATAATAGGTTTCTCTACTTTTCTCATGTTAACAAATTCAAATACATGAAGAAATTGTCTTCAAATTTTCTTGATTTTGCACATTATGGTTAAATGTTAATAGCTGGTTATTAATGGATTACTTTAATTAGTATTGGCCTAGAACTATAAATATAAAAACAAATAGAATATTGAAAACGGAGCTTATAATTCTGAATGGCAGTCAGGTGATTTGGGAAATATTTGTGAGTAGTCATCTTATCTCACAAACATTCAAGTCGTACCAGATGAAGCCTTAATCAGTTCGGCGGAGGACATTTTCTCCGAAAGATCGAGGGATGTTATTCTACTCCAAGCCCCGGGGAGGGGGAGAGAGTGTTTGGTGACCTTTGTTGCCGCTGCTGTTTCGAACCCTGGAACAGTGGATTTGGAGAAAAGTTGACCGGAGGCTTTTTTTGCAATGCTCTAACCAACTAGGGTGAAAAGACGTCTCATCTGGATGTTAAGTAAGGCGTTTTAACTTCTGACGCTGTTGTAGAAGGGAGTCGCTGCATCAGTTTTACGTTCCTCAATCCATTAACTCCAATAGACATTACTGAATTGATGTGGAAGTTAAAGAAATTGTCAAGAGTCGTCTATGACTTCCGAAATAATTAAAAATTATAAGGTCTGTCATCAATAACTATGGGTGCAGATTTAGAGTAATATATAGTGAAATAGACAGAAATAAAAAAAAATAATAATTCGAGATAAAAACCAACGTTTTTAAAAACAACGTTTTTATATAGTGGCAAAGTTTATTAAGAAAAATTATTGAAATATTAGTAAAAACTGGTCGCAAATATCTAAATATTGCATTGTTAGGCAAGTAAGAACGGTTCCCGAAATTTCAGAGCTCTAGCTTGATGGGAAGTTGGTTAATTTAACGATAGAAAATTGGATGACACACTGATACACACACACAGAAAAACACACCAAGTGAAATACATAAAAACGTTAAAAGTAACTAAAATTAATTAATTCATCCGGTAAATTAAATGGTTGGAATGCAGTTTAACCCAATCACTCTTGGCGACAAGAATTATTTGGCAATATTTTGCCAAATGTGGCTACCCTGGTCCGTTTTACGGACTTAACGTTCAGCCAAACAAAAAAAATCGCCAATTTTGGTGCCAATTTTTGAAATCGCGCCAAGTGGTTGGGATAAACTGCATTATTGAAGAAAATACTAGCTAAAACTTGTCGCAAATGTCTAAATATCGCATTGTTAGGCGAGTGAGAACAATTCCCAAGGTTTCAGAACTCTAGATTGATGGGAAGTTGGTTAAATTAACGATCGAAAATTTGATGACACACACACACACACACACCAAATGAAATTCAGAAAAACGTTTTAAAAAAAAGAAAAGAAAGCTTGCGCATAAAGGTACATCATGTCGGTCTTCCCCCGTATACTGAACGTAGTTTTCAAAAATGTATGATAGCGATAAATATTTGTTAAACATTTTATCAGATTAAAATAAAATTAACGCATAGGCATTTTACATATCGATTGATGCATTTCTTTAATTTATATTTGTAACCGCAAATTCTTCAAAAATGACGGAAAATAAAGCCAAATCATTCGGAATTTTAAGACAATAGCGAGACTGCCATATTTGTTTCGAGACCTTCAAACTATTTATTTTTAATTTGGCTTTTTTGTTTTTTTCTTGGCATGTTTTAGAATCAAAAGATTTTGAAATTATTGTGAATGGCAATTATTATATCCTGTTTTTCTTAAATTATTATTTGCATTCTAAGCAAAATCTTTGCATGGAATCTAATTTATGGAAGATATGAACACGTTTTGTGCAAGGCCTTGTCGTCGAAGTTCAGAATTTTTTTGTGTATGAATAAATGGATATTAAGTTTCATTTACGGTTTTAATTTGGTAAAAAAGATGTTCTGATTTTCTGCAATATTTAGTTAAAGATTTTCATTTTTATTTTTTGATTGATTATGAAGAATAAGAGAACATTAAAAAAAAATTCTTTAACTTCCGAGGTTTTTATTTTAATTACAAAACACACACAAGTGTTACTTAACGGACATTCAACTACATAGCAAAGCCGATTACTTCAACTAGTCCAAATAAACACTTCAATGATCGCGTCAGATCACTCAGATATATGGTTTTTGATTTTCGCGACAGTTATTGGGGGAGCACGAGGCATAAACATAGTATGAGACACGTGAACTTGTTTATTTATAATAAATAAATGTTCCTTTGCAAATTAAAGGTTTTGTAATATTCACAAAATTAATATCTGGTAGATAACTGAAAATAATACAGCTTGTATCATAAAGTTATTATTCTAGAATAGAACATGGTAATGAACAACTGTCGAGTATCCTCATAGACATGAATGCAAGCAGGATTCAGGCATCTAAAAAACGACTTCAGAGAACTCTGGTAAGTTACATAGCGAGAATGACGAATCCTCTGGTGCGAGATGTCTCTTACTCACTCAGGATGAACTCAGAAGGCCCCTGCCGTTGATTGAGGGAAGAAAATCTAGACAAATCCAAGATGAGGATTCGCGTTGGATATTTGGAGGAGAACAGCTGGCGGATCATAAGCGCAAGTACTCATTATCCTCTTTTGCTGTGTACTTCTAATGGCTGTACGTGTATAAATACCAAACCCACAGATGCTCACGCAGAATACTTGTAATTTATATAACTTGTATGTAAAAATTAATTGTTCTAATGTGCCACCTCATGATAAGGTGAGAAGGTGCAAGAGAATGGTGTCACCTCATGGCATGGTGAGAAGTTAGCAAGCTGTTCAAGGAGGTCAGCCACAACCCCAAAATTCGAAGTGAATCACTTCAGATGGTAAAAATCCAATCTCGTATCTCACAGATAAGAGACGACCTCTAACGCTCTCTTAATGGTGCGGTCATCGCAATGTTAAGGAATCAACATAAGCTTTAGAAGGATTTAGAATCTGCAGGCGGATTTCACAGAATACTACCTTGCTGCTCTCAAGGTAAAAAAAAAAAAAAAAAGAAAAAAATACACGAGTACGGAATCCTATTCAAAAAATGTTACGACCCACGCAGGATATTTCACTGTGAAAATTTTTAGATTTATTAATAAATAAAATTATTTCAAATGAAAATGTTTAAATACATGTTTAAGTAATTAATTCTGCCCAACTAAAGCCCGCAGGCACTGGATCCTCTACCCTTTGAGAGCTCCGATCCCTGTGGCTAACTGAGGTTGCATTTTTTCTCCATCCATGGGATATGTTCGTTATGAATTTATATAAAAAAAAAACCCACTAAAGTAAACAGTTTTCTGGTCATTTTTATTTGTTATTAGTTTTCAAATTATTTTTTCGTCATATATTCAATAAAGGATTACTATTAAAGACTCGAGATATGCCTCTTAACTGATAGGGAAAATTCTACTTAAAACAAAAAGAAAAAAAACTGATCATTTCGGATTCGTAATACACGCAATGTTTAAGAAATAAAAAGGCACTGACTCAAAATAAATAAAATTAAAAGACTCATAAAGTAGCAGTTTTGAATTATTGAAATAATGTTAAAGTATTGTGTGGTTTTCCCGTAAAGTCTAAATCTATATTATGGTACATGCATGGCATTACAATCAAATGCAATTAAAAGATAAGAAAACGAAGACTTTGCTTATAATTTGTTTTCACTGTTATAAATACTATAAGTATTTTTAAAAACGGAGGATTCGAAACCTAAATTGAAATGGTTAAATAAAAAATAAAATTGATTCAGAAATATTCCTTGAAACAGAGATGCAGTAATTTTTATTTTAAATACACAGTTAAACTCCTATCAGATGGGGAAATAAAATTTTTAGCTATTTTTTTGTGAATAAAGCTATTTCTTAATTTTTGAATTACAATTTCAAGTTCTTAAAGACATCGTTTAATTTGGACATCATGTGTTAAAATAATATTATCTTTGAAAACTATGTGCCACTGATTTTTATTAGAGTTCAATTTAGTAGCACTTAAGTATCTTCAAAAACAATTCTTTTAATACACGATCTCTTAACTTTTTAATTGATCATGAACTTTTATTAAAGTTCAAGAAAATTAAAAACCTTAGAAAATTTGAACAGCTCATTCAATGCTAGAAAGAAAAATTGAATCATGGTAATTTGCGAAAATACAAATCGACTGCATCAGAATTAAAATTACATACTTATTTTAAATGGTATCAATCAATGAATTCATCAGTGTATGATACTGACTTAAGAAATATTTCATTTATGTTCTGGGGATTTATGGATGGGATAAGGCATTCATATGCCAGGTATAAGTAAAAAATATATATAAGGTATAAGATTATATACACACCCAATTATTTGATGTAACAGTATTCCTAACAGTTTTATTTGATCCTGTTTAATCGTAGTTGAGAGCAATAGAACAAGTTTGAGCTTCGATTAACTGCATATAGACTACAACACCCCACCAAGTAGTTTTGGGGTCCAAATGGATTTGTTTTGAAGTAGAGGCTTACATTAGTCCACAAGACAACTGTTGATGAAATTGAGACTCTAGCCTAAGATCCATTAACAACGATGCTCGCAGACAGATATCGTGGAACATCTTGGTTATACCACAATAAAGTTGCCACGGTAGCCTAGTGGTCATGGCCAGTGGTGTTCATCGAGTCGCTGGATCGAGCCTTTGTGCCACAAAAGACCAACCGTGTAACGTTAAATCTGTTGAGGCCCAAAGTCCTCCCTTGGCGTGGTTGGAAGTTTGGAGAGGGATTGCTAGCTCATGTTTCATCCTCGTCACTTGACAGAGGTTCAAAATTTCGAGGTCCTTCGCCAATAGCCCTCGTGTTTCTTCTAGTGCGACGTTAATAAAACCAACTAACAATATACCACAATAAAACAATAATGACAAATAATATGCCATAATATCCAATCTATTTCCATCCTCTTCAGATATACTTACGAAATGCCTTAGAATTCTTAAGCCAAACCAAAACATAAGCAAGTTATATGAATTTCTTTAATCCTGTATATACTTTTTACAACGTTTTTCTGAATTTCACTTGGTGTGTGTGTGAGAGAGAGAGTGTGAGAGTGTGTGTGTCATGAAATTTTCGATCGAATGTTAAGTCATTTGGCAAAATACTGCCAAATAATTCCTGTCTCCAAGAGTGGTTTGACTAAACTGTATTCCAACCATTTAATTTACCGGATTAATTAATTTTAGTTAGTTTTAACGTTGTTATGTATTTCACTTGGTGTGTGTCTGTATGTATGTGTATCAGTGTGTCATCAAATTGTCTATTGTTAATTTAACCAACTTCCCATCAAGCTAGAGTTCTGAAATTTTGGGAACCGTTCTTATTTGCCTAACAATGCAATATTTAGATATTTGCGACCAGTTTTAACTAATATTTTAATAATTTTTTTAATAAACTTTGCCACCATATAAAAACGTTGGTTTTTATTTCGAACTATTATTCTTATTGTTTAACTTGCCTTTTATAATAAAGATATAAATATTAAAATAGTTATTAAATTTTTATTCTCGCATTATTTATCGACATGTATCTTCTGACATATTTATTGAAAGGATGCATACCAGTTAAAATCATATGAATTTCCTATAAGTATAATTTCCTTCTAAAATAAAGATAAAGTCATAATAAAAGCAAGTAATATAAAAAAATATTTTGAAGTCAATTCCTACTTAGGTCAACAAAGAAATTTTTTATTTTAGTTAATTTTTATTAAATAATTACAATTAATATAAATATGTATATACATATGACAGAATCACAATCTTAAGTGGCAAAAGAAATTTTTTTTCCAGCGATCTACACGCTTCGTCTCTGACGGTATATATTCCTAAATTTAAATCCCGCTAAATATCTTATATAAGAGAATTATTTTTCCTCCCATATAAAACTAAAATTAATTATTTGAAAATCAAATAAAACAAATTTTGTGCATCAACGAGATTCGATCCGAAGATTCTACGCAGACGCTCTACCAACTTTGCCTTTGCAAGACAAATGACATAGTAAAAGCATCGGTTTGTTTTTTTAATTCATTAAACAATTTAATTTAATATAAATTAAATGGTTGGAATGCAATTTAGCCCAACCACCCTTGGCGACAGGAATTATTTGGCGGTATTTTGCAAAATGTGGTTACCCTGGCCGCTTCGCGAACTTAACATAACATTCAGCCAAAAAAAATCGTTAAGTTTGGCAATTTTTGAAATCGCGCCAAGTGGTTGGGCTAAACTGCATTTTCACCCATTAAATTTAATTAATGAATTAATATTTGAAAAAACTGTATTAACATCAAGTGTCATCCTCTACAAGTTTAAAAAACTGTATTTGAACTTGAATGGATTAATAAAAAGTATTTTATTAACGGCTGAAAATTTGAACAAGATTATATATATATATATATATATATATATATATATATATATATATAGGGAGAGTGTGAACTAATAACAAGAATTTAATAATTAATTAATTAAAATAAAAAAATATTACAATTATCTCATCTGTTATTATAACTATTCCGTAAAATAAATAATTTGCATTAAGAATATGCGTAAAATTAACGAATTCCATCGTTTTTGTAATAAAATATTTTTAACAAAAAAATTTTTTTAAAAAAAGGCATACCATAATCATGTATAAAAATAACAGTTTTTAAAATGCTTTATTATTTTATTTTTTCAAAAAAATTCATAAGATGTCTAAGACATTTAAACTTTTAAGTAGCTTTATTTTTTGGTCATTTGTTTTCAATTAAATTATATCTCAGAGTTGTATTGTTAGATATCCTGAGGAAAGAATTAAAAGGGTAACTCCAAGACATCACTTTTGTACGCTTTTCTTAGCGTTTCCGTATCTTTATTATCCCTTAACTGCAAATAAGATAACGGCAGTTAAAAAAAAATGTAAAAAAGAACTACAGAGGGCGATTCTCAAGTACAGAAAGAAGATTGTAAAGTGAAATATTCTTTAATTCTTTTTCTTTACTTCCGCAGCAATAAATAAATTCAGATTTATTTTTCTTCGATCGATTTAATGACCTAAAAATATGCTACAAGACACAATGTACAATGGCTTAACAAATTTTAAATAATGAGAACGGATGAGAAAAAATAATTAATTGAGAAAGAAAAAGAATAATCAATCGAAACCGTACCGGCATTTTAAAAATGAAGAGAATCTTTGACTCAGTAAAAACTGAGCCGTGGCGCAAGTGCAACTGCAAAAAGGGGTCAATTTTTTTTTTGTGTTTTGTTTTTAAATTTTCCTTTTTCTCAGAGGATCTTCTTTCTATTTTCTTTCGTTATTTAAACGTAAATACATATTTAAAAGTGGAAAGGATATATAAATGTGTGTGTTTAATTAAGAGTATGTACACAAAACTGACAAATATCTTATCAAGCTTTATAATTCATACTTTAGCATTAAGTTATGCTATTTTTTTTTCACGTATTTTTAAGTAACGCCAGGTATTTAAAATATGCAATTACATAAAAATTTAAAAATAATTGTTCTATGCAGAAATCTGCAAACAACATGTTTAGACACCCAAGGTGAGCTTTTTTTTAATAATTATTATTAAATTACTCATTTAAATATGAGAATTAAAGTAAACGATGAAATATCGAGAAAGGGACAATAGTAAACTTTTCCGATATTAAAATTAAAGCAAACGATAAATTATTAAACTGAATGTTATATCAACTAAATGTAATTAAAGTTAAAGCAAACGATACATGATTAAATTGAGTATATTTTAACTAAATCTTATTAAATTGAAGCAAATGATAAAAAATTGAAAAGTAATCTGGTACTCCAAAGTGATCCAACTGAGACAATAGCACCTTGGGTAGATAATAACTCGTATGAATAGAAACATTTTGATAAAGCATTAAAATTTTGTTTAATAATTGAAAATCGTCTATATATAAAAAAGGAAGTTAGTTACCTATACGTAAAAAATATTAACAATAAATATTTCAAAAAATAATTCGAAAGTAGAAAGATAGAAATTAGTATTGAAAGCAAAATAGATGTAGCTCAAAGAAGAAATTTTTTTTTTTTTTTTAAATGTGGATATTGAGGAAATTAAAATAGCAGACATTTTTCTGAGTCTTTTTTTTACAATTTAAAAGTTAATATACAATTTATACAATTTCAAAAAATCAATTATCAATACATTTCACTAATACTTTTTATGCCAATTTAAAAATAATTACTTTCAACAAAGCAGAATATTAGAAAGAACAATAAGCAAGCAAAGTTTTTTAGGAACTTAAAAAAGATACATTTTATCAGAATTCACTATCTTATGATTTAAAATAAATAATTACAGAAAATAAAAATAATATCTGGAATGGATAGAAACATTTTGATAAAGAATTAGAATTTTGTTTAGTAATTGAAAATCATTTAAAAAAAGGAAGTTAAGATTTTTCACCTATGCGTAAAAAATCTTAATGATAAATATTTTAAAAAACAATTCGGAAGTAGAAAGATGAAAAACTATTATTTAATGCAAAATAGATGTAGCTGAAAGAAAAAAATTTATATTAAAAAACTGTTTTTAGTGTACCATTTTTTTAAATAGTGGATACTGAGGAAATTAAAATATAGTTGAAATTTTCTTTTTTTTTTTTTTTCTTCAATTTAAGAATTAATATACGATTTCAAATTCCATTATCAATGCATTGCACTTTTACTTTTTGTGACATTTTAAAAGTAATTATTTTCATTAAATTAGGATAGTGGAAAGAGCAATAAACAAGCAGAGACTTTTAGGACCTTAAAAAAAAGATACATTTATCAGTTTTCACAATCTTATTATTAAACTTATTCTATTAACCTTTTAAACAAAATCGTAAATTTAATTATACCTTTCACTAACATTAACGTTATTATACATGCTGATTAACTAAGTCAGGAAATTAAACGTGCAACGGAATATAACAAAATTGAAATTTGGCTGAGTATGAAAATAATTTGACTTATTGTCAGATTGAGACGTGGTAACAAAATATTTTTTTTCAAAACCTACTGTTCTTTTAAAACGTAAGAATAGGAACGTTATTAAATTTTTAGAAACATAACACGTCACACAAAATTGTTCATGATGGGAAATTTACGATAAATGCCATAATTTTGGATTGGATGACGAGTTCATGGGCCAAACTTCGACGGAAATTAAAATACACATAAAGAAGCATTTTTGTATGGAAACGTGGAGTCAGAAATAAAGTGTTACGGGAAAATCACAAAATACGAGGAAAATGAAAAAGGCTTTATATTTTTTCTCTTAGTTGCATTAAATGCTCAAATGGACCACCACCAACATGAAGCACGATTAGGTAAATTTGATGAAGATAAGAAGAGTAGTGCATTGAATTAAGAATAGAGTGATATATAAGCGAAATAGAATTGAAGGGAAAGGGAAGGGAGTTTGAGGAGAACGACACGCTGATAGATATTTATAAAATCAAACTGAATCATCGTAGTAAATCGTTTGGATTGAATTTGTGTAAAACAAGAAATATGCGTGAATCAAAACGAGTGATTAGGTATACTAAGACTTTATTATTAGCATATAAACTAGAATTAACTGAGTTAATAGGGATTTAAGAGCGAGCGAGAGAGAGATTTTGTATATTCTACGTTTAGGGCTAATAAAATGTGTTCTCTTTCTCTGTCGTATTCTCGGTTGGAGTCTTGAACTTATGGACTATTTAATTAAATTTTAGGATGGCTGTAGAGTTATAAATAATGAAATAAATACGTCACAACCTGACCGCACATTAACAGAGTACCGCTCGCGGAAAGCCTGTGGATGTGTGATATGTAGGTCAGAAGTAACCCACATATGGATATTCATTCATGGGTGTTCATTCAAACCTGTTTAGCGCGATTTTCATATTGATGCAAGCCAAAGGCGTTTTTTATTTCCTCAGTTTTTCTAGTTATGGCGCCAAAATTTTTCATTTTAGATCTCACATTGCTGTGTAAAAAATATTTCTTTATGTAATTTGGACTTTCCCTTAAAATTTAGTGCATGAGATCGAGGTCACCATGAACTTGCATTTCCAACGCAAAGCACCTTATCAGCCAAGTTCTTTCTTGTGGTGATGGATTTTTATATTTAAAATTAAATTTCCTTCTTTGAATCACTTTGTAATATAAAAAGGTATCTTTGAAAGTACAAATCCGACCGTAAAACATGCACAGTATTCAATTTTATGTTTCAGAAATAGATTTAGTATATTATTAGAATTAAGACTAGCATGTAAATTGTCAGATTTTATTAATTTTTCTCGTGTTATATTAAACAATAATTTCATAAAAATCGTTAAAGTACAACAAATAAACAAAAATAAATGTATAAACAAAAATAAATGTATAAATAAAAATAATAATGAATTTACTATCGTATTATATCAAAATAAACTGAAAATTCGTTCCATTTCAGTAAATATAAATATTATTCCCAGATTTCCACGTATATTTATGCCACTCTTGGTTAGTTTCAAATTTTACATGAAATCCTTAGTTACAGAATGTTTCGAATTCAGCTAATAATTTTGTTAAGCAAAAGTGAAGATAAAAATATTAAAATAAACATTCAGCATCAAAAAAAAAAAAAATCCGTGCTTAATTAAATTGCATTCTAATATTTCTGCAAAATTTAAGGCACTCATAAAAAAAAAAAAAAAAAAAACTGTAGATCTATTGAGGGAAAAAAATTGAAATTTCCAAAGGGATTTAGGAACTGAGTGATTAATGCTGCATGATTTCAATTTTATATATTTTTTTTAAATGTTGTCAAAAATATTGACTTATTTGAATATTAACATTTTGGTGAACGGTTTTGATAATATATGTTTGTATATCATTCCATACAATTCTAAGGCGTTCAATTTAAATTCTTTCTTTCACTTCAATTCACGAAAGAGTAATATTTTTTTTCTTCTTAAGATAAATGTTAGAAAGATAAATGGTTCTAGCATACATTTTATCGCTGAATATGAAATAAAACTGATGTTTACTAATTCTTTACTCTTTATCACGTTTAAAGCCCTGCATTCAATCATTCATTATCGAAGGATTTTTCTTTTTTTTTCTTACGAATTCTTGCAATTTTCCTCAATTTAAAGAATTTTTTTTACCATCACTTTTGTCACCGTTTCACAAAAGAATTCTATATCTTTTTTCTTAAATTTATATTTGATTAATTTTTTTTTTTTTTTTTTTTTTTTTTTTTTTTTTGCAAAATGTGGAGAAAAATTTATATTTATCTGCCTTCATCGCTAACATTTGAGTTTTTCCAAGTATAAAAGTTTCCGTTGCTTAAAAGTAATAAATTTTTTTTGCACTTTATACGTTCAAAAAAATAAAAATTCCTAAGTAAAAAAGTATTCGAGAAAACAGATAAAATACTCAAGATGCATTGGGAAGGGGGGGGGGATGAAACGCTCGTGAAGAGAAGGAACAAAAAAAATTACATTTTCAACGCCTAAATTAAATTGGTTTAACTTGGATTTTTTAGCGTTAATTAGGCATGCGCATTAGATCATCTTTTTCCTGTTCAGATTCTGTCGCGCAAAATTTCGCCGGGCGTCGTTTTTGGTGAATTTTTTGATCCGATGTTGGCGATGAATGCGATATGTGTGCCAAAAGTTAAAATCATCCTTTTCCGTGCAGATCTTCCTCTTGCTGAGAAGAGTGTGTGCAGCTGGTGCGGAAGGAACACGTGGGATTTTTTTGTGCATGCGGCTTCTGTGATACTGGGTAAGTTTTTTTTATTTCCACGTTTTCTGTTTGTTGTGTCTTTGATTTCCATTTAAATATTCATTGCAGGTACAATCGGCATTTTGGTATGAGTATATTTCGAAATGAACGATACGGAATAAACAAATTCGATACTTAAAACGTGTTTAGTTTACAATTCTTTTCATAACTTTTAGATACACTCTTGGAGTATTAGATCTTTTTTATTTTCCGTTACGCAAAATTTATGTTTGCAAAATAATTTTGAAAAGAAAAATGTTGAAGTTTTCACCTGTATTATAAATTTATTCACTGAATAAAAATAAAAGATTTTGTTGAATAAATAATTCTTCAAGAGTTTTTTTTAAGAACAAAATGTGATCGGTTTTTTCGATTAGTTACAGTTGCTCAGAAAAATAAAATACTGTTTTGCTTATTTTAAAATAAATTCTTTTATTAAATGGCGATTTCGTAAATTAATACGATTTGTTAATTTTAATACAGAATATAGATTTATTTTTAAATATTTTTTTGTTAATATGGGGCTGAAACAATCGGTATTGTTTATGTTTAATAATTTCACAATTTTATCCAGCTTTGATTGCAAAAATTGCTCGAGTATGAAGCAAGTCAAATTCTTCTAGTGATGTTACGAAATATTTCAAAAATATTTCTTATTAAATTTAAGTAATTATTAGAAATATGACGTATTTTCAAATTTAGCTTATTCTATGAAGTTCTTTGAAAAGTGTGGCCATTTTTGTTTTAAAGAATCCTAGTTTCGTTATAATGAGATGCACACATTTTTGCACCCATTATTTCGGCATTTAATTTATGGTTTAAAGCTAGATGTATTATTCATTGTTAAATATAATTGATTGTTAATATATGAACATCTAATTTAAAATGTTGAAGGAAAAATTTATTTTTCAAAAGCGAAGATCACCAAAAATACAAATTTAAAATCTATGAGCAAATACGATTTTAATAAACTTGAACGAATAAAATATTTTAAATATGTGTGTCGCTTTCATAATTGAAAAACACGATTTGAAACTACCTTGTTTTTAGGATTAATACCGAAAGCTAATGGAACAGAAATCTTTAGAATTAATCTCAGCAACATGAAAGTGATACTAGTATACTGCGACAAACAAATTTTATGAAATTGACAAAATTTTAAAATATTTGAGATGCATGAAATATATTTGATGTTAGGGACTGTAATGACTGTAAATCAGTTTTTATTGATAAATTACGAATTTTAGTCTCAAATTGTTACTAGTAATTTGGTAAAATTTGTACATAACTATAATATACTTTTCCTTCGAGTTCTTTTAATTATGTTACCCATGAAAAGAAAACTGGACTTACGGATTAGAACAACAGGTCTGCAACATGATAATCCACTTTTCTGGCATACGCACAAAATTATTTAAGAAATCGCTAAAAAAGAACTGGATTATTCTCAACCGGGAAATATTAGGGGAAAATTTAGTCAATTAGTGTACGATTCTCTAATAGCTATTAAGCCAAAAAGTATGGAAATTGAAAGTTTTTCTCCTCGGTGGAAATTATTTCGTACAGTAATTATAGCATAATTACTATATCGAAGGGTTAATCGTTTGTTTCTTTTTGAAAACATGTTGATGATTAGTTCATGTATCTAATTATATATTCTATAGCTTTAATCGCGAAAAATTATTCATGCATAAGTATTTATGATTTATAAGATTGCTATATTTTTATGTTTCGAATGTAATTTATTTTCATGTTAGTATACAAGAATCGAGAAAAATGTTTTATGAATTTTTGTTTCATAATCACAGCTTTAAGTTTTATCAGTAACTTACCGTTATATCGACTTTCTTTGAAAATTTTACCGAATTACCGGAAATGGAAAAAGTCAGTAAATTTGCAATCATTACTTGATATTCTATATTTTAATTAGTTTTATAACTTTTTTTATAAGTTATTCTATATTTCAATAAGTTATAATTGATTTATAATATAAATAAACCATTGAGGTAGAATAATATATATAATCAAAAACATCTTTTTTTAGGCATTTAGTTTCATTTGCATTTAATACTAATCGTACCTGATTATAAGAGTAAAATGAAATAAATCCTATTTACATATCGGCTATTGATTATTTCTCCATATTGTGACCTTTTGTGTATGCTTATTTCCAATGAAAAATAAATTTTACATAAATCTAGCTAATTTGTATAATGTATATGGTTTTCTATCGCATTTTGTTTCAGTCGCTAATTGCAGAAAATTTTCGAATTGCTCTAAATCGAACAAAGTGTACTTTTGAAAAACCTTTTATTCTGTGCTGTCTGTTAAGTTTGACAACTGTAAAATACATGTAGTGCTAATGCAATGTAAATATTTTGCGCCGTAAGGTATTTGTAATGAGATTGTACTTAATCCTTCTCTTGAGATGATTGACCTTGGGTATTACGAAAGGTTAGTGGTTCTTAAGAATCTGCCGACGAGAGAAACTACTAATTTGTAATAAACTATTAAGTGAAACTTTTCAGTTTCAATTTGGAACAGTTTTAATTATATAAACCATCTAATTATTTTTCTTTTTTAATTAGCATGCTTTTTCTTTCAAGTATTTTAAGAATTTACTTAATAATTTGCAATTTTGCTCTAATTTTTATCCGTTTTGGATACATTTCTGTTGCATAAAAAATAATGAAATATTATTAATTTATTTTTGATTGAGATTTAGAATTCCACGAATTCTAATTTCCGTTTACCGTCTTTTTTTTTTCTCTGAAAGTTATGTAATAGAAAATTTCACGAACTTTTCTTGTATTTTTTTTTCTGTAACCCCCTTTTTTAAAGAACTTATAATCTTGATTACTTAGAAAGCAGAGTGTGGCAAAAGTAGGTAATCGGAAAACATTAGCAATATTCTTTTTTTGAAATAATTTTGTTAGTCTTCGAAAATGAATTCTTTATTTCCTTAAACTGTTTTATTTATTATTTGTAAATCGTTTCCTGTTTTGAAGAAAACCAAAGCAGTGCTCTTTTTTTAAAAAAATGATTCACACAGCAATTTTCATTACTTCTATAAATGTTTTAATTCCATTTTAGAACTCGTACAAACCATTGCACATATTGCCACTGATCACTATATTTTCAAATAAAGGCTTAAGAAAACTTCATTAGGTTCCATGGGAATGCAGTAACCGGATGGTAAGGATGGAGTCTTCGTCGTTAGCTGTTCATGAGTTCAAATTCTGATTTTATCAAATATTTTTTTAGAAAAACCTTTTGCACGTTGAATCTTATTGAACTTCAATGTTCGCACACGATACGATTCATCCATGTTTCGTGACTTTAGCACAGAAATACAAGAGTTGTCACCGGTAGCACACTGTGTAAATGTAGAGAAATCATGACTGAAGCCAGTTTATACTTACCCTCGCCATACCTGCATCGCATTTATTTGAGTTATAAAATCACAATATAATAAGTGGGAAGCTGAGTGGAAGGCTCGAATCCAACCAAAACGGTATGGTACAATAGAAGTGTTCAGTATTAAAGTCCTTAATGGACACGGGCTTGGAAATTTCTATGTAAATTACTTGGCATGTACCCAAATAATAATTTTGTCGTCATTGGACTGGCAAATTATTTTTTATAGAGATCCCTCCTCCATGTGTATGATCAACTGTGATCAGGTAATGAGTCTAGTTTCCATAACAGCGACTGAACTTTAAAGTCAACTTAGGTGCAAAATCTTCACGTGGAAGTTTGCAGAATAAGATCCAAGTATACTGTGTCACTAGTACACTTTTGGGTGAAAACCACTGTATTCTTATCTTTACAAAATGATCTAATAAGCTTCCATCTCATACCCATTTCTCGTGTGACACAGGATGTCAACATTGTTCAAGTACTTTCAAAGTAACTATCCTACAACTACAGAATAAAATCAAAGAACTCAGATTTATTGTATCTATGTAGGGGGCGGGAGATGATGGTCGCCCAAACTGGCATTCTAGAAAGTTGTTCTAAAACTTAACATTTACTCTAGTCTATATTCCAAGTAACAGTGGACTAATTTCCCTTGAAAGTGCTCTGGGATGAAATTTTTCTCATCTTGCGTAATTTAACTCTCGGTGTCTGTTGCCTTCAAGACCTCTTCAGGTAAGTACGGGCATCATTCACCAAACTAGTGCTTTTTTTTTCTTCCTATAGATTTTACTGGGGTGAACATGCATTCATGGGGTGACCGGGTGTGAAAAAATAGTCCCACTGTAGCTCATACATGTCATAAGAAGCGAATAAAAGTGTCTGGGTGTATGGCCAGTCATCCAACTTTGAAAATTATATCGGGAGACTGATAGTCCAGGTTGGGGGACCTTGGGGTCTTATCTGATTTATGTAAGTATGGGCATCAGGACCCTGAGGCACCCCCTCTTCTTCCCACAGTGTTTGTTGCCGTTGGTGACGCACCGCCGGGACCCGTCAACCAATTCTTACCTTCCTCGTCAACCACTTTATCTTTTTTTCAATTTTTAACTCGTCTAAATTAGCTTGTACCTTATTTTTCAAAGCATGGTCGGTTTGGGCTCTAGCACCATTAAAAATACTGTCACTCATTCATTCACTACTGTGATAAACATGGGGGCGCGTGCCCGAGATACCTTGGCGATACTTCTTTGTATTCGACCCTACGTCTTCTCAACCAATTTTTCTTGCCTTTTTTCCATTTTTTCAAACGTCTAGATCAGTTACAACTTGTTTTGCACAGACTAGCCATTTTCTTGCGCAATTAAACTTCATCACTCACTCACCCACCCAGTGTCTGTAAATGACTTTTATAAACAAGTCAAAATTGCATCAATATTTTTTGGTTTTTCTCGAGAGTTTCATGCTTTGCTAATTATATGAAAGACTGTAAAAGAAACTGAATCGAAGGAGATTGTTGCTTTTCGTTTTATTACTTTCTTCGAAGGAATTACAATGAATAAAATAAAAATTGAAATTATGTAATGTATAAGGCTTGCAGATAGGTTAATTTTTAGGAAAGAGCACTTTTCTTCAGCAATTTAAATTGGTTGTGGATTTTCATTTTTTTTTTTTAATTTTTGCTTCTCGCAATGGAATACTTTGTAAAATAGGCAACTTCTGATTACTTATTTCATTTCCGGAGTTTCAAATTAACTTTAAAATTCTGTTTATGTATCAATACTTTAATTATAGTTTTTCTTTTTAAAAATCGTGTTATAGTAATTTCATTCATAAAATACTATATTAAAAACATTTCTCCAAATTGATGAGTATTTCGAGTCGGGAATTTCGACTCGGGATCATTCGAAATTAGACTCACCTGAAACAACAAAATGGAGGAAAAAATATTTACTGTCCGCAAAGTCTCCGCTCAATGAAATCAAATAAAATACTATCATCTGACAACATTGTTGTAGTACAGAGTAACTTTTATGAGGCTCAAGTGTTGATACAGCAGGAAAAATAATTAAAATCCACTTTCAGTCTGTGAGATATATTTTCAGTACCAAAAGGACAAAGAATGATAGATTTTTTAAACAGTTTTGAAGATATATTCTGCGGGTTTATTTTCACTTTGTCTTTGAACGACCTTTTGCCCTTGGAAGATATAGATGCTCAAATGGATTTGCCGTAGACTAAATGCAATAACATATTTCGCGGTTATTTATTTTAAATTCTTAGAAATGTTTTAATAGTTTGTAATTTTATGATTTTTTTAGAATATTTTGATGTGTTTAAGATAGACAAATATTTTTAGATTAAAATTCTTCTTCCGAATTTTATTGATTTTGCAGTATTTTTTTTTAAATAAAATTATGATAAAAATTTTCTTGATGGGCGTATCAATTAAAATCTGCCACGAAAAACTTATCTTTAGAAGTATTTATATTTTCATAGTGGATAGATTCATTAATTTCAACCTTATAAGCATTTAGTGTTTTTTTTTTAAAAAAAAAATGATCCGGTTGTTTTTAAATGCTTTTATTAATTAGATATTTATTAATTTAGGAAACTTTGGTAACAGGGATACAAATTTTAATCCTGGTAAATGTAGACCTAAGTCCCGTCTACCCGTCATTTTGATTTCCTCAGCTGAATGTTAATCCTACGCAATTTCGACATTTGTTCTTACATCTTTACTGTTTGATCTATTTGAATGCAATAAAGTGCATCTAAAGGAGCAAAAAATAATGATTCTGTGAAATTACTTTTTTCTCCGATTTTTAAAAATATTTTACCCCCTATTTTAATAATTTGTTTGTTAGTTTTCCGTTCTTTAAAAATATTTTTAAAAATCGGAGAAAAAAGTAGTTTCGCAAAAGTCTTCATAATTTTTTGATCTTTCAGATGCACTTCATTGCATTCAAATAGATAAAACAGTATATATATGAGAACAGAAGTCGAAATTGCATAGGATTAACATTAAGTCCACGATATCAAAATGGCGGGTAGACGGGAACCTTAATACTAAAAATAAAATTCAACCATCACACACACGCACCCATGAAGGTTGCTGTACGGTTTTTGTCGTTCTGCGAAGACCAAAAGAGTAACTTCATCAACAAATAACAATTTCGTTTAGTTTCTAATGCATATCCAATAATAATGAGGCTTAGTTGAAGATATTTTACTAAACCTTAAAAAAAATCAATTGCCTTAGGTTTTATAATTTGTATAATCTTAAACGGCATTGATTTTCAAAGAACGGAGCTAAAGGACATCGGTAATTCTGTACCCGAGTAGTACTATCTTCTAAGTTGATATCTTTCGTTCCCATAACGGAAATCGTATCTAAAAATACTTCCGTGGTGTTTCCGGTTGATTGATTCGCATAAAACTTCTTCCAAAACATGTTGCATTTATTTTCAACAGTGAAGAGATGTTTCGTAATCATGACATTCCTGTTTGGATTGTGCTTTTTTTTTGGAATTGTATTTCTCCGTTTTAGGTGCGAGTTGCGTTGGGAAATTTGAAAAATTCTAGATTTGCCTTGACGAATGTGATTACAATGAGAAAAATTCAATCTATTTGTTTAATTCTTATTGCTCTTTTTCTCCAGTCAGTGCTGATTAATTTTTACGAAGAGAATTTTTGCTTTTTCTGTTGTCAAATTCGACTTTTCTTTCATCAAATCCGAAGTTTAATTTTGGACACGAAGAAATCCTTTTTTTTTTTTTCATTACCTGTTAGTGAAGCAAACCTAGCATCGAAAAAAATTATTTTACTATCGGAGGCGTATTTTGTAATACAAATTTATTAGGTTATCTTTTGCAAAATATTTAGAGTTAGAATTATGCTCAAAAGTACTTCGATATACAAAATAACTCCAAGTGGCTATTAACTTTACTCAGCTTACTGTGAAGCCTCGGATAATTTGAATCAAATTTTATTCCCATGATGAAATGTGTCCGCGGTAGTCTAGTAGTCATGGTTTCGGATGTTTCGTGGCCGGCGCCTTTCGTTCAGTCACGTGTTCGAGCTTTGATGCGACCCGTGTGGTGACCGGGGATGACAGAATAGTCTCACTGTAGCTCATGCATGTCGTAAGAGGCGACTAAAATGGGTACCCAGCGTCTGGGGGTATAGCCAGGCACCCTGCCCCTGGGGATTATATCAGGGGACCTCAGGGACTTGCCTTCTTCAGGTAAGTACGGGCATCATGACCCCGAGGCACCCTAGTGATCTTTTTCTTTTCCATGGGGTTTACTATCTTTGGTAAACACGGGTGACGCACTCCCGGGATACCCTAGCGATCCTTCTCTATTTTCGACCCTCCTTCTTGTCAACCATTTTTACCTTTTTTTCAACTTCACGTCTAGACCACAGTTTAATCTTGTTTGGCGCAGCATAGCCATATCTGGCTCTTGTGCCAATAAACTTTACATTCACTCACTCACTCACTCGAGCTTTGATGCCATAAAAGACTCACCGTGTAGACGGGGCTGATGCACGTCAAATCTGTTGGGGCCGAAGTCTTCGCAAGGCGTGATGTGGAAGTTAGGAGAGGGGTACCAGCTCAGGTGTCGTCCTCGTCGCTTGAACGAGGCTCAAAATCTCGAGGTCTCTCGTTTCTTGCCCTCGTGTTGCTTCTAGTGTGACGTAAAAAAAGTCAACCAATTAATCAACCTTAGGTGGTAACCGAGTCCTCAGAAGCTGCCTCTTAAGGGTGGTAGGTGGACCCTCTTTATTAGTTACAGGAATCATGATCCTGAGGCACCCTTTTCAATTTTTTTTTCTTCATCGGGTTAGCTGTCTTTGGTAAACAAAGGTAACTAGTCTCAGGACTACCCTAGCGATCTTTCTCTATTTTTGACCCTCTTTCTTGTCAACAAATTTTTACTTTCTCATCCTATTTTTCTGAAACGTTTATATCACAGATACACCTTGTTTGGTGCAGCATAGCTATACCAGACTCTTGAGCCATCATTCACTCCATGGTAGGTGATGTTCAGATCGGTTGCGAGTCGAAATCTCGATTCCATTACAGACCCATTATTTGTTTCAAGGGAGGTTATTGTATTTCAAACTCATATGGCCTTTAAAATCTTTATAGAATTATGCGGAAGTTTAAAAAATGAGATACTTGTTGAGATGTCCTCATTATTTAATCGAACCCAAAATTAAGAGCTGTAACGGTTCCGTTTTAACTCTAGCGGCATGAACTCGGACCTAACAAAATGTACTGTTCCAACATGTTGGCATCGTGTGGAAGCTCGGAGAATGGTAATCCCGTTCAAGTTTCATTCTCTTCACTAGACCGTGGCTCAAAATTGAGAATTCCATCTCCACTGACCCTCTCGTTGTTTCTAAATGCGATATTTATAATCAATCCGTCCAACAACTTCATTGCGGAACTCATTAAAGAGACGTTAATAAAATCAAATTATATCTCATCTAACGAAACCAAACCATGATCGAACATTTAATTTATGAATTTCATCACATGACGTTATCTTTGCCCTTTTTTCGAAAAAATGCTCATGTTTTTAGATTCGGACTCGTGTTCATGCACCATAAAACTGTCCACGCTGTCACAGCACAACACTTTACGCATCCGCTTGTCAATTACCCACACATTCCTTGTACTAATTCCTTCTTTCCGATGAAGGCTTATATTCCCGTCTTGGAATGCCCCTTTGAGATTTTTCGAATTCCAGCCCCAATTTCTGAATGTTTTTGTTCCAGTAAATTTCATAAAAAGGATGTCTTTAATAGAATTTTATGGGGTCGGCTTTCGTTTCAATGACAACTGCTCGTGATGTATTTTTAAGGCATTTTTATGCGCCCTTTTGTAGGGATATGAAAATCTGAAAGCTGGTGAATGAAGTGAGTAAGGCGATGGAGGAAGCATTTGGAACTGAATTTATTATTGAATCGAGTGGCATTTATTTTAATTGTGATGTATTTAGCATCTTCATTAAAAAAACTGCAGTTGGATCTCCTTGCAAATATGCATTAGTTTCAAATATTTTAGTGCTATCTGCTCCAGTTTCAAATAAGGGTACGAGGCAGCCTAGTGATCTTTTTCTTTCCCATGGGGTTTACTGTCTTTGGTAAACACGGGTGACGCGCCCCCGGGATACCCTAGCGATCCTTCTCTATTTTCGACCCTCCATCTTGTCAACCAATTTGTCTTTTCCTTAATTTTTTCTCGTCTAGACCACAGTTAATTCTCGTTTGGCGCAGCATACCATATTTCGCTCATGCGCCAATAGACTTTACTTTCTCACATGACCTTTTTGTCTATCAATCTTTTTTCAATATTTTAATGTCTTGATCACAGATTTAACTTGTTTGGCGCAGTATGTCACATCTGGCTTTGCGCCTATAAAACTTCACTATCATCATCATCTTCTTCAAATAAAGGTAATAAAGTTTTAATTATCCTTATTTGATAGAAATTCTGTTACTTTGTAATGATCACTTAGATACGAGTTTGTGCTGACAGGCTACTCGCCTGTTAGCACAAACTCAGCTGTCGAATAGAAGAGCCGCGGTAGCCTAGGTGTTTCTTCTCAGAGCAGTGTTAATAAACAATCACATTCCAGAAATTTTATCTCAATTTCCCTAAGAAAGGATCTCATCTCTCTTAGATCTATAGGATGGGCCAAAAGTCCCAATTTAAAATGTGAATAACTTTTGTGAAAATTTACTGTTACTTGTTATCGGAATATGAAAATCAAGATTTGAGTTTTAATTGTGAAAAAATTTGCAATTATTTAACGTGTGACTATTATCCAAATTTTATTTTGCAAATAAAAATTCCCATCCTCTGATTCAGAGGGTCATGGAGTTTACTGTCTTTGTTTAACATGCGTGACGCACCCCCGGGTTACTCTAGCAATCCTTGTCAACCAATATTTTTTTTCAATTTTATTCTAGACCACAGTTGCATCTTGTTTGTGGTGGCCACGGTAGCCTAGTGGTCATGGTTTCGGATTCGTGACCGACGCTTTTCGTTCAGTCGCGGGTTCGAGCCTTGATGCCATAAAAGACCCACTGTGTAGCCGGGGCTGATGCAAGTTAAATCTATTCGGGTCCCAAAGTCCTCCCGGTGGTATGGCGTGGAAGTTAGGAGAGGGGGTTCCAGCTCAGGTGTCGTCCTCGTCACTTGACCGTGGTTCAAAATCACGAGGTCCATCGCTAATAGCCCTCGTGTTGTTTCTAGTGCGACGTTAATAAAAAAACTAAACTAAGCATCTTGTTTGTCGCCACATGGCCAAATCTGGCTCTTGCGCCAGATTTGGCCATGAAAATAACCTTCACTATCACTCACTTATTCTCATATAGAGGGAATACGCGTGCTATTTCATTCAAGAAGTTCTCCTATGCCATGGTTAAGCGTTTCATAATACAAAGGTACATTAAGAAGACTTCCGCTCCTCTAGCAACCTGATCAATCTTGATCGCGATGAGGAAAGCATTGCTGAAAAATAGAAAACATTCGACTCTACAATATTCTCACGAATTTGGAATCTGCTCTCATATTCTCCGCGGTAGCCGAGTAATCATGGTCACACTCGCGGCCGGCGTTGTTTTCATAGGGTTCGAGTCCTGATGCCACTGAAGATTCATTGTGTAACGGGAAATAATGCATGTTAAATCTAGTCGAGGTCCCAAGTCCTCCCGTTAGCGTGGTGTGGAAGTTTGGAGAAGGGAGGACCAGCTCTTGTGTCGCCCTCTTCGCTTAATCATGTGATGTTAACACAAAAACAAAAAGTTACGGAAATTGACTTATCCCTCCTTAAACCTTTCAGAATCTTTAGGCAAAATCAGGCTTTCTCACAATAACGTAGCCTAGTAGTTTTCCTGTCCAATGGGATTTATTGTCTTTGGCAAACATGGGTGACCCACCCCGGGATACCCAAACAATCTTTTCTGTTTTCTATTACCTTGTTAAGTTTCAGCTTATTTACTCCATCTCTCTGACACAGCATAACTATATTTGACTCTAGCGTCATGAACATAAATTTTAACAATATTGATCTTAAACACCGATTTAAAATGTAATGTAAAATCAAGTCGACTGATAAGACCACGCTTATTTCTTTGGAATATGGGTCTTCGAACGTTACTTTCCGACAAGAAAAATGGACGTATCCTCGAGACTTGCAATCAAATCATTATTACCAAACCCCCCATATCTCAATTCAAATGTACTACTGGTAATTAGTTACCTGATTCATTTAATAAGTTCTGATCGTTGCTGATTTCATTGGAAGACCGGCGTACAGAATATTATTGAATGTTACACATTCATTGGGAGTCCTCCTATTAGAGCGACGTAAAAAAAACCAGTATATCTCATTACAAAATTTGGAAAACGGACTAAAGCGAATTTTTTTAACGTTTCTGATGTTGATTGAAATTATTTCGTTAATAAAATATCACAAAAATTAAATGTTTGGAATTTGTTGAAAATAATGATGAAATTTACGCAGTTCTCTTGAAAGCAGTAAAACTAATGTTGCGAACTCTCGCGACGTGTAAACACGCATACGAATTATCAGAGTATCTAGAAGTACTAAAAAAATAAATCTCGCTACACGTGTTGTGTGCAATTGGGATCGGGTTGCGATAAACCAATTGATGTAAATGTCAGTCATCTAATTCGGGGAGATAATCTGAGGAGAGTCAACAAATCTCCTGATAAAAAACGATAACAAGTGGATTTTACTTTTGAAATAAGAGCGGCCGAAGACTTGGTGAAAATTTAAAAATCTATTGAAATTGACAAAATAAAAGGATAGTTCTCTAAAGAGGAAATAAATGTCGAATGTTCATTATTTCTAATTCTTAAACCACGTAGCCAAGTAATCAAAGATTAAGAATTTCGTTGACTCGATGTACAAGATAAATCTTGAGTTCGAGTTCTACTTTCGTCAAAATTCGTCGTGTGGAATGGGGGGGAGCTGCAGTTCGTAAAGCCTTTCATAGATTGGTGTAAAAGTTACAAAGTTGAGTGATAACAGCTCTTAACTTCAATTTCGCGGTAACCGGGTGGTCATGCCTCAAACTAAGTTGTCTCCATCGCTTCGAGCGTATGAGTCCAGTTTTCACTGAAGCCCCATTATACAGAGCGATGGGTGTATGTTAAATCTGTAGGAGAATGGTGTGGATGTTTTCAGAAGACTGTGCAAGAATTCAGGTGCTGACCTCGTCACTCGAACGCTTTTCAAAATGTGGGGTGTCGAACGCGGTCCATCACCAATCCCTCTCGTGCTGCTTCTTAGAGGGACATAAAAATTAATGAGTTTTTGAAACACTATACCAACTCGAGTGTAATGGCTTCATTTGATCGTTTTTTCAGATTATTTTTAAGGCTGAGATGAAGGTCACTGTAACTCGGTTATTTTTTTAAAAAAAAAAATTGCAAAAAAGAAAAGTAACAAGTTTGGGTCTAATCTTCCCAAAGACCCATCGTGTTGCGAGGATGATGCATATTAAATCTCGTTATTCAAAGGCCTCTCGTTTACGTGGTATGGATGAAGGAAAGTGGGATACCTGCTCGGATACTCTTTTCACCCCTTAACTGTGTGGGCCGCGGTAGCCTAGTGGTCAAGGTCGTGGACTAGCTGCCGGCAGTTTTTGTTCAGTCGCGGGTTCGATCCTTGGCCGACAAAGACCCGCCGTGTAGCCGGGACTGATGCACGTTAAATCTATTCGGGGCCTAAAGTCCTCTCGTTGGCGTGGTGAGGATGTTAGGAGAAGGGGTGCAAGCTTGGATGTCGTCCTCGTCGCTTGACCGAGGTTCAAAATTACGAAGTCCGTCGCCAATAGCCCTCGTGTTGCTTCTAGGGCGACGTTAATAAAAACTAAACTAAATTAAACCCCTTAACTGTGATTCTAAATTATGAAGTCAATCTTTGGTCATATTGTGTGGCAACGGTAGCCTAGTGGTTAAGGCAACGTACTTGCGGTTTCCATCGAGTTGTTGGTTTGAGCCTTGATACCACTAAAGACCCACCATATAGCCGAGGCTTATGCACTTTAAATCTGTCGAGGCTCAAAGTCTATCCGTGGTGTGGTGCATAAGTTTGGAGAGAAGGTTTCTCGCTCAGGCGTCGTCCTCGTTAATTGACCGAGGTTCAAAATTACTAGACCCGTCGCCAATATCCTCGTGTTGCTTTTATTGCGACGTTAATAAAACATCCCCACATAAGTGATATTGTGCTTTTATAATCAGAGTCGTGATAGCCTAATGGTTAAGATCGTGAGCTTTAAGCGTTGTTGATGTAGAACGACATAAAATCAACTAATTTTAAACTAATCACACTTTCATGAAAGATGCTTTGTTAATTTCTTTCATTCTAGCTTTTGCTAATCTGCGTTTCTGATACTTATAAAACCATTATTAACATCGTTTTCTGAAAGAAAGAGAATTGCCTCTACATCAGTTACTGACTGCATTTCATTTAATTTTATTGCTTGTAATTTGCTGCTTGCAATGTTGAAAAGTATTATGTGGCGCGGTGTAAAGAAACCAGAAACAAAACGTGCTGATGTGGAAAGTCAACGACTTCCGATTGGAGTGGAAATGATAGAAACGGAGAGTGCTTTTTCCCGAGTGAGTTTTCCAGAGAGAATGCAGAGATAAGCACTTTGGCACGCGCTCAAAAATAATCCACATGTATCTACGATGACGCTTCCACTATGCAGTTTTCCATCCCTCCCAATCTTTCGTGTACGAGCTTTCAGTGCCGAAACACTGTTAGGCTGAAAATTTTAGACCTACAGTACTGTTGGCTTTCGTATCCGCATGAGCAGATTCGAATTCTTAAGTGGCTTCTGTAGTTTCAGACTGGAGAGTAATGATCGGCACCTAGCGGAGTTAAAAAAATCCAATCGTTCCTATGAATTCTGACTCGCATATCATTCGAGCGGCATAACAGAGGCTTTTGCACAGTAAAAGACATTGGATTCTTAAGTTTCCCGCTTAATGGGAGTTCGTCATGTGGTGCTGAGGATTGTCGAACCAATTCAAGTGTTACTCTCTTCAAATGAACATTGTTTGAAATGGACATATGTTCCAATAATCACATTCTTAGTGTAAACTTAATTTGAAAGAAATTTTGCAGATGTCGAACACTAAAAGGTTTAAAACTGTCATGGCATATGAGTAGTCCACATCGGTGACATTAAAATTGTTCATGGATGGATGGATGCATGCATGTTCTTTACTTAGTGTTCTTAAACTCTACGAACCGATTTCTTGGAAGATATGTTTGTTGAACCTCTCTCGGAGAAGAAGAAATGATTTTCAGGTTGGTTCAAACATATCACTTTCGTGACTGGAAAGTTCAAATCGAGTTTAATGAAATGGAGATTTAAAGACCATCATACAGAATAATGAGAGGCTTTTGCAATTTAAAAAGAATTGGGCCTCTAATTTCTCACACGTGTGTCTGTTTAGGGAGACTTAGCTTCATTAGGTAAATATAGGATTTTAGATCCCAAGGCCCTCGATTGATCTTTCCTTCCTATCATTGGTTAACATGAATTATGATTCCTGGGTACCAAAGCGATCTTTCTTTATTTTTTACCTTCCTTATTGCCATTCCTCCCCCTTCTATTTTATTCCTTTTTTACAATTACTGAGCATAGTTTTGATCACATATAAGCGTTTGGATGACTTTTACGTTGGTAAATCCAACCATTCAAAAATAATCAGAACCAGCCCACGGGAGACCAAGTTTGATTTACTGTGTAGCAATTCTTATCTGTGCAGTGGATCTGTAAAGGAATATGGACCGGAACTTGCAACTCGGTATAAACATAACTGTAAACGAAGCTTTTGACTCTGAATACTTGGTTGCTGCTTCCAATGAACAACATACAATAATGTAGTTTCTAAAAGATGACACCTCGCCTCAAGGAAGTTTCACTTACTTACTCAATTATACTTTGGTGACAACTCCAATAATATGTACTTTATGATGTATGAAAAAATCATAGAGGACTCTACTACTCTTAATTTCTTTAAAAGAAAATAACACTGATTGATCGGTATAAAATTTCAATGGTATACGTAAGCATGATGATGTATATAGATATCTCTTAATCAGAGATATGTAAATATCTCAAGCAAATAGCTAGTCAGTATTAATCAGTCAACATCGATTGGAATGGTGTGGAAGATATCTTAATCGTTTGATCATTGTTTAAATCTAACAGTCGTGGCCAGAAGTGATTATATCGAGCTATATATTCAAGCCCTGATTTAGTTCAAAACACTTTGTATGGAATAATGGAAGACATCTGTACTTTAAATGGGATCTTTAAGTAGATGTATACAACCATATAATGAAATATATGAGGGGTTTATTAACTAAAGGGGTCTTTACTGGACCGTGTACAAGAATCACGGTAGTCAAGTAGTTATGGTAACGTGCTCATAGCTGGCATTATTTTCATTCAGTCGTGGGTATGAGTCTTGATGCCACTAAAGATCCATTGTGTAGCGGGACTGAGGCACGTTAAATCTGTCAAGGCTCAAAGTCCTCACATTAGCCTGTAATGGAAGTTAGGAGAATAGGGTACCAGTTCAGGTGACGTCCGCGTCACTTAACCGAGATTTTAAATTACGAGTCAAAAGCCTTCTCGTGTAGCTTCTTAGTGCTACATTAATAACCAGTCAATCAATTGAGGCTAATAAAATAAAAGATGTTTATTTGGAAGAAAGAATCCAAATCAGTTGTCAACTCTATTGGATTACGGTTCAGAGTAACGAAAAACATCTAGTTTTGTACTTAATGTGTGTTGGTAACTAAACAAAATTTATATTTCCTCTTCTCGGAAAATCGACCGACATTATGAGCATTTTAACGTCCATTCGCAAAAATAAAGCAGCAGTATAATTTTAGTGGCCTCAAAAATATACCACAGACTTTTAGAAATATACTACATTTTATAATAGTAATAAAATGTCCGTTTTTTGTACATGTCGTTTATTTTGTCTTCCTGTATTGAATAATCCGGTTTGAACCAGTTGCGGAATCGCGTGTTGTATTTGTTAGTACTAACTGCCGTTTTAGCTCTTGGTATTGCTGCATCATTTAAAATGTTGTTTTATCTGTGAGCTACCGCTTAAAATGAATATGCGTTCATAATGTAATTCGTATATTCGTATTATGAATTCATATCTTTTAAGTAAAATGGGTTTATTGGAAAGATCTGTTATATATGTGAATATGACAACTTGATTAACCATTTGTTTGTAAAATAATTTTTATATAATGAGGCTTTACTTTTAAAGGATTGGTATGGAAATATATACTTAAAACTCGTATGGAAAGTCGCGTATTTAATTTCTTATTTATTACAGAAAAATATTTTAAGTTCCGTTCCCTTGCAATTAATTAATATGAAATGACGGAAATACGAGAAAAAGTACAAGCCTTTCCGATCCTTCTCTGTTATCGACCCTCCTTGTCGATCAATTTTATCTTTTTTTCCATTTCTTAAAACGTCTGGATCACAGTTACACCTTGGCCGCGGTAGTCTATTGATCATGGTTGCGGACACGCGCCTGGTGGTATCCAAGTCGTTCGATCCTTGATGCCATTGAAGACCCATGGTGGAGCCGGAGCTGATGCATGTTAAATATGGAGAAGCTCAAAGTTCTCCCGTTGGAGTGGAAGTCGAGGGGGGGACGTACTAGCTCAGCAGTCGTCCTCATCACTTGACCGATGTTCAGAATTGCGAGATCCGTCGTCAATAACCCTTTTGTTGCTTCTGGTGCGGCGTTGATAGAAACCAAAACCACAGTTACACTTTGTTCGGTGCAGCATAGCCATATCTAACTATTAAGCCAGTAAACTTCACCATCACTCACTCCCACTCACAAAATGTACAAGCCATAATAAGTAGTGGTTGCAATCAGGACTACTAAGGGCCCCTTTATTCACAAAATAAACCGATAATAACTGACCATTTAAGTGTTTCGTTATTGCATTTGGATAAAATGGATCGTTAGGAAGTCAAAGAGAAACTAAAATATAATTGAAGTTCGATAATATTTAAGTTAAAATGTTACTGGATTCATTAATTGAGCAGTTAGCTGTAAAAGGTTTCTCGTTACTAAATCAAATTTTCGCAGAATTTCTGCGGAAAAGGATCTAAATAGCAAATATCCCTAATCTCATTCTAATCTGATCATTAATTGCAGCAATATTCGAATAAAAGATGTAAGAGGTCATAGAAGCGCCCCTAAATTTCAACCACTAAGAGAGAAAAAGGACGCAGTTAGGATATTGAAATGAAAACTTGTTAGTAAGAGAATATTATCAAGTAAAAACAGTTTTTTGATAAAATTGAAAATATAATTTCGGTTTAATCCGTGACAGTTTTTGGGTAACTTGTCCCATTGACCGAAAAAACAGCTTGGGAACGCTGAAATGTCCGGTTCTCAGAAAGAAACTTCTGTAAAAATTTCAAAAATAGATGAAGAGATCAGAAAATCTGACAGACTTTTCGGGCAACAGCCCTGCTACACGGCGGATATTTAATGGCCTTTTGAAACACGGGTGACGCACCCCCGGGATATCCTAATGATCTGTCTTTTCGACCCTCCTTTTTGTCAACCAATTATTCTTTTTCAGTTTTATCACACAATTTTATCGTCTTTACACAACTAGCTTACCAATTACTCACTTACCTTCTTTGAAGCATGGCCACATCTGTGTCTTGCTCGCCATTAAACTTCACTTTCACTCACTCACTTAGAGGCATCATGGCTCAAACCCACTATTGAAAGAAAACAACGCTATACGCAAGTCCAAGACCATGACTACTAGACAGTCACTTGGTTATGTTGGAAAAAAAACTCAAAATGTAATAAATATATTGATTGAAAAAGATTTCTTAACTGTAACCAAGATACAGAAGTATCCAAGTGTATTCACTTATTTCTAACTACTGCAACGCAATAAGTGACAGAACGGACCATTGGAAATATTTTAACCGAATGTGGTCTCGTGGGATTAATCCAAATATTTCCTCACCATTAATTAGAAACCTACGAACCTTCGTGTAACTATACCGAATATAAATTTTATGTCAGCCCATCTTTTTTGCACTCGTGGACAGGACAATTTCTTTAATCAAAAAGTTACCGATAAGGGAAAAAAATTGCAATTCAAGAAGCTATGTTAATTACGAAAATTAAATTCAAGAAATCTTATTTGAAAGGAACACTAAAGTGTATACTTAAACACAAATTTGTTATTCGGAAAAATATAACATCCTATAAATTATCTATGTTCATGTTTTCATTTCTGTTCATTTTATCAGTAAATAAAAACCATGAAGAAATATCCTTTTTTTTTTAAATACATATATACTACCTTAAAAATAAGCAAAAATCCATTTTTTACGTGGGAAATGAATGGTCACTGTAGTTAAACAGTTAAATAAGAAAAGCAATTGCAGGCAATAATTATTGTATCAGAAACAGACTCGATGAAAATTGGGAAAAAATACATATTTTCAAAGACCTCACGCACACCAACGATATATCTAAGAGCGATATAAATAGCTTTTCAATGTCCCAATTTTTTTTATTAATTTTTTTAATCTGTGCTTGTAATTTAATGTTTTGCTTCATGCTCATTTTTAAATTTATTCTATTTATTCATGTTTATTTCTAAATTTTCCATTGCACTAACTCTTTTTTTTTTTTTTTTTTTCTTTTTAAAGAGTAATTTTTAAATAAAAGAAAAATTTAATAGTTAAAAAAATAAATATATTTCAATTATAAAAATAATAAATTTTATTTAAAAGTTAAGGTTTTATAAATAAAAATGGCATCAAATATCGAAAAACATAATTTATTCCTCATTTTCTGGGTATGCCACTAACAACTTACGTTTGCAGATAATTGCACATTAAAATTTTAATTTTTGAGTTTAATAACTCTAGAAATCTAAATATCTTAAAACGTAGTGTTACGATTCACTCTCTTTCGATATTGTATTTAATAATTCATAGTTTATATCAAACTGTTATAGATATCTTTAGAAATGGGAAGTATTAGTCCATCGATTTGTATAAACATCTTAAGTAGTAAATTTTATGTCCTGTCAAATTCTTAAAGCACTCAATTGATATTTGGACAGCCATTTTTTTAAGCCCTCGTAACTTAAGCTTTTAAGCAGAATTTCATGATATTTGAAATTTAGACTTATGTGTTAAGAGAAATAAATTTCGCGAAGGAAAAAAATGCATATTGTAGATATTCATTCTGAAGATCAGTTATCTATATTGATATAATTAACGTATTATCGCAATTTAAGTCTTGTGGTGATGGTCACGAACGGCTGACATCTTTCCGTCGAGTCATGGGTTCGATTCATGATCCACTAAAATTCCACTGAGTAGCGAGGCTGATGTATATCAAATCTGTCGAGGCTCCAAGTCCTCCCGTGACGTAATGAGGAAGTATGGAGAGTGTGTCAGCTCAAGTGTTGTCATTGTCATTTGACTGAGGTTCAGAATCACGACATCCGTCGCCAACAGGCATCGTGTTACTTCTAATAGCGATTACTGATGGAGATGGAAAGAACGACCTGTTCTCTGTTTGTTTCGATCCAGTTCAACTATGAAAAAGTGAGAACACCTAAGTCAGCGGTCAGCCAGAAACCTGTTTTTTGCTATTCTGAATTATTCAGAGTAGATTTTCCTCTCTCTGTCTTCCTAGGTGTATAACATGACGTATCACGGAAGTTCTATTCTTTTTCACTAAAAAACGTGGCCGGCGGTTTTCGTTCAGTCGCGGGTTCGATCCTTGGCCGCTAAAGATCCGCCGTGTAGCCGAGGCTGATGCGGGCCCAAAGTCCTTCCGTTGGAGGGGTGTGGATGTTAGGAGAGGGGAGTGCCAGCGCAGGTGTTGTCCTCGTCACTTGACCGAGGTTCAAAATTACGAGGTCCGTCGCCAATAGCCCTCGTGTTGCTTCTATTGCGACGTAAATATAAATCTAAACTTCACTAAAAAACACGATGATTTTTTTTTCTATAATTAATCCCATTGATTTTTCCCAAAATATGTAAAGTTATCTTCTGTATGCAATTATATAGCGTTAAATTTCTTGGGATATCCTTGGGGTTTCGTTCGAAAGGAATCCAAGGAACAAGTGAATCTAAAAACAGGTTACAGTACTGTTCTTTGTTTTTACCTGTTTTTGTTCATTTTCAAATTCACATCTCTAATAGAGATGTCAATAAACAATCAGTTAAAGCTATGAAAATTGATTAAAAATTTAAAACTTAATAAATTGGTTTTTTTTTTTTTTTTAGAAAAAAAAATTCAGATAATGTTGTTTGAGTTATGATTTCTTCAAAAATTACAACGTGGAATAATGGAAGATCCTGTATGTGTTAACAGAACTGTGCGTCTCTCTCTTCAGGTGGCTTGGCATTAGAACGGAAAAAAGGAAACTCTAGCTGATGTGTTGTTTTCGTTCATTAATGGAATAAAATTACAATACCCGTGAATAATGCGGTGTTATTTAAACTAAACAATTCTTTTTCATAAAAATTTTTAGATTTCATTTTCCCTCTCGGGATTCATTATTATAGAATCTATGTCTTTCCATTATCTAATGTGTATGAATTGCGTTCATTTTCAACACATTCGTTAATTAACTAACGTAGATGAAAAGTTAGATAAAAGTTTCGAAAGGGATGAACTGGGTTTTTGATAAGTGTTTTAAATTGTTAAGAGAAGTGGAATTCAGAGATTTAGAATTGCCTAAGTGTCGCAGGAAAAAGCACAGGCTTTTCTCCACTTTAACATTTCATTAAATTGCTATTCAACTTCATGCATGCGTCAAATAAAAAAAAAATTAATGTTTGTTGTGAAAGAATTCAGTTGGGAAATATCATTTATAAATGAATCGTTATTATGAAAGAATAAAGAATTAAAGTGTAATGAAATAGTTTTTGTTTGAAAATATTTATTAAAAGTTGAAGCATACAATATAAACAAATTTAAGATATTAGTACGCATTGAAAAATGAAAATAAAGTGTATGGTGTTTAAGAATTCTGTTAGGAAAAATATGTCTACCAGTAAATTTTTATTTTAGAATACAGTAAGAATCATTCTAAATTATGTTATTTCATTAAACTTTAACTCCTGATGAAGACGGTTTTTTTATTGGAGTGGTCATGGTCACATGTTCATGGCCAGTGATTGGTCTATATTTCTTTTAGTTAAGTACTGGAATCATAGTCCCGAGATACCCTAGTGATCCATTTCTTTCTCAAGGAGAGTCTTTGGTTAAACGAGTGAATAACTTAGCGATCCTCTGCTATTTCGATCCTCTTGGTCAATTTTCACCATTTTTTTTCTGTCTAGATTACAATTTAAACAAATGTACGCTGCCAGATTTGGCTAAGCCATAAACCTTGCAATATCAGCTGGTTATTATCTTCATTTGCCCTTATTAAGTATAAGAGTAAATGATATTAGTCCGATGAATGGAAATTTTCACCCAGATGAACTTGATTTATTTTTATTAAAGTAATGAATATTTAAAGTTGATGTTTATCTACTCTTTCTACGGATACTTGGCCTAAACATGCTTGCATTGTCGTTTTGGAATACTAAATTGAATTGTCTCTTACTTATTTACAGTAGTTCGAGTGATAGGAATCGAGGTTTTGATTGCTGAACCTTTTTCCCTATCTCTTCGAAGATCCACCTGATAGCTTCATAGATTACGAATGGCTTACTTTAATTCACTATCACCAACTAACTAACTTTCAATCGCAATATTAAATTTTTTTGCTACTTATATTTGTATCTAATCAAATCTATTCATTACTCTTTGTGATATCAATAAAATCAACACGAATTATCTTTCATTTTATTGGGAGTGGTTTCATTTTAAACAAATCAGATAGAAAAGTCGCATAAGTTAGTTGAAGAGAAAATCGCAATAGAGTCCAATATCTTAGACAACTGTCCCTCCCTCCCTTGTCACAGTCGAGCTGTGGATTCTAGTTCCGATCATATTCGTACGTAGAAATGAAGGCTGCTGCAAGCTGATGAAATTCGGTAAAATTATTGAAAACGTTAACTTAGATCTGTTACAAAAGATTACTGAAAAAGGGGGAATTCTGATAAGAATATTCATCAGTTTGCATTTATTCTTGCTTATGTTTACTGAGACAGGATCAAAAGTTTTATACCAATCTTACCCTGGTTAATTTTTTTTGAAAAAACGAATTTCAAATGAATTTTTCTGAGCTTTTTATTACACCTTTTGGGGGATTTGAGACCGCCAGTACCTAAGTACAAATAGGCTTTCACAAACTTTCACTGCGCTGTCTAGTTAGGAATTATTTTAATACGGTGTTAATTAAACAAAATAAAATAGAAACTATCTGCTGAAACTGAGGGAAAAAAAGTATTTCCTATTCGACTGTAGACCGGTGTCACTTTCATGTACTCTCCGGACATTGGCATAAGTGTCGGCGCCTGTGTAAACACATCTCTCGATACATTTGTTGCCTGTGCAAATAATGTAGCTACCACCAAATGTCGGAATGCGATCAGGCGATAATATAATCGCTGCTTCTGTTCTAGTTGAGCATGATTTTTTTTACTTTATTCTATAGAGAGCTTTAAGGTGGACTCTACTAGAAGGAAAGGGGGTTCTGATCAAAATTAGATTATAGAAAAAAATGGGATAAATTTATTTATCTTAAACTTGAAGGCCGTCAGTTCGAATAGCAGCTCTATTTAAAGACTATGAGCTATACTGGACCAAAGCTACTAACATTTCCTTGTTCTCAATATGCTACATAATTACAAAGCTAAAAGCTTACTAACCCGAAAAGCATAATAATCAAATTTGCCGGCTCCTAGCATTTTCCTTAGCGTTTTATTAAAATTTCTGATTTTAACTTTGTACAGCTTCCCCCATATTAAATATTTTTCGCTAACAATTCCTACAATGTGCACGCATTATCAATTGCAGTAACTCGTTTTTAACGTTTAATATCTTTACTTTTGTTTTAAATTCCTTTCTTTTCCTTGCACTTACTCTTTCAAAATTCATAAAATTAACGGTAAAACGTGTATTTTTTATATTATGATGAACTCGGCATTTCTTTTTCTCGTTTATTTAATTCTCCTGTATTAAATTATCCAATCTTGCCCGACGGATTTTCATGTCTCTCAACCATAGTTGCGGAAGTTATTTTCGGACAGCTCTTGTTTCGCTGTTACGTTGGTGTTTTTACTGTCCCTTAATTATTTTCTTCAGCGATACTGACCATTTCCCGCGAGGCTTAACCGATTACTGTTTTTTTTTTTAATTCGCTGATGTTCATCGCATGTTGGCGATGAACAATGCCGGGTGTTTGACAGCCTTAATACTTTTGTTTTAATTCTTTTTAAATTAAATTATGAAAACAAATTTAATTATTGATTTTAATTATATAAATTAAAATGAACGGATAAATAAATTTTAAATTTAGTAGAAACCTCGTAAAATCTATGTCGTTGACTTGTGTTGTTGGGCGCTACTGTAACAAATCACTACTTCAATCCGACTCTTGCGCCATAGTTCAATTAAATGTAACCAACTCAAAAGTCAATAAGAACTCCAAAGACACAAGTCTACTCCAACTTAACTATTTATCAATTTCTATAATCTAACTTGTTATGGCTCTCTTTGAACTGTACAGTTAACCAACCAGTTAAAACCAATTTAAATAAATTTTAAATTATATTCTAACCAAACCCTTCCAGTGAGATTGCCTTCTCTGACAAGTCCTTTGAAACAGCAATAACCAGTAACTAACTCTAGATATTATCGGCATCTTGTTAGAACTCAGAGTTAACCACACACTCTCTTTCCTCTAAATTTCACTTTATTTATATATCATTATATCTTAATCACTTTATTTCAACTTGCATGGATTATATTAGGGGCTTCAGACGCTTGACATCTTCAGGTAGGAAAGGGAATAATGACCTCGAGGCATCCTTGGGGTTTACTGCCTTTGGTAAACACGGGTGACGCACCGCCGGGATACTCTGGTGATCCTTCTGTTTTCGACCTTCCTTCTTGGAAGACTTTTTCCCTCCATTTTTTTCAAACGTCTGCACCACAGTTGCATCTTGTTTGGCGCAGCATGGTTTCGTCTGGCTCTTGCACCATTAAACTTCACTTTTATTCACTCAGATGCCAGAAGTGGCCGCAGTTGTCTAGTGGTCTTGGTTTCGGATTCGTGGTCGGCGGTTTTTATTCAGTCACGGGTTCGAGCCTTGATGCCACTTAAGACCCTCCGTGTAGCAGGGGCTGATGCACGTCAAATCTGTCGGGGTCTGAAGTCCTCCCGTTTGCGTGGTGTGGAAGTTAGGAGAGGGAGTTCCAGCTCAGGTGTCGTCCTCGTCACTTTACCGAGGCTCGAAATTCGTCAACTGTAGCCCTCGTGTTGCTTCTAGCTCGACGTCAATATAAACTAAACTCGGAGTGGTGGGCCTAATATTTAATATTTCCCTTTAAAGGGAAAAAAATTAAATTTACTTGCGTAACGTTTATTAATTTCTGTAGTTATTCTCTATCCTCCAAGTTTAAAATTCAAGAAAAAGTAAATTTCTTAAGAAATTTTCTCCCTTATTTTAGGTTAACACTGACTCGTCTAATTTAAGGCTTTAGTATCAATATGTATTTTATCGATAACGAATAGTAATAAAACTAGATCATAAATTGCTTACGAATAGAAATATTTCAGAAAAATGTGGGCGTCGGAATATTTCTAGTGTGACATAAAAGATAAAATAATCTGCTTGATATGTATAATTAATCCTATTGGTGCACCCGTTGGCGTGGTGTATAAATCTGGAGAGGGAAGTACCAGCTCAGATGTTGTCCTCGCCACTTGACCGAGGCTCGAAATTCGTCAACTGTAGCCCTCGTGTTGCTTCTAGCTCAACGTTAATAAAACCTACCTATTTGTGTATCAAAGTTATGTAACATAAACCATAAGCAATATGAATAACAGTACGACCCCTTCTAAGAAGGTAATTTAAGAATATAAAAAAACTATCACTTTAACTTAATGCAGTACCCCCCGCCTTGTTCGAAATTAGCTTGGGGGTTTAAAAGAGTTTGCCCCCTTTTATCTACACCACTGGTCCCCAACCCTTTTACATTATACGGCACGTAAAACTTGTTTGATAGTAATTAGAGAAATATAGGCATATTTGTATAAAAAAGTAATTTATTAGTAATTATATTTATCATTTTAACTAGGCTTACTACGTTCGTCCGGAATTATCCCAGTTTGAAGGTATGTTCCCAGCCAGTTTTTCATTTTGTTTCTTAAAAATTTTAAAAATGCCAAATATGCATTAAAAATATTTTAATAGATTCTTGTACACTGCACTATATGTTCATAGATGACACTAATCACAGAGGGTAATTATTTGTTTTACACACGGCGCCATCTACGAAAAAGCTTTATCCAAGACAAATTAGTTTTTTGTTCCCACGTATTTGCGTTAATCATTATTATCAATAATAAATATCATAAAATCAATATAGATCTCGACTTACAGATTATTGCTTACAAGCAAGTATATCATCATGCTCTGTAAATTACGAAGCTTTAGCCAATGAAGTGCAATACCAAAAGATCGCATTATCTATAAGAATTACATTTTTATGAAGAATTTTTTACATCAACGATTTTTGTAAAAGCCAAGTATTCGTTTTTTGTATTGCATTTAGTAATTATTTTACTTAAGAATAAATGCAATGAATATTATTTATATCTTAAAATGATGTATATTTTTGGGGAAACCTTTTTGTTCATTAGGTGTATTATGCCAACCTATAAATTAATCTCGAAAAAATAAATGTGCCCCTTTTCCCATGAGGCATTTTAGAAAGTGCTTAGAGAGATCTTTAGATTCTGCAGTTACTACATATCCTATTGATTCAACTTTTTAGTATACATCCGCTTGTAAATACAGTATAACGAGTATTTTAAAGGAATTTTCTTCAAAAGCAAATACATAATGCATCAAAAAGCTTATGAACATCCATTACTAGAATCCACGAAGAACGCCTATAAATTTTTAATTTTGTATTTCATTGAAATTAAGCTCTTTTCTCTCTTTACTTGTAAGTAAATGTTATTTCTTCACGCGATGCTGAGTGTGCAAAAAATATGTTTCGTGTGACATTTATCAAATCTAATAATTTTATGCAAATATTTTAGTGAAAAAAAATGCTCTGGAAGCATCGGATCCTATCAGCAAGTCACTTACGGCAATCGCCTCTTTTTAAGTGATGTGTTGAGCTTAAGTACTCGATGCTTATCGTGACAGCAGCCTCGCCCATTTCAATTCTGTGTTCTGAAAAACTTATTTATTTTCTTCAGAATACATTACCCGCAGCATTATGTATTTGAAACACAATGAAGAATACTTCGGATAGACTGCATAATTTGATTATAAATTTAATACCGGTAGGAGAGCTGTATGAAACTAACCTACGGAAATAAAATCTTGTAAAGGTGTGTGAAAAATTTCAAATTTATATTGGTTTTAATTTACATTTACAATTCGGTTATCCCCCACGGTCAAATCAGTCAAACTAAAATATAATAATGATGAAAGCTAATTTTCTTATATTTTAAAAAAATACTTTAAAATTATCAAAATAGCAAAAATGTCATTATGAGCGAGCGCAGTAGACGATTGATCATAATCACGAGTTCACAGCTGACTTTGTTTCCATGTTTGTTCATGCCTTTAAGGACCTGTCGTGTAGGGGGAGAGGGCTGATACACGTTAAATCTTTTGGAGTTTAAAGTCCCACGTTGGGATGATGTGGAGAGTTGGGTGGATAGCTCAGGTTTCGTTCTTGTAGTTCAAAACCGCCAATAGCTCTCGTGTTGCTTCTAAGGGGGACATTGCTTAATTTCATCATTTTTATTGAATATCAATCAGAACTCGCCCAGTTCACTGCTAAAGTTTCCCATGGGGAATTAATTTAGATTTAGGTACTCGCCAAAGTCTTTAATTTTGCTTTGAACAACCGGCTCTGAAGGACTGGGAAGTATTATTTCTCAAAATAAATTTGTATTGGTTTTGGTCACTATTTGTGTGGAATCTCAAAATTCTTATGAATGCTTCAAATTTTTTTTGTTCATTAAAAAGGGAAGTCATCCTATTGTGGTCGACATTGCAGACATTATTTGTAATTTGTATAGCATGGGTTATGTTATGAAATTTATATGTTGGATACCTAGTCATGTAGGTATTTTAGGCAATGAACAAGCAGACTTGGCTGCACGATCGGCAACGAATCCTCTGCAGTTCGCAGTCCCACTTGAGGACATACGACGTCACATTTTAAAGTTTATTCATCAGACGTGGCAGGAATCATGGAATCACAAATGCAATAACAAGCTGCGCTCGATGAAGCCTTTCATTGGAGAATGGCCTGTTGTTCCAATGCGAAGAGCGGATGTCATGCATTCAGTGTCATTTCTTGCGTTTTTCCTCATCTACGTTTTTACATTTTGAATAATCAGATATAACATTTTGAGAACGAGGAAGTCGAGACATAGTGGTGTTTCGCTTACTCATCATAATCGTAAGATTTATGTTATGTTTATTCTGTAAACTTATCAATCAACTGTATATCTATGCTTGGGTGTTACGCTTTTTCTTCTTGAACGTAATGTTGATTCCCTATTGAGCTCCTAATTTTTTCTTTAAAAATGGATTTTATTGTAAAAAAATAACCGTGAGAATGAAAATATCTATTAGCTTCCTTTTTGTCTTCGAAACATATAAATGACCATCTTTAATATTTTCGACTGCAATTTTTAGATCTAGATAAAATTCAGTGGAACTATGCAAGTCGACCATCTAAGGGATTATCATGCTCTAATCACTAACAAAATATGCAGAGATGGTCAGTATACAGAAATGAACTTATTAATACTCTACTCAACATATTTGAACCGAGCTGAATTTATTTCCTAATTTTACTGTAGAAAATATGTTACAGAGGCCCGTCTCTGAGCAACAAATTTTCGCGTATGGTTCCTTTTACATTTAAACAACAGGCCAGAGAATATACTCACACACATTGAAATTTACCAGACGGTATTCATAAAGTGGCACAAATAAGTAACTGGGAGTTTCGTATCTCAACTAGATACTGCAGATGTCATAACATCAGAAAATCTCCAACAGTCTTCTCCTTCAAAAGCTTATAATCTTTCAGTAAATACGGGATTTACCGAGCACCCGAGTGGAACTTGGCTTATTCGAAATGGTTATGTTGTCTTCGGTAAACAAGAAAGAATCGCCTGTGCGATTCTAAGCAGTCTTATGTTTTCGAACCTTCTCCTTGTCATTCCGTCTTCTCTTTCTTGAATTTACAGACCCGTGTGGCAACCGGGAATGACAGAATAGTCCCACTGTAGCTCATGCATGTCGTATGAGGCGACTCAAATGGGTACACAACGTCTGGAGGTATAGTAGGGCATTCTTCCCGTGGGGATTACATCAGGGGTCCTCATTGGTTTGCATTCTTTAGGTAGGTACGGGCATCATGACCCCAAGGCACCCTGGGGATCTTTTTTTTCCCGTGGGGTTTCCTATGTTTGGTAAACGCGGGTGACGCACCCCCAGGTTACCCTAGCGATCCTTCTCTATTTTCGACCCTCCTTGTCAACCAATTGTCTTTTTTTAAAAAAATTTCTCACATCTAGATCATAGTTACATCTTGTTTGGCGCAGCTTAGCCACTTCTGACTCTTGCGTCATTTAACTTCATCCTCGCTTCCACTCACTCATTCACTTACCCTTGCATTTACATTGGCCGCGGTAGCCTAGTGCTCATGGTTTCAGACTGTCGTATGTTAGCGGTTTTCGTTGAGTCACGGATTCGAGCCTTGGCCACTAAAGATCCTCCATGTAGCCGGGTCTGATGCACATTAAATTTGTCAGGGCCAAAGTACTCCCGCTGGCGTGGTGATGGAAGTTAGGAGAAAGAGGTGCCAGCTCGGGTGTCGCCTTTATCACTTGACCGATGTTACTCAGTTTGAGTAATAGTTTAACAAGTCAATATTTCCTTGTGTTTCAAAGTTTGGTAGCAGTTTTGGTCAAAAATAATTCTATCCGAGTTTTTATGCCATTGAGCAACTGTTATCTCTTATTTGTTTTAATTTTGGTCGCTGTAGCCTAGTGGTCATGGTCGCGGACTCGTGGCCGACGGTTTTCGCCGGGTCGTTGGTTCAAAGCCATGATGCCACTCAAAGATTCGCCGTGTACCCGATTGCCGCCGAAACAAGTTAATATATCGAGGCTCAAAGTCCTTCCCTTTAGGTTGTGTGGAAGTTAGGAGAGGGAGGTGCCAGTCCTGGTGTTGCCCTAGTCGCTTGAACGAGGTTCATATTTACGAGGTCCGTCGCCAAATAGCCCTCGTGTTGATTCTACTGCGACGTGAATAAAACCAAGCAGTCGTTTAAATATCACAGACACGTCCATTAACATAACTAATTGTATAATGTGGCAGAGTGGCCCATTTTCTAGGCATTCCAATTTATTACGAAACTTTTATTTACATATGGAGCGCACATATTCACATAACATCAATAATCATTACATTTTACGCAATAATCCAGCATTACCAGCAGTTTCGCCATACGTCGCCGAAAAGACGCGCGAAAAAAAAAGTGCAAACGTCTACTCTTCGCAGGAAGTCGTGACGGCATTTGGTTGCAAATTAATATAAATTACGAAGCATAAAGAGAATTACAAATCACGACGTCACAGTAGCAATTCATTTGTGCGATTGTAGAATTTGAATTCAGTAACTTTAACTTTTTAGTGCGACCGTGTGCGGACAGAAATCTTATTTTGCACTGGTAGGTACGTTAAATTAAGTGTGAATATATTAATGTAAACATTCTTCTGTGATATTGGTAAAATCTTATACATTCAAAGGTACTATAAAGTCGCACATATGTCATTCGGAAACTATGCTTTTTTCCCATGCTTAATTATTCTTCCTGAAAAGAAAAATATATTTTGGTCATTATTTTAATCCAAATACGAGAAGAAAAGCCCTTTAATTTTTGCTGTAACGCTACTGATTGGGGACATCTGGACAGACATTGTGGTTTCTTCCTATGGGGTTTACTGTCTTTGTTAAATACGGGTGACGCTCCCTCGTGACACCCTAACAATCTTTTCTATTTTCTACCTTTATCAACCAATTTTTATCTTTTTTGCCATTTTTTCAAATATATACGCCTCAGTTACACCTTTTTTGACGCATCATAGCCATAACCTTGGCGCACCATAAGTTTTCATGCCATTAAATTCCACCATCATACACACATCAGCGCATTTAGACATTTTCTCATAAATGCTAATATAATCTGTATTATCGAATGTGATATTCATATGTAATTTGAATAGAGAACATGTTATAATGTTCTCTATTCAAATTGCATATGAATAGCATACTGTTATTCATAACATAACGATGAATAGAGAACATAATGTTATAAATATAAGCAATTCGATCTTCATTTTCTTTAAGCTTTGTATCTTTTCAATATTCGCAGGACTGATTTTACAATATTGGAAAATTTCTTGACATAGAGATATATATTCAAATCGTGACATACAATAAGATGCCAAAACTAATTCAATATTTCGTAGCAACTATACGAAGGAAAAAGGACTTATGAATAAAACAACGCTAAAGAAAAAATTAAACCTTTTATCTCAGCTTATACGTCTTCGCTTAGTGCACAGAGGTTAAAACATTATTGCAAGTCGCAATCCATGTACAACTCGATTGAAGCATCCATTGATATGATACGGAGCTGTACATAAATGTTAGATCTAATTGCTAATTTTACTGTATGTTTCAAAATCAATTAAAAAACTGGAGAAAAATAGTAAACAGAGAGGAATGTTTTCCCCAACTCTATTGCGTAACACAGTTACGTTACTCTCTTACAAAACTAACCAACATTTGAAATAAAGTGTACAACTAAAATATCTAAAGAAATACTAATCGTATAATTGAACTTCGTTAAAAAAAAAGGTGTCAGTGGAAAATAAAACTTTTTTAAAAATATTGGTTCGTACATTCGAAAACTCTTTACATAATGCAAAGTTAAAAAAAATATCTATTATACTCTGGTTCAGATGTTTTTTTTAAAAAAAAAATAGTCCTCTTACACCATATTTGAAGTTTTAACCTTTCACCTTTTTATCACATTGTGCTTGTTTCATATTTTTTCAATAATATACTTTTAAGTGATTTTAAAAATGTTTGGGGCAGCATAACCTACTTTGGCTCTTGCGGCATAAAATTCCACTGTCACACACTCGGACCTCAAAAATATTCTTCTATGTAGGGAATTTTCCTGGAGTATTTATTTTGTTTGAATACTTTTGATACATTTCGATAATTATACTCACTGATGTGTATTACAAAAATATCCTTGATTCGATTCTAATTTTTTCAAAGTATTTAAACAATATAATACCTTTATTTCTTTAATAAATGTGTGTGCATTGGAATTAGAAGAAATTGTTTTTGCATAGGTATTGATTTTTATTTAATCACTGTTAATTGAAAAAAAAAAAAAAAAAAAACTTTTCATAAAACGTACTTGAATATAATTTTTGTAAATTAATCGAATATAATTTTTGTAAATTAATCATGTTATATGCAGTAAAAACAAGTTTCGTTATCTACGTTAACGGAAGACTATTTTTTCATTATTTATTAGCCACCCAAGGGTCTATTGTTAGATCACTTTGGCGAACCAGATTAATTTTCCATTTCTTATCGTTCACTTCAATTACATTTAGCTTACATATGTTCATTTTAATAATTTATCGTTTGCTTTAATTTTAATATTTGAAAAGTTAACTGTTGTCCCTTTCCCGATATTTCATCGTTTACTTTATTTATTATATTTAATTTAATAACAATTAAAAAAGCACACCTTGGGTGGCTAAATCTTTGCATTGAACTTTTTTTTACTTTCAGTATATTCAATCTGAATTTATTGTTCACTCTTAAGTTTCTTTCAGACTATCAAAAACGAAATTAAACAACATTTTTTCGTACGTTTATCTGTGCTGTGTAAGAAATTGAACAATCGTCTAAAAATCTGGTATGAGTAAAAGCCACTCGTTTCGTAATCTTCTTATGACATAATCGTGCCGATTTATTATTTACCTAAAGAACAATGACATTGGAAGCGTTTCGATAAACACTTTCGTCACATCTAGAAAGGCAGTTGGTGTACGATTTTTTTTCATTCGTTTAAAACGTGCCAAAGGAATCGAATGACTGAATGTTTATGAAAGCAGTTTGATTGCAAAGCGCCTAGATATTTTAAAAATGGCATGCTATTTTTAAATTGTCGTAGTTGAAATTTTTAACTTTTTGTCCTAAATTTAATCATAGGACATTCTGATTAACATCAAAGATTTAATAAATGATCAAAATTTGATTTAAGAAATCATCACATGGGTAATTTATTATTAGAGAAATGCTTATAGTTTCACACCTTCGAAAAATAAATATATTTTTCTAATCTTTAGAAAATAAATATTTCATTTTTGTAAATTTTCCACAACTGAGATAATCGTATGAACTGGAATTTTTTAATTTTTTATCCAAAGGTTTTAATACAATATATTTACCAGTAGACAATTGTAGATAAAAGCATCATTTTTCTTATATTTCCCATCAGTTTTATACAATGTTGTTTTCTATTTCTAAAATTTGATTTTTCTTATGTAATAAAGATTTTACTTTATATCCGATCCTAAAATAATTTTCAAACTTGAATGCTTAAAACATTTTTGTTTTTTTCCCTAATTCACATCAAACAAATACGATATAATTTTATGAACAAAGTTAATTTTTTTTAATATGAATAAATACTAAAACTAATAATGTATATTTAACTTATTTTTAATTCTTTTGAAATCAAGAGCTGAAATTTGTTTGAATGTTTTGAAAAAAGAACTATGCAAAAGAAATTATTCTAGTTTCTAAAAGGTTCATCTGGGGTTAAATTTAAATCAAAAGGTATTTCCAATTTAGAAATGAACACTATGTTTGAAATAACTAAGATAAGATTGGAAAAGAATTTTTTGTGGCAAAGGGAGATATAAATGTCGAGGACTGATTGGTTTTATTAAGGAAATTAAATTTAACCCAAAGGAAATTGTTACTAGTGTTACTAATAAGGGACGAAGTCGACGAATTTAGAGCCTCGGTCAAGTGACGAGGACGACACCTGATCTGGCACCTCCCTCTCCTAACTTCCATACCATGCTAAAGGGAGGACTTTGAGCCCTGACAAATTTAATGTGCATCAGCCCCGTATACACTGCGGCTCATTGGTGGCATCAAGACTCAAACTCACGACTTGACGAAAACCACCGGCGACCATGACCAATAGGCTTTTGCGGCCACAAATGTACATTGAAATTGTAAATGTATTCTCAATGTATGTTGAATATTAAATTTTTTTATACTTTTTAAATTAAATGTAAATTAACCGATTTTAAGAAACCCAGAATGAGAAATAAAATTCTACATTAATTCGCATTATATCCAAGCATACTTAAAAAAAAAATAATAGACCTTTGAGTCCGCTCAATCTTGGAGAAATATCCAACCATGGATTTCAAAAAACAATATTAATATGATATAAAGTTAATTCAAAATAAACGTACCTTAAATTAAAATAAAACTTAATTTGTATCTCTTCATAATACGTGAATTTTGGTATTGGTAAATAATTTTCTTCAGTAAATAATGTTTAGTATTTTGTTTCCAAATTTTGCTTTTCATATTAAATTCATAAAACAAGAAATTTGTTATTTAAAAATACTATCAAAATATTAAAAGATTAATCATTTTCTTAAGAAAAATTTATTTAAAATTATTCAAATTGTAAATCACACTGCAGATCAGATTGAAATGGTGCATAATTCAAATCAGTGTAGAATTATTAAAATAGTATGAACTATAGAATAGAAAAACAAATGAAGCATTTTGCTTAAATTTTTTAAGTTACAAGTAATTTAAAATCGTTCACTAATTCGTTTTATTTTGCAACAGTAAGTAGAAATGGATAAAAAAAAATATTCTTGCAATACGGAGATGTGGTTTTGAACTTACGCACGATTGCTACTAGTTTTATTTTGTTTATCGTTATACATATGTATAGAAATGTGTTATTCTAAGCACACCGAAGATAAGATGCAGCCTGACTGACTACTGACTCAAGATTCGTTTCCTTTAAGCGCGATAGTATGAAACTCAAATCCTTTACTTGATTTGTATGCCACAATACTTAAACAAAGAGCGTTGCTCATTCAAAAGTGAATTTAATACTGGAAATATTCATAGCGTTAGAATTGAAATATAAGCAATGGGTACCAATACTGATTTTTACTGTAATTCCATTTCGTTTGAAACTATTGAAGGAAAATTAAATTTTAATCACTATATGCATTGGTATCTATAGATTATAATTGTTTTATTAATGGTCGCACTACGGAGTAACATGACCTCGTAAATTTAAACTTCGGTCAAGTGATGAAGACGACACCGGATCATCTCTCCAAATTTCCATCCTATGACAACAGGAGGACTTGGAGCTTCGACAAATTGAACATCTATCAGCCCCGCTTTACGCGAGTTCATGATTCGGTGGAGAGAATGTAGGTTCACGAGCTCGAGACCATAACCACTCGACAACCGCGGCCGCCACGCAGTTGAAGGAAACAGACTATTGCTGTTTAGAAAGATAATTTTAAAATCTATTAAAATGAGTGAGAGAAAAAAAAGAAACGTGATATGTATTCATAAGCAATATGTGATGAAATTTCCAAAATGTTTTTAATTAGAATATGCGTGTGTAAAAATCCATTCTCATTGGTATTCCCTATTTTTCTTTCTCTATTATTGTTCTCTGCACAAATGTTTACAAAATTTTATTCTTGCGTGTCGATTAATAAGACATCATGGAAATTTTTTAAAAACTCGTTGTGTGAGAGAAAAAGAAAAGAAATATCTCAGTAAAGGCAGGTCACAATCTCTTATAATCCAGAAAAGCGCTTTAATTTTTGGACTCTGCCAATATAATTTTTAGTTCAACTTTCGTTATGATGATAATCTTTTATCGCATATAATGCTCCTTTTCTCCAGAAGTTTACATTATTAAAGGTCAACAATTAAAGTGTGAATATAGTACTACAGAAGATAATTTTACACATCTACTCTGTTTGAGACTCATCGAATCTTATCTTCATCACCAAACAGAGTATATTTTTGGACTCTTTACGAGAGAAAAATATTACAATCTAAAAGTTGTGGAGTGACAGATTGGATGGTAATCGGGATCATCTATCAGATTTATTTAATAAACATTGATAAGATTGTTTAAATTAACGAGAGATCAAAAAAGTCAGTACTCGATATTTTTTGGTTAATTATTTGAACAATATTGAATTTTACTTTCAAATATCAGATCTTGTATAAATAAATAGCTATGTTATTTCAAAAATTATCTGCTTTTCGGAATTAAATTTTCTTAATCAAAATTATGTTCTCAAATATTGGATTTTAATTTGCTTTGATGTATCAAATAAATAAACATTTTGTTAATACCATAAGTAAATAAAAAAAATTAGGACCAGTAAGGAGAAATCTTCAAGTTTAGACTTTTTGAACATTCGATTACATTCTACCTGTTTTAAATTCTATCTAGTTCGTTTGATCTCGTATATTTAAAAGAGCTAATTAAACTTTTTTTATCGGTAAGAGTTATTGGAACGAAAGAAAACTACACATTTTATTTAATTTTTATTCACTTAGATGAAAATTAAATTAACATTTTTTCTCGGATGATAAATTTTTTATTATATATTCATTTAAAATTTATGTAATTTAATTTTTTTTTTTAATTTTATATAATTTTGAATTTTAAACCATCTGGTTCGTTTATATTTGTATTTTATTCATTTTTTTATTTATATATATTAGTTTTAGAGCCACCTATAGTTGCCCATTATAGCCAAGCAGCCGTATCATTACCGCCATTTGGCAAGGTAACTTGGCAGTTCTTATGCTTCTTCTTTAGCGTATCATCATGAAATACAAAGTCCATTCAGTAAAATATAGGATTCTAATTTATATCTTATAAAAAAGAATTACTTTTTACACATCCGATCTTCTTCAATGCACAATGGTATTATGTAGCATTAAAGCCATGACATTGCCCCTGGCAGCCATTTCCTGCCTAAGCTGCATTTCTTGCTTTCCAAGATCGCTGAGCTTGAGCAGCAGTTGTAGCTTCTCCATGTCCAATTCTGCGCGGAAAATGTCCTCCCAACTACTGGGATGTCTAGTACATGCCTTGCTGGTCCGACCACAGAATTTGCCTGCGCATTTGCTTAGGTCCATCTGTAAGGGGTAGCCACACTGCTCGTCTTCGTCCCTTGAGTCTTTGTAGTGGAAGGGACACAATACCCGCAGTTGTTTACAGTATCTACAACGAATATCAAATCATTTTAAGTACTCATTTATTTTTTAGTATTCACCAAAACTTAGCATTTACTGATTTGGCGAAGGATTTTGATACTTTTCCGTTAAAAGGGGCCGAAAAAAAAATCTCCAAATCGCGTTGTGCGAGTTCACATCTGTCCGGACGCATAACTACAGCGTTTGCCCTTGATATCTCTCCCGATTTGCAAAAAAAAAATTAACCATCGCCAACGGCCCCCTTTAACGGAACAGTACTAGGATTTTTTTGCAAGGTAATGATTTTTCTTACGGAAAATTGAAAAGTTTTGCGGTAAAACTACCTTGCTTTTAACTACCAATTAAGAGAATTTGGCTTAGATGTAATATACATTGTATTCGATCGATCATCATATTCAAAAGTTTGGGAGAGCTTCAAATATTATCAAAGAAAATGTGATTTTATACAGTTTATTAATCATTTGGACGTACACACACACGTAGACATAAATAGTTTAAAGCTTCAAATCAGATGGTAGAGTTCATTATCTATCTAGAGAAATTCGACTAATTCGCAGCATAACGCTCTTAAGTTCTGTTTATTTCTCTATTTCAGCTGGCGTTGCCAACCGGGGTTTAACAAACTATATAAAAAGCTATTGAGCTCGCGACAGTATACGTCCGACGACAGGCTCAGTTTCCCCCTTAACTTATATGTTCGGCATTTAAGTCTACTAACATGGCAACTAACATGCATGAAATTTGGCATAAAATCATTGCCAAAGAAATAGCGCCAGTCTTAGCGTATACTACATCAGCTCCAAAAATATCTAGAAAAATGAACCATATAGACTCAGATGAATTGAAAATTAATTGGTACTTTCCCGTTAGTCATACCAATTGACATTTCTTTTCATGGCTTATTTTCTCGCACGGCTCGACCCATGTGGTGACCGGGAACGACAGAATAGTCCCAATGTAACTCATGCATGTCGTAAGAAGCGACTAAAATGGGCTCAATGGTGCCCGGCTAAACCCCCAGCGTCTGGGGGTATAGTCAGGCACCCTGCCCTGGAGATTATATCAGGGGACCTCAGGGACTTGCCTTCTTTAGGTAAGTATGGGTATCATGACCCCGAGGCACCCTAGTGATCTTTTTCTTTCCTATGGAGTTTACTTTCTTTGGTAAACATGGGTGACGCATCCCCGAGATACCCTAGCGATCCTTCTCTATTTTCGACTCTCCTTCTTGTCGATCAATTGGTATCTTTTCTTCCATTTTTTTTCCACGTCTAGACCACTGTTAAATCCTTTTTGGCGTAACGTAGCCATATCTGGCTCTTGCGCCAATAAACTTTACCTTCTCACTTGATACTTTTTGCCTACTAATCTATTTTCATAGTTTTAACGTCTAGATCACAGATTTACTTTGTTTGGCGCAGTATGGCCACATCTGGCTCTTGCGCCAATAAACTTCACTATCACTCACTCACTCATTCTCGCACGGCTCTTTATCTCTGGTTTAGTCTTTTTTAATTTAACTTTTGTTGTATTAGTGATAAGTGATCTTGATAAAATTGTGAAGATTTGCTTTTTATAAAATTTCGCCAAAAATTTGGCAAGGAAAAAATGCTACGATGCGCCGATTCGACATAAGAAATGCCTTGGTAGAGCTTTAGAGGAAAATTACATATTAATCAATTTTAAATGATTATTAAAATTAATATACATTTGGATCAGTTAAATTATCGACAGTTTATAATAAAGTTAACGGTTTGCCACAAATGTTATATTGTCACGATTTTTTAAATAAGAATAATTTAAAAAGGAATGTCATAGGCGTTTTAGCAACCTTTTTAGGCTTATGAATTTCTTATGTTTTATATTATATTTTGGTCGTCAACTTAAAAAATATTTCCGGTTGAAATCTATTATATCCCACGTTCTTTGCGACGAGTGAAAATGCATAAATTAGATTGGATAATTTTGTATTATGAGAGAACGCTTCGTGTTTAAAAACGCCATTTTGTAATCATTTGATTTTCTGTCGCTTAGGCGTGGACTAAAATGGTTTTAACAAATCGCAAGACGGAGACATAGATATATTATATCAGTTATTAAAACGTAAATATAATTTATTGTTGAAAAAAATTCCTTATCCTAAGAATGTAGGGTACTTTTCCATTTCGCCCTAGCAGACTTTATTGGCTTGGCGACTACAAATAGTATACACATATACCGTTTGTCGGTATCATTTTTGGTGATTTTATCACTTGCTCCGGCGAAATGGAAAAGTACAGAATTTAGCACGCAATGTTATTTTTGTAAAATTATATTACCCTTTTATCTCCATCTGAGGTCTTCCATCGCCCTAGAGGGGAATCGGCAGCTTTTGCTGTGCTCCTGTTTGGCGGTTTTTAATATTTACTAAACTACATTTCATCGTAATTTAGGATTGGAAGATACTTTAAAGTTTAAAATATTACACGTATTTACAACATAGAATGACTTACCCTTGACGTCCCATCTTATGATTACAGAAAATATTCCATTCTTCGTCGTCAGGCTTCGTTGTTGTTCCAGTTAATAGTAATCTTCTCTCTTGTTTCTTATAACAACTCTCCAAGTGCTTTACAATTAAACGGGTTCCAATTTCTGCTCCACATAGTTTACAATCTAATATCATGTGTTCTTCTTCAGGGTCTTCTAAAACCACTTTGTCATCTCTGGTGGTTCTCGATTTGCTTACCAGCTTCAAAAGTTGTATGATCTTTACATCTATCTGTTCCAAGTCTTTATGTATATTCTTTTGTTGTTGTCTCACATTTGCCAATTTATTTCTACTCGATTCATCGGCTGCACACGGAAGTATTTTTCTTTGTTCAATTCTGGCGGGAAGAATTTCTAGAATTCGATTTTTTCCCAGCCTAAGACCACACTCTTCGCTGCAATATTTGGAATTACTCCTTGCAGCCTTTACACATTCCGGTCCGTAACACTGCCTCAGTGGTGATACTTTCCTCTTGGTCTTAATCTTTTCTTCGGGTTTTTCATTTTGTTGCTGTTTCAGGTTTTCATTGGCGATCGTTTTGGCCTTCCGACGAGTAGTATCCATTTCAAAAATGGATGCCAGTTCTGCATCATTCATGATTCGTTGACGATCTGTCTGATTGATATCCAATTCTGTCGTTTCATCTTTTTCTTCGTCTTCATGGCACCGTTTAACACCTTCGCTATTCTCGATTGATTTCGTTGAAAGCAATTTCAAATTTCCATTCGATATTATATCTATTTCTTCTAAAATATCAATATTTTGCATTCGTTTTCTTTTCGTACGTTTCTTATTTTTGTTTCTGAGCTGGCTTTTTTTATGAGTTGTTTTCAAACTCGGATTAGATTTTTTGCAACTTTTGCAGTAGTATAGATCAATATTGTTAGCAACTGCTTCTGTGATACCAACACATTTTCCATGAAACCACTCTTGGCAAAAATCGCAAGATATCATAAAAGTATTGATATTTGACGAGCGGCAAATGCAATAGATTTCACTTTTACCCTCCGTTGGCATAGGATTTCCTTCAATATTTTTATTTTTCATTAATTCATCACAATTAGAATTCATTTCTTCAAAATAAAATATCCAACTTCAGCGTTTCAAACTCTGTATAAAGTTAACGGAACAATTCTGATCAAATTTGAGAAACGATGCCACATATGAACTAATTTTTCTAATAATGAATGATCAGACGATTTTTCACAATCGATTTTTTCAGCAGAATTTCTTAATTCGCTGATTAATAAGATTCCACATTTTTTTCTTTCCATAAATTACAAATTAGAACAGTAACTAGATTTATATAATTTTAAATAAGACTTTTTTTTTTTTTATCATTTTTCAGTAACTGTGGAAATTTTCATCATTTTTAGATTACTATTTAAAGCAGATTTTCACAATAAATTTTGTTTTTTTTCCCCCGTGATTCTTAGTAATTTTAAAATGAACTCTAAAAAAACATTTTAAATATAGTCTTGAAAAAAATATGAATTTGTACTTATTGATTATTTTTGTAACAAGTTTTAAACCTCAGAAAAATTAAATTTTAAAAAAAAAAAAAAAAAAAAAAAAACCTCAGCTTTTTTATATTAGTTGTATTTATGTGAGCTCCATAGCTAAACTTTTGAAAAATATGCCAGTATATAATATTTTAAACTGATTAAGGGGAATTTTTCATATCGTGAATTTTGAAAAAATTCCTTGTAGAATTTTAAAATTTCTTATTCTAAACAGTTTAAACTTTTAGAGCTAATATGTGATTTAAAAATGTACCGACCAGTTAATATGTGAATGGTTTTTTTTTTTTTTTTTTTTCGTTATGAAGGATATAAAAATTTTTACATTCTTCCAATTTTTTCGTATTTTTTATAACATAAGCAATCTAGCCATCATTCCTTTTTTATAATACAGTTTTCTTTTTAAACCTTTTTTTTTTTACTTCCACATTAAAAATAAATTTTGTTTCACTTATTGTTTTGGATCAACTAAAAGATTTAATTTAAAATCATTTTTTACATTTGTTATTTTAAGTAGAATCTACCAATTATGACTTGTTGGCGTGGTGTGGAAGTTAAGAGAGGAAGGTGTCAGTTCAGGTGTGGTCCTGGTCTTCGTTACTTTATCGGAGTTCAAAATTACAAGCTCCATCGCCAATAGCTCTCGTATTGCTTTTAGTGTGACATTAATAAAAAAAAAAAACTATTATGACTTAATATCATAAGTATAATTATATTTTGATTACCTTCTTAATTTTTTAAAGTTTAATTATGCAGGATAACAGAGAAGTATTACATGAAATGCAAAGAAATGCTTCAATTCCAGATCTTAAGAAATGTAAAAGGTTTTCTAAGCCGCCACCCAAAGGGCTATTATTTTAGTATGATCACTTTTGGCGTACCAGATCACTTTTAAATTTCTTATCATTTGCTTCAATTAGATTTAGATTAAATATATTCAATTTAGTAATGTTTTGTTTGCTTTAATTTTAATTGCATGTAGCTGATATATATTAAATTTCATAATTTACCGTTTGTTTTAATTTTAATTACATTTATCTTAAGCATATTCAATTTAATAAATTATCGTTTGCTTTAATTTTAATATCGGAAAAGTTTACTATTGTCCATTTCTCTATATTTCATCGTTTGCTTAAATTCTTATATTTAATTGAGTAATTTAATAATAATTATAAAGAAAACGCATCTTGGGTGAGTAAATCTGTTCTTTGCAAAACTTTGTATAGAACTTTTTTATTTTTTTATATGTGTTTTACTGGAAATCTATCAACTCTTTCATTTATCTCGATTTGAACAACTTTAATTTTAAACTAAAAGCACTACTACAATTAAATTAAAAATTCTTTTTTAAATCAAAGTGCATTTATATTCCTAAAATTACTAAAAAGGATACGGAAACTTCTATGCGGATTATATTTTTCGAATGATTCATTTCGAATTTATTCCCCTACCTTTTTTGAACGATAACTGAATGACTCGGGGAAAATGTTGGTTGTCGATACATTCAGGAAATTTTGAATATCTGTTACAATCACGTGAAATATTTATTTTCCGCCCATGCTTTCCACAACATATTTTTTTATTCATTTCTTTTCATCAAGTTGTAGATAAATTCGAATTTTTCTGAATAGAATTCCGGGTCGATTGGAAAAGGAAAATAAGCCTATCACGTGTGTTTCTTTTCTTTAGAAACAACACTTCCTGGGTTTGTTTATATACGTTTTGGTAGAATTGAGAATGTTCTTTTACGTGCAAAATTTTCTATGGTCAAAACTAAAAGGTTGTTCTCTGTATCACGCCTAGATTAAAGTTTTGACCTCTCTCGGTGTGAGATTTTTTTAAAAATATTTCAGGTGTTATAGCTGTAAACTAAAACACTATTGAATTGCTTCAATATAGCTTTAGAAAATGGTAATTTTCGAGAATTTGACATATTTTCAGTATATAATCTGTGCAAATTTTGACCCATTTGTGTCGAAATTTATCTGACCATTTGTGACTAATTTTAGGGTTGCTTAAACAAGATTTATTAATCAGAAAAAGATTTTTTTTAAAGGTATGGGAGACACAGTTACATCTTGTTTGGCTCAGCATGGCCACATCTGGCTCTTGCGCTAATAAACTTCACTATCACTCACAACTTTTCTCAATGTTAATCGATGTTTAGAATATGGACAATTTCTCAATGTTTAATATAATAGTTTAAAATACTATTATTATATAAATTTAATTTCTCGATTAATAATTCAGGGCGGGATTTCTCTTTTATACTATGGGATTCATTTTTCAATTATTTGTGGTCATGGTCGAGGACTCAAGGTCGACATTGTTTTCGTCGAGTCGTAGATTGGAGCCCTGATGCCACAAAAGACCACCTTATAGCGGGTCTAATGCTGGTTAAATCTGGTTCGAAGTTCCTAGTCCTCCCGATAGTGTGGTGTTTCAGTAGCCTTTGTGTTGATTCTCAGTTTGATGTTAATAATTGATTATTCACTTTCTTTTTCAATTATTTTCGGTAAATTCAAATATTCCTATGCTTTGTAAAATGCTTCATTAAATAAAATTTTATGTATTGAATTATGTGTATACATCTACAATACAATGCTTTCTGTAGTGAAAATTTTTCTCCATATTTTAAAATGTATTAAACGGTTTCAGTAATGAAATTTTTTTATCAAAAAGGTCTTTATAAATCGTATCACTAGGGTAATCAGCTCCGTGAAAGAACCAATTGGAAATCGAGAACAATGATAATTGATACATGGCGAGATGATTGAAATCATCGGTGAAAAATTGTACCATTCGTAAGTGGGAGGAAAAAAGGATAATTTGACAGTTGAAGAGTTTCGCATGAATACCATACAGCGATTCTAGAATTTCAAATTCAAACCGAAATCAATTGATCGGATTTCTGTGTTACCGTAATGACGAACAAATAAAATTCGTTGAAGAAAATATTGCGTGTTTCGGAAAATGATCTTGCATTCTACGAACAAAATTACTTTTTTTTTTCATTGACTGTTTTGTATGTATAGTATTATTCTATAATTTTTAAACATAGAATTAGTTCTTGTGAACGATATGAGATCGATTAGGGACATTCGTTGGCAAAAAAAAATTGCAATAAAGTTACAAATAAAAAATTGCTTTTAAAATAAATTTTCGAATAAAAAAAAATATTTTAAAATAAAAAATTTAAGGTTTTTAAAGGATTTATTTAAATTTGTATAAACTTAAGATGTTAATGAAAAATATTTAGTTTTTCAAAATTGTGGCATCCTAGTCACTTGACTAGCGGCTCAAAATTTTAAAGGCTGTCACCAAAAACCTTCGATTTTTTTTAGGTCGACAATTATCATCAATTAATCAATAATTATAAGATATTTTACTATATTTTAAAATATATAAAGAAAAATATCCAAATATTTCATTACGTAGGCAATGTATCAATATTTGTGGCGACTTCCCAAGTCATTTTTTGATGTCATTTTGACTGCGGAGCTGTAAGGAGAATTGAAGAAAAGGAGCAGACGATCTTTCCTCCACTCACTTAAAGTCTTAAATTTTGTATATGTTAAGTTTGAGATTAATGAGTCGTTCTTTGCCTCTCAAAAAGGACAAAAGTAATATTACAAAAAAATCGTTTGCTTAAATGATTATGAAGAGATTTGCTCCTGTGCGATTGGCAACAAATACATTGTTATTTTGTGTTGTTCTATAAAATTTAGAATCAGTCTACTGTTATAATGATTAGAGATGTTTCTGTTTACATTAAAATAAGTATTATTTAAAAGCTCAAACATTTGAAGTTTCTTTTACGTTTTCGGTGTGGCTAATTAATTTAATGGAGCTAATTAATTTAATGGCTAATGTGAAATGTTAATGTAACAGCTCTCCTGAACGACAGAAAAGTTGCTTGCATTCTGAACACTTTCTGAAAGGAAATTATGGGGAATTGACCGTTTTTTCAACACACACCTTCCCCATATATTGACGCTTAAAAAATCTTTGCATACGGCCATCATATTCCTTGGACATTTTTGTCTAAAGTCCAACATTTTTTCCTCCTTTTCACAGATTTTTGTGGTTTTTATCATTCAACAAATGAAATGATTCACAATCGCGTCTTATTTCAAAAGAAAGAAAGAAAAAATACTCTTACTAATGCTTCCAATCCAGTGTGTTTTAACTGTTGTCCTCGACCTTCTAAATGTAAACACTTTTAATCTTTAAAAGAAAAGAGATAACGGATCATTATTGAAAACTTTATCTGTGTCGAGAGTCCGTGAGAAAGTTCGACTTTTGCTTTTATTATTCTTTCTTTCATAACAAAGTAATTAAGAATTTCGAAATCCTAACAAATCTGATGAAATTATTAATTTCCGTTTATTTTATATAGATGCATTTTTTTTCTTCCAAAAGTTTGGTTACAACATGAGACCTGATCATTAATTTCTAGGTAACGTTTTGTTTTTGAAGAAATTATGGGGAAATTATTAAAGCAAAATGATTCCAAGCATCGAGTGAATTTAATTTACATTAATTACTTTTAAAGTAAAAAAAGGAATTGCAATTTTTAAGAATCTGTCTGGAAATGTAAGCTGTTTTACACATTTGAAACGAAATTATTGAGCTAGATTACGATTATAAAAATTAAAAAGCATTGTAATTACTTTTTCTATGTACTAATTAAAATATTGTTTTCATTTAAAAGAATCGTAAAAATATTGAATTATTTGAACATACTCAGATTTTATCTTTAAATATAAATATCTTAGGAATTTTAGCTATCGATAAAAATTTATATTACTAATGCTCATTTTTTGCAAATTAATTATAAATCAATACTATTATATTTAATTACTTAAATATAACCAATAAGAAATTAACAATTTTTCGCAGTATCTGTAAAAGCCCATTACATATTTTTAACCATTTTTACATTATGTAAGATAGAAAAAAAACTGCATTGTTGTTGCCTCTGATTTTTATTTAGACTTCATTTTAGTTTATCAGAATTTTTTTAGAATGTTTTTTGCACATCGCTGTATTGTGACAAATATTCTATAATTCAGCTATTAATTGATTTCCAGCGTTGTATGACATATAGTTACATAATTAGAAATAAGCATTTGAAAATTCAAATTCTGAAGGAAAAGCAATGTAATATTTATTTCAAAGCTATCTTATTTTTGAATTTTTGCGTATGCATTTCACATCTTGCAACGAAATTTCCTTGTATTCTTATAGTGATGTGTGCTCTGAATAAATTTGTAGCAAAAAAAAAGAGGTATGTATTTGAATATTTTGAGCAACCTCTCTGACCTCACCTTTTCTGACGTCAATACTTATCTAAATCATTAATATTGAAAACAATCCCGAATCCGAATTGTACGTATAATTTATATTTATTTCAACTTATTTATGCTGTAATGAACATCTTCGTATTCATCCAACATATTTCTTTTCCAAAAACTGAATGCAGTTTTTATTTTGTTTTCAAATGCGAAAAGGAAGCATTTTCAGTCTTTTTTGATGAATTGTTAAACGTTTTACGCTTAGAAACACGAGTAAAATTTTAATATAATTATATAGCTGCATGCCGGAGGTAAAGAGACCCATGTCCATTTTTTTTAAAATTGTAATAATTTAACTTTTAAAGCGTAATAAGAGATAATTTAAAAGTCAGTTATCCAAAGAATGAAATTTATTATGGGTTTATTAAAAATATTCTTTAATAAGCAAGGCGATAAACTAAAAATAACCTTAAAAAGCTGTTCTATAAAATCTCAAAAATGGACACAATGCTCTCTACCTCCGACATTCAGATGTAAACACGAGTAATGAAAATAATTATGAAATTTAAACTGTGCGATTGATTTTTCTCTTAAGAAGAATTTGATTAGTGTTTAAACACTTTATAATATTTTAAGCTGCTACAAACATACTTAATTTTACTTTTTTTATCATACAAACATATTTTACTTATAATTCGATCAATTCAATCATTTTTTTTTCATCCAGAAGTTCTTCCACACGTTTAAACTATTTCATTCTGAAATCAAATGGAAATTGGTAAATGAATTGAATGAGAAAAATTAATAAATCGTTAGACTAGTAATTCTATCTAAATGGTTGTTTTTATTTTTCAATTCAGGAATATATATATATAATATTAGTTTTCAGATCTTTTTTAGTTGAATACTCAATTATTTTGCTTGTGGAATGTTCATATGTACCCTTTCAGCATTAATTACGAGATATAATTGAGCTATGTTATTACATGTAAAATATGTTAAGCCTTTTTCTCGATCGAATTAAGAAAAGTGTTCGCAAAAATAAGAGTAAATGACTTAATTATTTAAGACAGAAAACTTAATTATTTAAGAAAAGTTTCACAACGTTCTTATTTAATTCGGAATTTTAAGAACATATTCTTGCTCTTTAAATAGTTATTCATTTCGAAATCACACTCAAACGCTTCTTCGTGAAGCCTGCGAACTTAACAGAAACATCGCTGCTATTCTGTTAGAATTTGAATTCTAGACAATGCCGCTTGTAGGAAACGTACCCGGCCATCCAGAAAAACGCAATAAAAGTGAAATTTAACGTTCAGGAATATTTTGCTCTGTTTTAGCCAAAATATCAAGATGTTGAGCTTATTTATGTAGTGCGATTAGAACAATGAACTGGTTCAAACTAGTATTCCTTTTTTTCAGTCGGTTTGCTTTGAACAGCTTTTAAGATTCAGTTCATGAGTAGAATTAGGAAGAAAAGAAATACTGCGCTGCATGTAATGTCATATTTGTGGAAAATGAGCTCGCGTGCGATTTGTTATACATAAAATTCGTTATTCCAATTCTTTTTTCCGGGAATAAATGAGAAAACACCTGCATTTCTATTCTATACATGTGTACCTTCGCATTTATTTGATATTCCTATTTTTCATTCATACTGCAAATATTCAAACGATTTATTTTTAATAAAGAAATATTCATTAAAGTAAATGGGTTTATTTCGAGTAGGCTTACTTTAGCAAATAATTCGCATAGGTAGTAATAAAAAAAATCATGTCTTAAATTTTGAAACACATTTAAATCGATTATAATAATTACAAATATCTTATCTATTACCAGTTGCTTTTCATTCTAAATCGTATAAATATCTAGTAATAAATTATAAGCACGGTATCTTATTCTACTTATATTACGAATAAAGAACAAAACTATATTTGTAGTAGAGTAGTAGTTTTAAGAGAATAGTATTAGTTTTTCCTCACACATTCAAGTTTCATTTCTTTAGATTTTTTTTTAGGAGTCAAGATTCTTCTTTTTAATTGTTTGAGTACATTTGACTTTCATTTTGTCTCAGTTCTTAACCTTGTTTTAAAATTCTAAATCTGATACTGAATATATATTAATTTATTCGTACTAATCTAAGGTATAGTTTTTACTTGGGTTTCTCGTATACTGTTACGCACTATTTAGTTTCTTGAAAATTTTATTCTAAAGTTTAATTTAAATTTTTAGCCACTTTTTGCATACCAGATCATTTTTCAATTTTTATCGCTTGCTTTAATTTTAATTGCATTTAGCTTAAATATATTCAATTTAATAACTTATCATTTGCTTTAATTTTAATTACATTTAGCTGATATAATATTCAATTTAATAATTTATCGTTTGCTTCAATTTTAACATCGGAAAAGTTTACTATTATACATTTCTCTATATTTCATCATTCACCTTAATTCTTATATTTAATTGGGTAATTTAATATGAATTATAAAAAAAACGCACCTTGGGTGGCTAAATCTGTTCTTTCCAAAACTTTGCATAGAACTTTTGTATAGTTATTTTTACAAATATCTCAGATAGCCGCAGTTGCTTTTTATTCGAATTTGCTCGTATAAATATGTATTAATAAATTATAAACACGCTATTTTATTCTACTTACACTACGAATAAAGAGCAAAAATATATTTATAGTTGAGTAATAGTAATTTTAAGAGAGAATATTATTAGTATTTTTTTCTCAAACACGCACACAAATAAAAGTTATATTTCTTGGGGGGTCAAGATTCTTCTTATTGAGTATATTTGACTTTCTTTTTGTTTTAGCGGTTAATCTTAAAATACTAAATCGAATTTTGAAATATAATATCAATTTATTCGTACTAATCTAAGGTACAGTTTTCATGCTGGTTTCTCGTATAATGTTACTCAAAATTTAGTTTCTTGAAAATTTTATTTTAAGTATAATTAAAATTTTTAAATTTAATTTTAACTTTTTTAAGTTTAATTTGATTTCTTAATAATTTAAAAATTTGTTTTAAAATTCTGCGGTAATTATTTTTCTTCCCATCTCATTATATGCGAATAATTCTCTTCGAGAAACCTTTTTCTCTGGATGATCAATAATAAGTAGGATCATGTTCCCTTGTTTACATTTGCCTATCACCAAAAGCTCTCATGTGTTCATTAAAGCTAATGCCGATAACCTTATTTTCAAAAAGCACTCGTAACAGTTCGATAACGGTTATTTAAAAAAAAAAAAAAAAAAAAGCGTTCTGACGTGATGCCGAAATGAATCGGAACAAATGCTGCAGCAGATGGATGATATCCACGTCTTGCTTCTTAATTTATTTTCATTGTGATTTATTTATTACATTTCGAAGGTTTTCCTTAAATTGATTAGTGCGCGAACTAAGTTTTATCAGTAATATAGCTATAAATTTTAATTTGATAAATATGGACACAATTTTCTTTTACTCAACAGGATTTCATCTTATTGAGTAAAATATTACTAAGTAACATACACACAACAGTTAAGTGACAAAGCTGCAATTAAATAACCTGATTGCTTGTAAAGAATCAGTTTCATTCAAAACCGTCGTGTAGAACGATTTGGATGATTTCTAGTTGAATCGGTTTCATAGTTCTCAGCGCCCCTGGGATACCTTAGCGATCATTTCCTATTTTCGACCTTCCGTCTTGTCAACCAGGCCCCCCCCCCTATTTTTTTAAACCCCTAAATACCAGTTTTACACTTTACTGGCTTTACAATCGCATCGCCGCATGACCACACCTGGGACCCGTGTGGTGACCGGGGATGACAGAATAGTCTCACTGTAGCTCATGCATGTCGTAAGAGGCGACTAAAATGGGTACCCAGCGTCTGGGGGTATAGCCAGGCACCCTGCCCCTGGGGATTATATCAGGGGACCTCAGGGACTTGCCTTCTTCAGGTAAGTACGGGCATCATGACCCCGAGGCACCTTAGTGATCTTTTTCTTTCCCATGGGGTTTACTGTCTTTGGTAAACACGGGTGACGCACTCCCGGGATACCCTAGCGATCCTTCTCTATTTTCGACCCTCCTTCTTGTCAACCATTTTTACCTTTTTTTCAACTTCACGTCTAGACCACAGTTTAATCTTGTTTGGCGCAGCATAGCCATATCTGGCTCTTGTGCCAATAAACTTTACATTCACTCACTCACTCATGACCACACCTGGCTTTTGTGCCATTAAAAAATTACTATCACTCGTTCTTAGCTCTCGGTAGCCTATTTGCTTAACACATGAGCTTCATGCACCATACTGAGTGATAGATGTGAATCTAAGCATCCAAGTCTGAACATGACATAGAGGGAAAGTTTGGAAATGAGCTATCAACTTCGGTGATGTCTTTTTTGGATTTTTGCATAATTACGTGATTCATCTCCAATCCACTGAAATGATATATTAAAATCAAATAAAAATATCTTTTGAATTCGGAATATTGCTTAAAATAATGTAACGTACACACAACAGCTAAGTGACAAAGCTGCAATAAAATAATCATACCTGATTGCTTGCAAAGTATCAGTTTCATTCAAAACCGTCGTGTAGAACGATTTAGATGTTGATTTTGATTTAATAAGTTGAAATGTAATTGATAGCACTGGAATATTTAAAATGTATTGGAGAGTAAATTTTTTCCCCCGAAGTTTATTGGTTCTGTGAGAATGTATGGAATCCTAATATTTTGTATTTCTAGAGTTGCTTTTCAGTTCCAAAACGGATGGAATATTTTAATTGTTTTCTTAATTCATTTGATTCTTTTAAATGTAATTCAAACATACGAATTTAAAATATTGGTTGTTTTTCAGCTTGATTTAAATACTGGAAACCATCGAATTTCTCCCCTCCTTTATCTGCATTTATTTTCAAGTTGAGGTCTGAATTCCTTTGCGTTTGGACTTACTTTATGTGAAATGTAAAGTCTATTCTTAAATATCTACAAATAACGTCTCTTTTTCAAAACAATATTTTTTTTCAATTGAAATATTTTATGTATTAAAATATATCCTTATAAAATATTAATATAATGCCTTTGCGTATATAAATTTGATTTTAAAAGTTCCAATTAGTTGTTTAATTCCGTTACATAAAGGCGTAAGAAAATTTAATATTTTTAATTACAGGTTAACAATATTTATAAAATGCTGTACAAATTTTAAACAAATATTTTAATGATGCAGATTTAAGAAGAAAAAAAAAAACGATGATCGTGAAACTCAAAATTTCGTTTTCATAAGAAGTCTGTTTGCAAAAATAAAACGAAGTGGGGGGGGGGGGGAGTGATGTCCGTTCTCAACTGTTGTTGCTATAGTTACAGACGGCAGTGGGAGAGGAAATATCTGTGATCTTGAAGCGCCTATTGCAAAATAACGGACTATAGTTGGGATCCATTGAAGATTTCGGAATTTTCCTTTATATTGTGGAGTTGATGTTCTCGCTGGTTTTGTAACTTATGACCTAGAGCATGAATTAATTGGTAAATGTTTTAATTGAGATATACTGTCAGTATGTACCTTTATATATTTTGTTACTAATATCGGAATTTTGGTGCTTTTCTATTATGTGAAACGATATTTTATGACTTATAAAATGAAGATTTATTTTTTTCCTATTTCAGAAGTGTGACGATCTCGTAGAGAAGAAGCCAAGATGGTGCAGGATGGGAAGGCCAAGTCGGCCAAGAAGGGAAAGCCCGACTTGGATGACCTCAAACAGGAGGTCACCATGGTAAGTGTACTTTCAAGCCATTTATATAACTAGTAGTCTATTATAAATTTAAATCCTCAAACAACAATATTCTAAAGCGTTACCTGAATTGTTTCATTTACATATAATCGACATATATTGTACTTAACTGATATCCGTTACTGTAGATTTTGCTTCGTTTATTTGAATTTCAGGGGTAGAAAATAAGGAATGTCATTCATTGTTAGAAACCAAGAAATAATGTTACTGTAATCGCCCCTTATTCGTTTATTCCAAATCCCAAACGGTAGATGATTCTAAGTGTTCTGCTAAAATTTCATGCACTTCAAAAACTTTACAGATACTCTAGTGTATGTGTTCTTGATATGATTATATATGTATTTAAATGTCGCTGAAAGTGGGTGAAGATATCATTATCATAAAGTTCGCGTGCACTTATTTCCAGATATATTAGTCTTCCGTGATAGACATATTTCAAGTTCTGATTTCTGCCAAAAAGCATCGTATGGAATATAAAAGAAATCAAACTCTACGTATCATGTTGATCCTTAAAATCTTCATGGAGTGCAGTGTGGAAGCTCATTCTATAAAGTACTTCCTCGAATATTACTTTCATTTTTCCAAAAACTGTTTTGGTGGACCCGGTAGCCTAGTGGCCATGGTCTCGGACTCACGGCCGGCGGTTTTCGTCGAGTCGGGGATTCAAGCCTTCATGCCACTAAAGACCCACCGAGTAGCTAGGGGTTGATGCACGTTAAATTTGTCAAGGTTCAAAGTCCTCTCTGACTCACGTGGTGACCGGGTATGACAGAATAGCCCCACTGCCGCTCATGCATGTCATAAGAGGCAACTAAAATGGGCACCCAGAGCCTGGGGGTATAGCCGGGCGCCCCGCCCCTAGAGATTACATCAGAGGACCTCATGGACTTGCCTTCTTTTAGTAAGTAGGGGCATCTTGAACCCTAGGCACCCTTGGGATCTTTTTTTCTTTTCCTTGGGGTTTACTGTATTTGGTAAACACGGGTGACGCTCTCTCTCAATACCCTAGCGATCCTTCTCTTTTTTTCTACCCTCCTTCTAATCAACCAATTTTTGCCTTTTTTTCAATTTTTTTCTCGACTAGACCATAGTTAAATGTTGTTTGGCGCAGCATAGCTACATCTGGCTCTTGCGCCAATAACCTTCACATTCACTCGCATTCAAAGTCATTCCGTTAGCGTTGGATGTTAGAAGAGGGGGTGCCAGCTCAGGTGTCGTCCTCGTCACTTGACCGAGGTTCAAAATTACGAGGTCCGTCGCCAATAGCCCTCGTGTTGCTTCTGGTGCGATGCTAATAAAAACAAACAAACCAAAAACTATTTAGCACCGCTTAGCCTGGTGTGCCTCTTGCGCAATAAATATTACTGTCACTCACTTGCTACATTACATTCCTCTGATCTTGCCTCGAAATTACGAAACTTCTCCCCGATAGCTAGTTTCTGCTGATTCAAATGGAACTTTCAATGAAATATCCATTTAAGTCATACAGACTTCAAAGCTGGTTTCCTATGTTCAAGCAGTTTTAAAAAATCTGTAATTCTCGGGTTTTCCTATTTACATGATATCGTTGAAAAAAAAAAGTTAGGGAATGTTATTCCCTCCTAAATGCAGAATGTTGGAATTGGAATGTATTTAATGCGTACATGGAAAGAGTCATAACGTGTCGTTCGCGCACTTTTTTGTAAAATAATCAGTCACTTTGGATTAGTTTAACCGGTTTATTCATGTTTTACGCAACACGTAAATTTTGAGAACACACCACACATTACATATGCAAAACATACTATAACATCTAAAAACTCATAAAAATTTATCATGCCATCCTCTCTAATGATTTCATAATACTTCGCGGTTGCATCCTCTGGCGGTTAGACTAGACTCTCCTCTTTTCCGCTCAGTGCTTCGGCTTAGTTCCTTTTAAGAAGTAACGCTATCTCTCATTGTCCACAGAGATCACTTCGTATTCAAGTGCTACAATAGCTTTAAAATGTGGTGTTACGTCGGGTTGCGTCATAGGCTCTTTTGTTCTCCCCGTGAAATCTTTATATTCAAAGGATATTACATGTGGATATTTTTTATTCAGCCTAAAAATATACGCCAAAAACTGCTTGTCAGTATTTAAAATAGATTTTTTAGAGAATACAATAGGATATCCATAATTTCATCAATATCCTCGGTTTACGCTAATTCAATATATTGTAATATAGAGTCATTTTGATTTTTGTAAAACCTTTGTCATTTTTTTCTTCTTTTCCATGTTTCTGTTGTTTTCAATATGTTTGGGAATCCATATTGGAAGACAAAAAAAGAAAATGGTGAAATATGAATTATAATTAGGGTAATATTTTCTTCCTTTGCGTGATTGTGATATACAATATCTTTATAAGTAATATGTGTATTTGTATAATATATAAACACACTCGCATATATTTACTTTGTAATTAGATCAGCAGCTTTTGGTCGTTTTTTTGACTGATAAACTAATCACAATTTCTTGCTTATCAAATGAACAAATTCTTAAGAGTCAGGACCTTCATTACAAAACAGCTTTTATATTTCATGCACATGATTTATGCGTTATATAACATATAATTTAAATTACATATAAAAAATAACCAAAATTAAAAATAAACTTGGAACAATTTTGGTCGCACAGTGTCCCTTCTTTCTGCAGCCATGTATTTAGAACGATCTCATTTGGATTCTATATCATTTAAGAACATCAAAACACTAAACGAAATCTTACTGAATTCAATTGAAACGAGAGTTTTATATAAGAATTACTCAATGTTGAGCATTAGAAAATGCAGCCTCAGTACTATGTTTCTTTTGATACTTGTTTATGAAAAAAAGAAATTCATTTCAAGTGTTCACTGATAGCCGAATGGGTAAAAGCTCGAACTCTCAGCAGGGGATTCGAATCCTGAACACTAAATATCAACTTGACAGGAGTTGATGTTCATTAAATCTATCGAATCTAAGTCTCCCCAGCTGGCCGTGATAGCCAGTGGTCATGGGGTATCCCACAGCCGGCGGTTTTTTGTCGAGGTTGCCGGGTTCAGGCCTCAATGCCACCAAAACCCGCCGTGTAGCCAGGGAGGGCTGAAGCATGTTAGATCTTTTGCCACAGGAAGTCGCCCGTTGGAGTGGTGTGGAAGTTAGGAGAATGGTGAACCAGCTCAGGTTTCGTCCTCGTTGCAGGCAAGGTTCAAGAGTACAGATCGTCGCCAAAAAGCACTCATGTTGCTTCATGCGAACGTTAATTAAAACAAACCAGCCCCTCCCCTGCACGTTGGCGTGGTAGCAAGAAGCTCTGAGAAGGACAAAGTATTGTCTTCGACCGTGACCGAGTTTGAAAATCACAGATCCATCACCAATAACCACTCCTTGTTTCTTGGAAGAGCGACGTTAATAAATAATCATCCCAGCGTTCAGTAGCCCAAACCTCATTCGCTTGCAGGCGCTGCACTTTGCGCGGCACACGCCCGGCAGCTGCGCGTAAAGCGTTGCTGGTACCGCCTTACCTTTTGCCTGCCGTAACGCCAGCTGGCGTACCTTTGCCGCTGGCTGCGCATTGCTTCGCTGCGCCGCTTGCCGGCAGCGAAACGCGGCACGCGTTTCGCCATTGCCGAACGTGCGCGCCGCGCACGCGCGCGTACGCCCGCTCCGCGCGTGGCGCGTAAAGGCGCCAGATGATCGTCCTCTCATCACTTGACCGAAGTTCAAAATTACAGAGGCTCATCACCTTTCTTCGTCGTAAACCACTTCTAATGGGAGTAAACTAATTGATTCTAATCCAGTCTAATTGAATGAGAGACAGCAACTCTACAAAACTAAAATTTTTTTGTAAAATGAATTTATGCCAAAGCAGAATGCTTATTTTTGTATTGTATAAGTAAATCTCAGAAAATTACTTGAGAAAAGTTCTTTGTAAGCTTATCGCTGACACATAAATGTTATTAATGTAGAAAGAGATAGCAGAATTTTTTTATATGATATTCATTTATCCGAGAAATATAATAGTCGTTGAGATAGCACTCAGAAAAACTTTTTTTTGCTTTTGAAAGACACATGAAATCTCCTTTTAGTAGTCGTTTTAGATTTGAGATTTTGAATCATTGAAATATCTTGATACCAGAGACGCTGATTGTGGTAAAAATCTAAGCGCATGAATTAGGTACATTCAGAAATATTCAGCTGTAAATAAATACAGAGTGCAAAAAAATTTCACAGGTAACGGAAAGAAATCAAACCCTGTTTTCATTATATAAGTAAAATAAACACCAAAATATTTTTTAGCTTAAATTTGTATATAGACATTTAATAGGAAATTTTATTAATGAATTTAATAAAGGACAGTGAATGAATAAGGAAGATACAAATTAACCAATTAGAAATTGTAAAATAAAAAAAAAATTAAATGTTTATGGTTTTTTTCGTGTATAATTTTCTATTGATTCTTAAACAGAAAAACGAAAGAAATAAATTTAAGTAGTTAATATCGATGTTTATTTTACATTCTTATTTCTTCATTCTTAGAAAAATTGAAACAGAGTTTTATCTTAATTTATTACTTCAACTAATTTTAGTTTCAAGGATAAGGGGAACAAGTTGAATGAAATTTCAAATAATCAGAAGAAATATTTGCCTTGTCAAAAGTCCCTATCAGTTTACACTTTTGTTTCAGCTACTCTTTAAAAACGTTATTTTGTTAAATTTCATTTTATTATGCTTACTCGAATTTAGTGAATAATGAACAAAAAAAAATTCTTAAAACATTTCTTACTATAAAATGTATGTATTTTATGTTTCAAAACTTCTTCAGGTTGATCAGCAAAATAAAAACATAAAGTTAAAACTAATTTGAAAAAAAAAAAGCAAATTATTTTTTACAAAAATAAAAAAAAAAAAAAAAAAAAAAAAAAAAAAAAATAAAGATTTTTTTTTTTTTTCAAATAAATCAATCATTTTAGGGAAGCTGCTTGTAAATACCTCTTGACCTTTTTCTTTACGAATATCATCGAATTCGAAGGAAATTTCAAATAGAAATTATTTCGAGTATTCTATACTTCAATTCTGCAAATTGTTCCGATGTTGTAATGAAAATCATTTTTTAAAGCTAGTTAATATTGGTCAAAACATGTTTCAGTTGTATCTTCTCCAAGGAATTTTTTGTATAAATCTCCTTTTTTTCGAATAATTTACAGATGAATTAAATTATAATTATGAAGTATATATAGTAAATTTGAACCAATATTGTGTATTTTGTTGTCCTTACTAATTGTAGCATTATATCTCGCATGATCTTTAAGTTCAGTGCAGAAATAATCTATTCTAAGTTAAATATGTTCACTCGAATACTGCAAATTTTGCTGTCAGTATTACAAATTAAGCACCTAATCACTACGCAAATATCTGAAATATTTTAGTCATCAGATTACTAAGTGAATTATTCTCATATTTTATTCTAGAATAATTAGCATTTAATAAACAATAAAAAAAATATTAAAAATGATTAAATCCTCTTATCGTATACATTAAAACTCTTACTGAGTTTTGATAATATAAAGATATTAACCCTATAAACTTTTTTTTCTTTCAATATATGACATTTCTTATTGAAGAGTTTTCTTTATTCTTGCAGGACGAACACATCATTCCACTTCGTGACCTCTATCAAAGGCTGGGTTCGAATCCTGATCGGGTAAGTATTTTTAATTTTAGTCTTGTAATATAAATGTTTTACCGCCTAAAAATGCTTTAGATTTATAAGTTTTATTGTTGATAGCAATAATAATTACTGTTCTTAATACGTTAAGTTACAATAACTGTGAGTGACAAATTACCATTTTTTTATACTTTCGCCATTTTCAAGACATGCTTTTAATTCTAAAATAAAATAAAAATAAAAATCTTCTTTCCAAATGATTAAATCGGAGAATTAATCCTATTCTTGAATAAGACATTGAAAAGTTGTTCGTAAAGCTTTTCAGGATCAAAATCGTCTGGCGTTACATTTTTAGTCTCTGGAAAAGCGCCAAAATCTGAGAAATTAATGGTTGTGGCTGAGAGCTGCAAAACTTCAAACGGGGCCTCGCATTGTTGTTCGTTTTCTTAAAAATTTCTAAACAAACGAATTGGTATTTGAAATTTTTTAACTATAAAAATTAGGTCAGCCCGCATTTTTTACTTATTTCTTTTTTTATACGTATGGTTAATCGATGGGAAAACATTCTATATATTTACCGGGAAATATTTTTTAAAGAAAAGAACTATTGTTATTTTATGGTATGTTCACTTGGCGCCATTTTTTTCTACGACTAGACGCAGCGATAAATGTAGTTTAATAATAAGACTTGGGAGTGAATTAAAACAAAATATTCCTGTCATTAGTAAATATCGTTCCACAGTTTTAGTTTAATATCAAGGTCTTTTTATTTATACATTCAATGTTCATTTTTACTATCTCCTGGATGTAATAAATATATTCGTAAATAAGATACTGATATCACATTTTTCCCCGACTAGATGGTACATACAAAAACTGCAGTTATTGAAGGGCGCGGAAATAACCTTTATTGATTTGAAAGTTCACAAGAACACATTGCCTTGCTGTTTTTCTTGGAAACATTTATCAATAATTATACTCTTTTTATTTCTAATTTTCTAAAAATGAGCCTAAATTCTATATGTACTCGTCGTAGCGAGGGGGAAACGTTGTAACCGTTTTTGTTCGTTATATCAAAAGGGTCATGATTCTCAGGTTACTTAATGAAATGGCTGGTTGGTAGCGAGTTCGATTCTCGCTTCAGTTGGAGGTCGTCAGGGGGAATAACGAGGATAAAGTAATTTAGTTTATGGTACTAGGGCTGAAGTTAAATTAAAATTTAAAAATAATAAAATAAATGTACAACATTTTTTTTAGGTTAGTTAAATTTATGGTAGTCTTTATCATTATTTCTAAAAGTATTTAGAAATGTCAGACTGAATATACAATGAGCCACTCAACAGGATGAGTAAGTTCGAAGGATAAAGTTAAGGCTATGATAGCCTGCTGAAAATATCGTTGAACATTGGCTGATTGAATTCATATATTCCAGAATTAATTCCTATTAAGATTGATGTGTCAAATAACAGAGCCTTAAAGATTAGAGGTACTGTATATAACGGGGAAGCAACTCATATGCCATAGAAGTTTTCTGAAGGACCTCATTGGCTAGATTAATAAAACGTTAGATATAATTGGGTTCTAAAAATGCTATCATGATGTAAAAATTATAAACGTGGTGTGCCAGTTCAGTTGAGACTTTCGTCATTTGACAGTAGAGATATGCGAAAACTGGTTCGTCAATACAAGCTTACACCTTTCCGACATCCATTTACAATAACTAAATGCGAAATTCTCGAGCGACGTCAATTTACCTAAGCCAAACCGATCGCAGCCAGTAAATTTGAATCCCGGGAATATTAAGAATTTTAAGTAACTGTCGGGCATGAAACAAGTGTGGAATTACATTTCTCCCCTTTGTCCTTTAATGGAAAGAAAATCATTTGATCGCTCATAGTTTATGTCTTAACTAATAAATTTGTCCCCTTGAATCCTCAGAAGTCGTTTTTCATCGGGATTCACGATTCGTTAATTGCATTCAAGTCGAAAACAATTGTTTCAAGAGCATCGAATACGAGGAAAGGAGCAAATGATTTAATAGTGGCGCGCTGTTTGGCAAGGACACAAGTCTGTTGTCATTGACAGCCATTTCTCCAAGGTTTTCTCCCATTCTCCGTAAAAGTCTTGCGTGTGGTCGATTTTTCGGTTTTTTTTTTTTACCGTATTTCATTTGTTTTAAGAAATGAGTTAGAATATTTTTGAGATCGTGCGATTATTAAATCAATGTATGCCTTAAAACAGCGCTCGTGTGATCAACCATCACGCTATCTCTGACAATGAAACTATAATTGGGGGGGAATAACAGTATACCAGGAATAGGAATTGTAAATAAGAAATGCGAATATGCTTTGAAATAGTTAAATATTCGAATTGATTAGTTTTAAATAAAACAACGATTAATTGTAAAATCTTAACTTGTTTTATTATGCGCTGGAATTATGTTTGATAATTGTGGAGTAAAAACTTCTGACAAATCCCAGTTTTCCTTTATTATAGCGAGACTTCTCTAAATGTGGGTTGAAGTCCCGTAATGCTTAATTTGCAGATTAAAGGAGTTTATATAAAAGTAAACAATTTTTGACTCGGAACAATCGAGGTTTCTTAAAAAATCCACCAGCTCTGTAAAATGTTGAAAGTCCGCACCCTATTTTAATAAATATTAATAAGAGATCCAATCCTTACAGGCTTACCATGTTTAGATAAATTAAGGAACCCTTTGAGAATCCAAAATGCCCAAGTGATATTTCTTTTTCTTATGAGATTTGCTATTTTTGATAAATACTAGAGACGCTCTCTGATATGTGGCCGCGGTAGCAAAGCTCTTATGGTCACGAGCTTGCGGGCGGTATTGTTTCGGTCAAGTCATGGATTCAAATCTCTATATCATTAAAGAGTAGTTGCGGTAGCCTAGTGGATATGGCAGCGGACTCATGGCCGGCGGTTTCCGTCGCGTCATAAGTTCGAGCCTTGATGCCACAAAAGACTCACCGTGTAGCCGGGGCTAATGCACGTTAAATCTGTCGAGGCCCAAAGTTCTCCCTTGGCGTGGTGTGGAAGTTAGGAGAGGAGGTGCCGGCTCAAGTGTCACCCTCGTCACTTAACTGACGTTTAAAATTACGAGGTCCGTCTCCAACAGCCCTCGTGTTACTTCCAGTGCCCGTTAATGAAACCAACCAAAAACCAATTATATCATTTGAAGAACCGTCATGTAGCTGGACTGAAACATGTTAAATCTGCCAGTTCAAAGTTTTCACATTGGCGTGATATGGATTATACGAGTGAGGTGTCTTCTTTTTCAATTGGAAGTAAAGTGGTGAAGGTACCAGCCTGAAGGTCGTCATCATCACTTGACTTTGGTTCGCAATTTCGAAATTTTTCGTCGATAGCCTTCGTGTTGTTTCTAAGTGAGACTTGACTGAACAATCAAGCACCCTCTTAATGCCCTCAATCGTCAACCCTTCTCATTCTACCTTCATCATTCTTTTTATTTTAACAACGCTTCGTGTAGATTGCATTTATGTATCCCCCCCTTAAATTATCTAGTAACTTCTTAGGTTAATATGGCTTTTGCGCCAATAAAACTATAGCCGACCAGTCATCAACTAAACATCCAAGATTTATTTCTCTGTTAAAGTAGATGTGGCCACGGTAGCCTTGTGGTCATGGCTTCGGATTCGTGACCGGCGGTTTTCGTTCAGTTGCGTGTTCGATCCGTGGCCTCTAAAGACCAACCGTGTAGCCGGGGCTTATGCACATTAAAATCTGTGGGGACCCAAAGTCCTTCCATTGGCGTGGTGTGGATGTTAGGAGAGGGGGTGATAGCTCGGATGTCGTCCTCGTCACTTGACCGTGACTCAAAATTACGAGGTCCGTCGCCAATAGCCTTGTTGTTGCTTCTAGTGCGACGTTAATAAAAACTAAACCGTTAAAGTAGACGAGAGCTTTCAGATCATCAAAATGAATATTAGTCTTTACATTAAGTAAATGTTAAAATTATTGTCGTCTGTAATACAAAAAGAATTATTTTCTAATACATTTTCTTTACGCTTAGTTATTAGCAAATACACATACTTGTAAAAGGTTGAATGTTTCTGCACCCAAAGCCGTGAAAGTGTTTGTTCAAATAAAAGATATTGCAAGTGAAGAGTTTGAGAAGTCCTACTCTAAAGTATCATTTTGGGAATGCAGAAGGTTTGGAATAAGAATGTTTGGTTGTAGTCCATAATATAGACAGGCTCTAAATGAAATTGCTCTAAAATTAGATGGAAACATATTTTCAATTCATGTAAGCTGCAAATAAGGTAGACCAGTAACTGTTGCTTACGAAACCAATGATATTGTATTGTTCTACTCCCTCAGGGTCTGACATCAAACAAGGCGAAGGAAGTCCTCGCCAGGGATGGTCCCAACGCCCTGACGCCTCCCAAGAAGACGCCCGAGTGGGTCAAGTTTTGTAAGAACCTCTTCGGTGGTTTCGCACTCTTGCTCTGGATCGGAGCCGTCCTCTGCTTCATCGCCTACTCCATTCAAGCATCCACCTTCGAAGAAGCGCCAGATGATAATGTAAGTACCTATACCCGTGTTTCTTGAGTATTCGTAATTTCACTGTCAATACTGTGAAGCATCCGTAATCGCTGAATGGCCATTTCATCGAACTCATGGCCGGCATCATTTCAGTTAAGCGGGCCACCCATGTAGTGACCGGGTGAGAAAGAATAGCCCCACTGTAGCTCATGCATGTCGTAAGAAGCGACTAAAATGCGTACCCAGTGTCTAGGGGTATAGCCGGGCACCATGCCTCTGGGGATTACATAAGGAGATCTCAGGTGCTTGCCTTTTTTTGGAAGGTACGTGAGGCAACCTAGTAATCCTTTTCTTTCCCATAGGTTTTACTGTCTTTGGTAATCACGGGTGATGCATCCCCGGGATATCCTAGCAATCTTTTTCTTGACTACAGTTACATCTTGTTCGGTGTAGCATAGCCACATCTGGCTCTTGCACCAATAGCCTTTACATTAATTCATTCAATCACTCACTGTTTTCGACCCTCCTTGTCAAAATTTTTATCTTTCTTTTCTTTTTAAAATGTCCAGACCACAGTTACATCTTATTTGGCACAGCATAGCCACGTCTGGCTCTTGCATCAATAAACTTCACTCTCGATCAAGTCGACGTTTCGAATTCTGATTGCACTAAAAAAAGACAAATCATCTAGTATGGCTGATGCACGTTATATCTGTCGAGGCTCAAAGTTCTCGATTAGACGTTAGGAAAGTAGGTATCTGTTCTAATATTTACGTCATCTCTCTATATTAATTTATAATTACAAGGTTCGTCGCCAATAGCCTTCGCATTGCTTCTAAGGGTGAGCGTTATATAATATCAATCTATAGTGTAGATTCGATAATGCTTAGTGTAGATTCTACACTATGCATTATCGATATCAATAAAGAGAAGACAACATAGAAGAATTCGAAACTACTTGATTCTATTGAACTTTTGATAGTTGTGAAGTTAATTCTTGTTTTTAATACGCAAGTTTGTATGTTTTTATTCTGTACTACCGATTCTACTTTTTCTTGCACCCTCGTGTTCATTTTCCAATATTTATGCGAATATAATTATAAGCAGAATTGACCTTCTGTATAAAAGGGCATGGGTGCAAGAAATAATTTGAGGCTCTAAATTTTTTTTAAAGTAAAAAAAATTACAAACATGAATTTATATTGCTAATGTAAGTTTATTTAATGAGTGATTTTCTTTTTTATTTTTTTATTTTCCGCATACATTAATTATTTGAGAAAAATTACAATATTTTGGCAATTTCTTTTTCGATGCTTAATCTAGCAAGTACATTTAAGCGTTCTGCACACATGCTTGACTAAAAAGTTCTGTTTAGGCGAGTATATACTTGGCAACTCCCCAAACAAATAACAAAAACTGAACATTCTCATCATTAATTGGTTTGAGAATGTCGTCATTCAGAGATCTACAATAATAATGTTTATTATAAAATATACTTTACGTCATACTGACAATGGTAGGAATATCATCAAATTTTCATACGCAAGGGTACATTCTTTTAGTTCTTCATTATCGCGGGGCCACGGTGCATAGCATCCGCTGATGACCGACCTTGTATATAAGGTTGGAAACTAATTTCATTTTTAGTTTTTCCATTCTGGGCAGCCAAGAGAAGACGTGACGGATTTGACAAAAGTAAAAAATATCAGATGATATAATTGAGACAACCATTAGGAATATTGCAATTTTGTTATAAAATCGCTGAAGCAGACAGATACATCAAAGTCTGATCTTAAATTCAATGGTAGTTGCAACTTTTAAAGTATTTCCTTCTTACTCATATTGTTTCATTGAAATAGAGACCTACGTTTTTATTCCTTTTTAACCTGAGAGTTTTTAAATGCCTTTGAAATAAAAGGAGGAGGGGAGCAACTCGGGTACTGTCCTCGTCACTTGACCGAGGTTCAAAATGATAAGTTCCATCCCCTATAGCTCTCGTGTTGCTTATAAATATGACCTTTTTTAAATATGTCAACCAATCAGTAATGTATTATGCAACGATCAGTAAAGTATCATACATTTGTTTAATCCTTGCACTTTTTACATTCGTCTTTTGTTTTAAACATGGTCAAAGAGAATTCGCATCGGAACTTGTTTTCATTCTTATTTGAAACAGCTTTTTAACACTAAAGTTAAGATTTATTCTCGATATTTAACACTGTTACTTATCGGCATTTTTTAAATCTGGTTTTAAAAACTAGGATAATTTAAGCAATGATTTGTTTCATCTTAATCTGATTTGGCTTTTGCTCCACAAGCCCTAACTGTCCCTAATTCATTACAAAACATAGCTCCTATACCTCCGAGTTTTTAAACGGTATAGTTGCGTCATATATTGTAATGTGAGGCTAACAGAAATAAAGATCACAATACATGAATGCATTGTGCAGGAATTATGTTTTCACAAAACTCTGTCTCGCTTGATTAACGAGTGAAATGAATCTAACATGGAGGATAACGGAAGGTGACGATTTGTTCACAAATATTGAGGACAAGCTGACACACAAGTGACAAAAGTTGCACAGATTAAGAACACATCCAGGAAGCACTGCGCTTCTATAGATTAACGACGCAACAAAATCAACACTTGCACTTATCAACAACAGATGACCTGTGTGATGACCGGGAGTGACAAAATAGTCCCATTGTAGTTCATGCATGTCGTAAGAGGCGACTAAAATGGGTACCCAGTGTCTGGGGGTATAGCCGGGCACCCTGCCCCTGGGGATTATATCAGGGGACCTCAGGGACTTGCCTTCTAAAGGTAAGTATGGGCATCATGACCCCGAGGCACCCTAGTGATCTTGTTCTTTCCTATGGGGTTTACTGTCTTTGGTAAACACGGATGACGTCCCCTCGGGATGCCCTATCGATCCTTCTCTATTTTCGACCCTCCTTCTTGTCAACCACTTTTTATCTTTTTTCAACTTCACGTCTGGACCAAAGCTTAATCTTGTTCAGCGCAGCATAGCCATATCTGGCTCTTGCGCCAATAAACTTTACATTCACTCACTCACTAGCTCCGCTGATTCAGATCATTTTTCGCTCGACCAATTCTCAACTGATTCCATTCAGACTTCACGCCTCTCCGTATTTTTTGCTGTTCCGCCAGGTGGGACGTCATAAGGAAAATTCAAAAAATCCATAACGTTCGCCCTAATTTAGATATCGACAAAATTCCAGTACATTTGAGAAAGATAAATTTTTTTGCCAAAGTCGCCAAGTTTCTTGCTGCCAAAATGATCACTAAATTCGTTGCCAAAGTTAAAGAGGATGTTCCTTAATCTTTCCTCCGACGATAAGATGAAGTAATATCTCTGTAAATGTATTTCCTGTCTTAAGTATACACAGATGACGCGCCCCCGAGATACTTTAGCAATTTTTTTACTTTCGACCTTTCTTTTTGTCAAACAATTATTTTTTCGATTTTTTAAACATTTATACAAATGTCTTAAATAATCAATTGCTAATATACAATACGATCTCCACATAACATATTTTGATGGAAAAATTTTTTGTGTATTTTCAGCTGTATTTAGGTATTGTATTGTCTGTCGTGGTCATAGTTACTGGTGTCTTTTCCTACTATCAAGAAGCCAAAAGTTCCAAAATTATGGAGTCTTTCAAAAACATGGTTCCTCAAGTAAGTCCTGAACCCTTTTTATTCCATAATTATTATTAAAAATGTTTTTAAGCTGTAAAAGCCGAACGTTGTACTCCCCCCCTGTATTCTTAAAAGATATTAAGTAAAATATTGTGCTGAATTTAATATGGATCTTTTGCAAATGAAATTATTTCTAATGAAAATAGTTATTTATAAAAGACGAATTGTTTTAAATAGAATTATTTGCAAAGTTATCCTTTTTTTTTTTTTTCCTCTAATTAAAAATAGAAATAGTAATTAACAGTTTATTTATGCTACATTTTTAATGCAGAGCGCAATGAAAGCTAAATATTTTTAAGAGAAATATTTCTTTTGAGAATCAACTGTATCATTATTATTCATGTTTAGTAATTGCTTTCTTTAATTTAATAATTATAATGTATTATTTTTTTTAAAAAAAACTTAAATAAGTATTAATAACTAATGCACAATTATTTTAACTTTATTTCATTTTGGTATTAATTAAAACTTTTTTATATCAAACCTTTGTTAAGAGCAATTATATAATCCTTCAAATCTTTATCAAGAATTCGATAAATTTTGAATTGAATTCATTTGTTTGAAATTGAGTAATTGAGGTAAATTATCAGTTATGAATAGGATATTAGCATAAAGAAACCATAGGAAATCTTTTTGTACTTTTAATTCGTTTTAATGTACTTTTTTAAGAAAACATAGTTTATGAAAAATCAAAACATTTTGATTCACCCTATAGATTTAGTTCTTGTTTCAAATAAAGTTGATGAAAATGATTAAGCTTCTAAAACATTAAATATTGGTTACTTAAACACCTAAATTTTAACACTTTATTTTAAAAGATGAATCATATATTTGATAAACACAGTATCAATAGTATGACGGAAAGAAGAACTCAGAATACTTATGCATACGAAGATGAATGTCAATTAATCCTTTTAAACTTTCTTAGTTGCCGCTATAGCTTAATGGTCATAGTCACTTCTGGTTTTCTTTTCGTTGAGTCGTGAATTCAAACCCAGGTGCCACAGAAGACACACCGTGTAGCGGAACTGATGCATGTTAAATCTGTTGGTCCTAAGTCCTCCCATGGCATGGTGTGAAAGTTAGGAGAGGGAGGTGCCAGTCCAGTTGTCGTCCTCGTCACTAGACCGAGACTCAAAATTAAAAGATCTGTCGCCCAAAACACTTCATGTTAAACCCTCATGCGAATTTAATGAAACGATCAATTTAAACAAAATTTAGAAAAGGTTGAATTGTTACACCTTCAACTAAACTGATTTGATAGTTAACTTTCAGATTCATCGGGAAAAAAATCAAAATCGCCCAAGTCATAAAGGAATCCTTTCTTTTCAATTAAAGTTATGAGAAATCCTTGATTTGGTAGGGTGGTAACTTTAATTCGAAAAATGGGTTGGAAATCCTAATCCCATAACTCTATGTAAATAATTTCTTGGTCCTTTGGGTGTTGATGTCTTGATCCTATCTGATCTTGATATGGTATCGTTTTGAAAGGTTTTCGTGGTGAATAAGGAGTTTATTGGAATGTCTGTTCCTCGTTACAACCTTTTACAGGACAATTTTTCCCCTATTGGGGATCCTGAAATTAAAAATTTATTTACAAACTATATTTTGTCAATATTGACTTGAAAAAATTAGTAGATATGGTTAAGAGATGGCTTGATTTTTGAAATCGAACTTGTATTTCTATCCGTAATGGGAAAAAGTACAAAAAATCATGAAAATCACCATTTTCATCATTTTTTTAAAATACACAACTAAGAATCATGTAAGCATTCAATGCTTCTAAAAGCCAGTTGGTATACTTATAATTGCTTTCATTATTAAAAAGCGTATCAGATTTTATAATAATCAGAAGTGCACTTGGTAATTTATTAAATATTCATGTTTCCACTTGGGAACATTGTTCTGTCTCCACTATTTTTGGCGACATAATTTCCTGTGCTAGGAGTTTTTGTTGAAAGTTCAAAGAAAAGGGAATAGCTTTTGTGGAGAAGAAAAGGAAAAATCCATAATTGTTTGAAAAGGCAATCCTCTTTGGAATGAAAAGTGAAATTTTATAATTTTTTGGAAGGGGAATCTCCTCCTTTTGCAAGGAAAAGGGAACTCCCTAATTTTTTTGTCAAAGAACAATCCAATTATATTAGCAGTTTAGTGCGTTCGCTTTTCGGATTTGTTTTGAAAGGTGTCGAATGCGATTTGGTCGGTGAATAACATAACATGGAGAAAGATTTTAAAATTCTACAGTCGACTGTTGAAACTATTTGATGACTTTCGAAGATTCTGATGAATAGAAATTTTCTGACAAAGAATTTATCAGCTTCATCGCATCTCAGAAGAAGGGAATATTGAGGACCATATCCTCGGCCCTGTTTTGCCTGCTAATGTTTTGGGGCACCTTAGTATTTTTACTAGTAAAATGTTTATAAGCAAAAATAGTTTGGATAATAAAGTTTCAGGATCAGATTTGAATGATTTAAGATATAAACAAAACAAAAAAATAACCCTCAAGTTCTAGAATTAAAAAAGGTGAACTTATCTACACCCAAATATGAGAAAAAGGGGTGTATTTATTAAGCCCATCAAAAGTGAACCAGCAGAAAAAATGCTGATAAATTTCCATAACTAATAGAAGTAGAATCTATTGATTTTTTTTTTTTTTTTCCAAATTTCTTTCCTAAGAATATAGCTACCAAGCTGAAATATTTGTGCATGTCATTAACTTATGTTGATCAAATGGGGACTAATATACTAACTGACTGGAAAGATATAGCTCAGTTTTTTGGAGTTACTCTTGCCAAGTGAATATCATCAGGTACCTACACCAAAAATGATTATTGAAGCACTTCTAAAGACACAACTGTCCCTGTTATTTCGATTCTCATCCCATGAAAAATTCAATTGAATCAAAAGAAATTTTCATTTGACGGATACCTTATTGCAACCTAGAGATAAGTTGGGTAAAATACCCAATTTTTGATCAACCGAACAAAAAATTAATTCAATTTAGATTGTTTTATAATTTGCTTGGCACTGAGAAATCAGCGATTATTACTGATGGACTTCTATTTCCATGCTACTGGACAATTTTTTAGTGATGGTTTCTTTAAATTATTGCAATCGACTAAAAGATATTTTAAGTTAAGAAGAAGACATACAGTAACTAAATTTAATACATAAATATAACTTCAGAGTGAGTGGAGTTGACCTGCTAAATAGAATGTAAAGTAGCTATCATCTAATGCTTTACAATAAGAAATAGTGGTGAAAATTATTAATATGACTGATGCTGATGGTTGGCTTTTACATTCAGTAACTCATGAAAAGTACCATACTGACTCATTTAGAGTCTCACCGAGGGATTGCAATCACTCTAAGAATTGCTCCAAAAAAATGTGGACCTCAACCCATCCCTGGGCTCACCACAGAGTAAGAATGATGGCCATTTCCTTGTACAAATAACACAAGGTAGATGTAAACTGTGCACATGATTTAGGTAATTAGTGGAAGAAAATTGCATCTAAAATATGCTTTCCTCTCTACCATGGTATAAATATTGCTTTTGATATTTTCCATTAAGTAAAAAATGTTTTCATTTAAAATTATAAACTCTTCGCTAAATTTATATCTGTACTTAAATTTAATTAATATTTTTTTCGTGTCACTTTGCTTACTTATTTAATCTACTCATCACTATATTCGATTATTGAATCCAGTGTAAAAGTGTAGTTAGAAGTGGCTAATGCTCCTATTTGGGAATACCAGAAAAATTATATATATATATATTTCTTCCATTTGAATGATTAGTGACCATAATCAAAACATTAAAATGCAAAAAATAATTTAAAGCATAGTTATCTGGATCTGATTTCAGCCTGTAATAGGGTAACATGGATCGTAATCACGAAGTCTATTAGCTCTGTTCAGCTTGAAAGGCTGTGGTAGCCTTGTGGTCATGGTCACGGTCACAAGGCTACCGTAGTCTGGATGCGAGCCCAGCATCCGACGGATTTTGTCCATTCATGGGTTCGAGCATTGGTGCTAATAAATACTTGCTGTGAAGCCAGGACTGACACACGTTAAATCTGTCGTGGCTCAAAGTCCTCCCGTTGGCGTGGGTTGGAGCTAGAGAGAGTTTTGAAGAATTTTGGAAAGGGAGGGGCCAGCTAAGATGTCGTCCTCGTCACTTGAACGTGGCTCAAAATTTCGAGGCCCGTCACTAATAGCCCTCGTGTTGCTTCTAGTACGACGTTAATAAACCCAATCCAATCTGTTTAGTCTTAGAAAATGAAGCAAAAATCTTTCTCTAAACGCACTGTGAACATTTTGAAATGTGACAATAGTAGGATTTCAAAGTTTTCGTTGTCACTGCTTTTTTCTTTCTTTCTTTCTAAACAATGGTGGAATGAGTTATATTTCATTCGTAATATCCTTACTGCTTGTGAAATCGGATATCGAAAAATTGAAATTGGGTATATTCTGAAATTCTCTTGATGGCAGGTTTTTTTTTTTTTTTTTTTGGAGTTGAAAGAGATAGCAGATCTAAAGTCTTCACACGTCATTAATGCTTTTTTAGAATGCAGGGTAGTGTTAAGGGAGACGTATATGTTGGGAATACTGTTAATAAATTCAATAATAAAAGATAAAATCAGCTTCCAGTTTTGAAAATATTTGCATCGCTTACTATCTAAAGTAATTTCATATGATACTTCTGTTCGAGAATCTTGTGAATGTTATTTCCTTACGAGTCGGGAGTCGAGCCTGATACCCAGGACCTGTCCTGTCTAACGCAGCGGATGTCCATAAATTTGGCTCAGAGGTTCTCAAAAGTCTTCCTTGTAGGTGTTGAAGTTTGGAGAAGAAAATGACACCTTATGTGTGTCATCGCCTCGTCTCACAAAGGTCAAATTAAGGAAGTGTGGCTCGTTCATTATTACTGTAACGTCAACATGATTTGTGTCGTTATTAATGCAAATCAGTAATGATAAAACAATTATAAGCAAAAGTAATTGATGCACCAATTTAGTAACCTTTGTCAGTATTCTATTTTACCATTTAATGCAATTAGGCATTTAAAATAGTTGGCCATTTATTTTCGTCTCCAAGAGGTGCTAAATAATATTTACTCAATAGTCTTCTGTTCATTCCTTAACATAGCTATAATAAAATATATAATTTCTAACATTTTCTCTTACAGGCAAGAACATTGTATATCTCACTCAAACTTGACACATAAATGTAAAAAGCTTAATAAAAACTGATATATTTTAATTCAACATGATCTTAGAATTGAATAATTTTCTTTCATTTTTATTGGCATCTTATGTGATAATAACTAATTAAATTTGAAATGATCTTAAAATTAATGTTTTTGATAACTAATGGTTTTTTTAGCTATTCCGACTTTGTTGAGTCTAATAAAATGAAGTGTGTTGGTCATAAAATAATTGTTCTAACTATTTTGAGATTGCATTCACGAATACATCTTTTAAATGTATTAAGTATCATACTTTATTAAAAAATTTCTTCAGTAAGCGCAATTGTGCTTGAGAATCAGAAAATAACTCAAGCTGCTGAGGAGAGTGGCTGTTGAGATATTGCTGAAGCTCAAGGAGGTGTAGGATTCAGCTGATATGAGAGATATCAACTCACAGAGCTGTAAAGTGGAGCAACTCTCTCACTGACTGAGAATCTGAACCCAGACCTCAACTCCTGAGCACACTAATGATCCTTAGAGACAAGAAATTTGCGCTTTTTCTAAAAACTGTGAGAGGGAGGCTTATTAAACATAGACTCTCAATAAAGAGATTTGAAACTTTTCTTTAAAAATGAATTCTACTATAAAATATAGACTTTCAAATAATTTTAAACTAATTAACTGTATTTTGTTTTAAAATATCTTCATATTTGCAGAGGTTAAGAAGGAGTTGCAATTTAATTATTAATGGATTTGTATAAAATTATCATGTAAGATTTTTATACTATATATTTATGTGATTGATGAATAAAACCTTTATCACTACTAATTCATGAATTATATTATTGATTCATTTCGAGCCACTAACTCTGCCTGTCTTAGATTTCAGCCTGTTCTTAAAGAGTAGGATCAGAATAATAGGACCACTAAATTTCTTTTATAGGTCTTCTAATGGCTTCAGCCAACATCTTGATTGTGTAAATACGTGAAATATGAACTTTTTAGAGTTATGTTCAACAAAGCAATCATAAAATTAATAGCTATTGTTTTAAGTATCCTATAGGTGCACAAAGGTATTGTTGTGAATACTGAAGATGTACTGTTATGGTAGAATTGCTAACTTGGCCCCAGGTTCAGCGTTGGTGATACTTATTCCTCGAAATAGCAAGACATCCATCTAATCACTGGTGGCTGTATTCTTGGGAATGGCCTTTTCACAGCTGCTTTATTCTTGGGTACTATTGTTAGATGTTATCTTCCTCATTGGTATCATTGTACAATGCGTACCTGGAAGGACTTCTGCAACCTGACTGTGTGTCTTTGATTTATATACATTATTTTCATGTTGTCTCAAGCATGTTGAGTTTCTGCTCTAATAATATGCTTTGTTGATGAATGTTTATTTTATTTTATAAATCAAAATTTATTAATGTTTTTTGTTATGATTTGACCTAATTTTAATTAATATATCTAAAATTTGTAGTTAAAATTTGAAATAATTTTGTAAATTGTTTCATAGTATGCATAATGAAAAAGTCTGTTATCAAAATAAAACTGATTTAGACAATAGCTTGGTATGAATCCCTATGGTACTTTCCATTTCACTAACCCAGTCTCAAGCAAACGCTATTGACAACACACTGTACACTTATATTACATAATAGTTATCAAGCCAGGTCATTTTTTACATTTTTATCACTCTAATAAATGGGAAAGATAC